>CM076570.1:241208172-241741261 GCA_034641835.2 Pinus albicaulis
ACAGGGGTGTCTACTACAAGTTACACCATGAGTCTTGGATCAGGAGCTGTCTCATGGAGATCACGCAAACAGTCAGTTCCAGCAGATTCCACGACCGAGGCAGAATATGTGGCAGCAACTGAAGCAACAAAGGAAATTGTGTGGCTCCGGAAAATCCTGGAAGATTTGCAGATGAAACAAATGTATTCTACTCCACTCATGATCGACAACACTTCTGCAATAAAGTTGGCCAAGAACCCAAAGTTCCATGATCGAACAAAGCACATCAATACAAAGTACCATCTCATTCGACATCATGTTCAGGCCAAGACCATCCATCTACATCATTGTTCCACAAATGATCAAACTGCTGACATCTTCACCAAAGCACTTGGAAGAGAGAAGTTTGAAAAGTTCAGATCGATGCTTGGACTCACCAACATCCCTTCGGATTAAAGGGGGGAATGTTGACACCTAATCCTATGGATGGGTGTGCACATTTATTTTTGTATATTATTTGTTATTAGGAAATAAGGAAGGCCAAGAGTCAGTGGGAGCTGAATCCCAATAGCCTCACCTCCCATCTATATAAGCATGTACATTCTTCACTAATATACATTGCGCTTTGAGGAGTTACCTCGGTTTGTTTTTTGTCCTACTGCAACATAGCAAGATGGAAAAAATAATGGAGAACTAGAAAACATGAACATAAGGAAAAATTCACCATCAACCAAGCTTATGGATGTTGCAAACAATCTCTATCCATCAACAAGAAAACCAGGGCATGCATGAGCTCCAAGACATCAAATTTCCATAAAAAACTCCAAGAGACTATGTACTTGCTTTAGCATAAGTCATCAAAATCCCACAAAATACATAAGACCCTCATGCTCTATTTATGAAGAAAATGAGGAGGTGGAAACCGTAAGAGGCTTCCAGAAACCCTAATTTAGCCATAAATGTCATAAATGTGCTTAATGACAATGCAAGTCCCAACACACATAATGGATAAGAAAATAAATGAAAAAAAACCAAAACATAACTCCCCAATCAAATCAAGAGTTTTTTGTTCAAGAAAATATTAAAAAACCGATTTTCCATTAATTAGTGTCTTTTGTTGACTTTTTGGCCAAAAGTTGTCTCTGTGCGTAGCGCAATATCAGTAGAAAATGGGTCCTGTTGCAGCTAAGTTTTGGGCCCCTTCGCGACATCGGATTTGGCCCCGTGATGGCTCATTGGAAATCTTGAAGAGTATAATTTCCATAAATACTTGAGTTGTGATTAATGGATGACATTTACCTACTCAAAAATCCAATCTCCCACGATTGCTCTGTGCATAGCGCCAAGCGTGAAAAGGAGGCAGAAAGGTCAATTTTGAGGTGTTTTTTGACCTTTTGAGGGGGAAAAATGCTCCAATTGACCTAAAATTTTGTGGGTACACTAGTACATTTGGCAGAAATTCCAAAATTTTAGTTTCGACACTTTTGACGAAATGTCAGAAATTTCCCCAAATTTTATCAATTTTTCAAATCCTGCCACAAAGTGTCGCTATAACAACATTTGGAGACAAGTGTCGGTATTGCGACACCTAGAGGTAAGTTTCAGTCTTGAAAATTTTGTATCAAAGCATTGTAATTGCAATGAATGGCTGAAATATGTCGTTATTATGACACTTAGACAAGGTGTCACAATTGCGATGTTTCAAGGAAGGCATCGTTATTGCGACGGTTTGCGAAAAGTGTCGCTCTTGCGACGTTACAGAGACAAGGTGTCGCTATTGTGACGTTTAGAGGAAGGCGTCTCTATTGCGACAGTTTGTGGCAAAGTGTTGCTCTTGTGAAGGTTTGCAGAAAATATACTTTCGTGGAATATTGGCCCATCGTCGCTGTATTGTTCAGGTAATAAAAAATCTGTATGTGCTTGCCTGTTTAAAATTGTCGGCGTTGCTTTTATAGCTGTATTTATTTTTTCTATTTTAAACCATTGTAGATGCTTATAAAATCTGTAAGAAACACTTTCAAATGAACCTCAATTTTCTATTGATGCACTTTCAATAGCTGAGTTTGCTATTGATGCACTTTCATTTGAAGTGTTGCTATAAAATCTGTCGACGTTGATTTTATAGTTGTATTGCTTTTTTCTATTTTAAACCATTCTAGATGCTTATAAAATCTGTAAGAAACACTTTCAAATGAACCTTAGTTTGCTATTGATGCACTTTCAATAGCTGAGTTTGCTATTGATGCACTTTCATTTGAAAGTGTTGCTATAAAATCTGTCAGCGTTGCTTTTATAACTGTATTGCTTTTTGCTATTTTAAACCATTCCAGATGCTTATAAAATCTATAAGAAACACTTTCAAATGAACATGAGTTTTCTATTGATGCACTTTCAATATTTGGATGCATTTGGTCCAATTTGAGAGTAGAGTGATTTTAATCTTGCGAGTGCTTTTGCAGTGGGAAGAGAAATATTGAACGCCTCTCATTTGGAAGACCTTGCGCTTTCTCACTCTTTTGAATGCAATGGCTTGCTGCTCAGATATTGGGACTGGCGCTGCAGCTAATGTTTTGCCTAGAATTTTCAAAAAGGTTGTTCAAGAGGTGAAATTGGTCATCTCTTTGCCTCAATATTTCTTGGACATGGAGGTTGAAGTTCAGAAGTTAAAATTTTATAGAAACATTTTCAAATGAACCTGAGTTTGCATCCAAATATTGATCCAAATATTGAATTAATATTTGGATTTATCTTCTCTATTAGTCTCCATCGATCACATCGTCACTCTTCGTCTCCGAAATTCTTGTGCTGCAAATATCAAAAATCGTCTCTATTTGAGGGACACCTCGGGGATCGGGATGAATTCCATCCAACCGAAAATTCCCAAGCCACTTGTTGTCTTGATCGATAAAAAAAAAGAACCGAGCTCTGAAAACAACGTTCAAACCTTCGATATTTATTTGTTGTTAATATCATTGGCTAGCTCGACAGGTCTTCAAGAAGGGCACTGGACACATCGTCAAGAAGGGCCTAGTTGGCCTCGGTGTTAAAAGTGCTGAGGACACAGAGATATCATACTTGTGGTGACCAGTGCCTGCTATTTTCCATTTTTATATTCTTTTGATCGTTGGGATAATCCCACATTCACCGAGCATATAAGCCACGTGTTGAGGTTTTACATGTTTTGACTATGAGCCAAAGGCTATGCACACTCATACATTCAATTGGGACTCAGCGCATGTGTTGGGCCCCTCCCCTCATGACTTGGAACTGTATGTGGTTTAAATTGTGGTTCTCGGCCTTGGTCCTATGGTGATTAGTGTAGTTGCTTGGGCTAAGCCAGGGGCTCGATGGAATAAAAAGCCCACAATTTTATTAAAAATATAAACAATTTTATATTAAAAATAAAATTGATATACACTTTTTTATTTTCCCAATAAAATAAGCTAGAATACAAACAATTTTATATTTGGTGATTAGTGTAGTTGCTTGGGCTGAGCCAGGAGCTCGATGGAGTAAAAAGCCCACAATTTTATTAAAAATATAAACAATTTTATTTATTTTTATTTTCCCAAAAAAATAAGCTAGAATACCAACAATTTTATATTAAATATAAAATTGATATACACTTTTCTATTTTCCCGATAAAATAAGCTAGAATACGATAGGATTAGGGCATTTTGAGATTTTTTATAAAAATGGAAAAAGAGGGAAACAGATAGGACAATTATTAAGGAAAATATAAACAATTTTATATTAAATATAAAATTGATATACACTTTTTTATTTGTCCAATAAAATAAACTAGAATACGAACAATTTTATATTAAATATAAAATTGATATACACTTTTTTATTTGCCCAATAAAATAAGCTAGAATACGATAGGATTAGGGCATTTTGAGATTTTTTACAAAAATGGAAAAAGAGGGAAAGAGATAGGACAATCATTAAGGTAGTTTAGGAAAAATAGGATTTCATATATTTTAGCATGCAAATGGCCAGACTGGGGTAATTTAGGGATTTTTAGAAAAATTGAGGTATATGATAACGACGGAAAATGGTGAATATAGTGAAGGCATAAGGAATAATAGCCAAAAAATGATCATGAAAGACAACTTTCGAGGGTGAAAAAATGAGTGCTAACAAGATGCATGCTCTGATTCTAAGTCAAAACCCGATAAGGGGAATGACAAAGGGAAGCATACAATTTATGCAGAGACTAGTGCCACTATTACCACCACCAAGATCCATAAGGATGAACCTGAAGATCTAGAGGAGGGGGATCGCCTCTTCCACTCATAGATGTGGGTGAAGGGTTCTCCGCTATAGTTCATTGTCGAAAACAAGAGCTAAAAGAACCTTATTTCAGCAGAGGTTGTGAATCAGCTAGGCCTACTAACCAAAAAAAATTCGCAGTCATACACCATTGGGTGGCTTCACGCGTAGTCATACACCATAGGCCCGTTTGTCATTTTATCCCTTGTGGCATATTCGTTCGGTCAGGCACGTCGTGTCGCACTGTGTGAGGTCGCCCAATCGGGCGCATTCGGGTTGAGCCATTTCTTTCAAGGGCGCACGTATCAGTTTTGCTAAGTTTTGACCACACAGGTGCCTTGTGCATGTTCAGGCAACTTGTCTTCCATTTTCTCCCTTGTGGAATTGTTCGGTCAGGCGCACGGTGTCGCACCGTGTGAGGTCTGTCGAACGGGCTCGTTCGGTTTGGGTTGTTTCGTTCAAGGGCGACCATATCATTTTTGCTATGTAGTGACCGCCAGGGTGCCTTGTGCACGTTTGGGCATCGCATTTGTTCTTTGCTCCCTTGTGGCATCATTCGGTCGGGCGCATCATGTCGCGCCATGTGAGGTCACCTGACCGGGTGCGTTCGGGTCAGGTCGTTTCGTTCGAGGGTGCCCGTATCAGTTTTGCTAAGTTGTGACCGCCCGAGTGTCGTGTGGACATTTGGGTGGCCCATTTGCCATTTGTTCCCTTGTGGCATCATTTAGTCGGGTGCGTCGTCTGAGGTCGCCTGACCGGGCACGTTCGGGTTGGGCCGTTTTGTTCGAGGGTGCCTGTATCAGTTTTGCTAAGTTGTGACCGCCTAGGTGCCTTGTGCACATTCGGGAAACTTGTTTATTGTTTGCTCCCTTGTGGCAGATTCGTTCGGTCAGGTGTGTCATGTCGTGCAGTGTGAGGGGGTCAGGGCGTTTTGTTCGAGGGCTCCCATATCAGTTTTTCTAAGTTGTGACTGCCCGGGTGCCTTGTCCACATTCGGGCGGCCCGTTTTCCATTTGCTCCCTTGTGGCATCATTCAGTTAGGCATGCCGTATCACGCCATGTACTGAGGTCGCCCGACTGAGTGCATTCAGGTCGGGCCATTTCGTTCAAGGGCGCCTGTATCAATTTTGCTAAGTTGTGACTACCTGGGTCCCTTGTGCACGTTCAGGTGGCCCGTTTTCCATTTCCTCCCTTGTGGCATCGTTCGGTTGGGCGTGCTGTGTTGCATCGTGTGAGCTCGCCCGACCGGGCGCGTTCAGGTCAGGCTATTTCGTTCGAGGGCACCCGTATCATTTTTACTAAGTTGTGACCACCCGGGTGCATTGTGCAGTTTCGGGTAGCCCATTTTCCATTTTATCCCTTGTGGCATCATTCGGTCGGGCACGTTGTGTCACACCATACTATCAAGTCGCCCAACTGAGTGCATTTGGGTCGGGTCATTTTTCTCAAGGGCACCCGTATCAATTTTGCTAAGTTGTGATCGCCTGGGTGCCTTGTGCACATTCGGGTGGCCCATTTGCCATTTTCTCCCTTATGGTATCGTTCGGTCGGGCATGCCGTGCGAGGTCGCCCGACAGTGCGCGTTCAAGTCGGGTCAGGCCATTTTGTTCGAGGGCGCTTGTATCAATTTTTCTAAGTTGTGACCACCCGGGTGCCTTGTGCACATTTGGGTGGCCCATTTTCCATTTTCTCCCTTGTGGCATCATTTATTCGGGCGCACCATGTCGTGTCGTATGAGGTCGCCCGATCGGGCGCATTTAGGTCGGTTCGTTTTATTCGAGGGCACCCGTATCAGTTTTACTAAATTGTGACCACCTGGGTGCCTTGTGCATGTTCGAGTGGCCCATTTTTCATTTTCTCCCTTGTGGCATCGTTCAGTCAGGTGCACCGTACTGTCGCACTGTGTGAGGTCGCCCGACCGAGCGTGTTTGGGTCGGGCCGTTTCGTTCGATGGTGCTCGTATCAGTTTTGCTAAGTTATGACTGCTTGGGTCCCTTGTGCACATTCGAGTGGCCCACTTTCCATTTTCTCCCTTGTGGCATCGTTCGGTTCGGTGCGCCATGTTGCACCGTGTGAGGTTGCCCGACCAGGCACGTTCGAGTCTGGTCGGGTTGTTTGGTTCAAGGGTGCCTGTATTAGTTTTGTAAAGTTGTGACCACCCAGGTGCCTTGTGCACGTTCGGATGGCCCATTTTCTATTTTCTCCCTTGTGGCATTTTTTGGTCGGGCGGCCCGTGCTGTCACACCGTGTGAGGTCGCTCGAACGGTTGCATTTGGGTCGGGCCGTTTTGTGCAAGGCTGGTGCCCATATTAGTTTTGCTAAGTTGTGACCACCTGGGTCCCTTGTGCATGTTCAGGTGGTCCATTTTCCATTTGCTCCCTTGTGGCTTCGTCAGGTCAGGCGCGTCGTGTCGCTCCGTGTGAGGTCGCCTGACAGGGTGTGTTCGGGTCGGGTCAGGTTGGGTCGGGCCGTTTTGTTCGAGGGCGCTCGTATCAGTTTTTCTAAGTTGTGATAGCCAAGGTGCCTTGTGCATGTTGGGGCAGCCCATTTTCCATTTTCTCCCTTGAGGCATCGTTCGATCGGGCGCACAGTGTCACGCCATGTAAGGTCGCCCGACCGGGTGCGTTGAGGTCGGGTCGTTTCATTCGAGGCCACCTGTATCAGTTTTGCTAAGTTGTGACTGCTCGGGTTCCTTCTGCACATTCAGGTGGCCCATTTTTCATTTGCTCCCTTATGGCATAATTCAGTCAGGTGCACCATACTGTTGTGCCGTGTGAGGTCGCCCGACTGGCACGTTCGGGTCGGGTCATTTCGTTCGAGGGTGCCCATATCATTTTTTCTAAGTTGTGATTACTTGGGTCCCTTGTGCATGTTTGGGTGGCCGATTTTCCGTTTTCTCCCTTCTGGCATCATTCGGCCGAGTGCGTCGTGTCACGCCGTGTGAGGTCACCTGACCGGGCGCGTTCGAGTCGCATCAGGCCATTTCATTTGAGGGTGTCCATATTAGTTTTGCTAAGTTGTGACTACCCAAGTGCCTTGTGCATGTTCGGGTGGCCCATTTACCATTTTCTCCCTTGTGGCATCGTTCGGTTGGGTGCGCCATACTTTCGTACCATGTGAGGTTGCCCGATCGGGTGTGTTCAGGTTGGGTCGTTTCGTTCAAGGGCGCTCGTATCAGTTTTGCTAAGTTATGACTGCCCGGGTCCCTTGTGCACATTCGGGTGGCCCGTTTTCCATTTTCTTCCTTGTGGCATCATTTGGTTGGGCGCGTCGTGTCGCGTCGTATGAGATCGCTCGACCGGTCGCATTTGGGTCGGGTCGGGCCATTTCGTTCAAGGGCGCCCATATTAGTTTTGCTAGGTTGTGAATACTCGGGTGCCTCGTGCATGTTCGAGCAGCCCATTTGCAGTTTTATCCCTTGAGGCATCGTTCGATTGGGCGCACCGTGTTGCATCGTGTGAGGTTGCCTGACTGGGTGCGTTTGGGTCGGGTCGGGCTGTTTTGTTCGAGGGCGCCCGTATCAGTTTTGCTAAGTTCTGACCGCCCAGGTGCCTTGTGTTAGCCCCTATAAATTCCTTGACAAGCAAGCAAGGGGCTAATTTTTTTTATGAGCCTTTAAGGAATGCATTTCTCTTGAAAACACATCATCCTTGAAGCCTTTCATGTTCCCTACTCTTTGATCCTTTCCCTCTGCTGTTTTGGAGTCAATAAGCCTCACTGATTGCAAAAAATTGTGCTCCAAAAGGCCTTTATTTGCCCCTTGTATCCCTGCAGAATGTCCCATTTCACCCCTTTTTTCCTCTTTTCAAATTTCCCTTTCCATCCCAAAATTTCTCCCTTAGTCCTCCTAAATCTCCCCAAAATCCCCTTTATATTCTACCCTTACCCTTTATTTGGCCAAATTATCCTTTTTTCCCTTACCGTTACCCTTTCCCAATCTTAAAACCCACTTTTCACCTTATAATAGGGCCTAGCCCCTTTTCCACCAGCCTCACAAACCACTTCCCCATGTGCCCCTAGCGCCAAGACCAAGCGCTTAAGTCTTGGGCGCCAATCGCAATCGGAGTTGTCGGGCGGGCAAATCCCTTTGTAACATTGGAAAACTCCGATGTGATTGATTTTGGTCCATCAGGCCTCCGCCATGATCTCCACCATTGATCCATCGTTTTTATCAGACGGCCCGGTGCTAATCGAATTCCTGCCCCGATCGCAATCGCAACTCCTCTTGTGACACCCTTTTGCTCCTCCCGATCACGATCTCTCGATCAAATCACATCCATCCATCCCCTTCCAGATCCGACGGCCCTCGCTTTCCGCTCGAATCGCAATCGCATTTCCCAATCGCTGCCACCTTCCTCCCTTTGCGATTGCGATTTCCCGATCAAATCTTGACCATCTGTTAGTCCACATCCAACGGTCAGGATCTAAATGCACCACCGTCCATCGAAATGTCGATTCTGCCCATTTCTTCCCCCGATTTGATCGGAGCCATCCATCCCTCTAAGATCCAATGGTTCAGATTTATCCCCCTCCTTCCCTATCTCCCCACCGAGTAAACCCCCACCATTGATCTTGATCCAAGATCAACGGCTAGCGCTCAATTGCGTCCCCACTCCCAATCGTAATCAGAACCTTTGTAATGTGTCACCCCTACTACCCCCCCCCCCCCCCCCCCGATTGTGATCCTCCAACTTGATCTCAACCGTCCGTTGGATCTAAGATCGACGGTCCGAAACTAATCACCCTCTACCCACTTCGGGTCCCACCACACACGCATTTCATTTTATTTTTGTTCATTTCTATGCATCCCACCCATTTTCATAAACCATTCCGCTGATCAATCTCTGCCGTCGATCCCACCACCAGATCATGATTGAACGACCCACAAGCATTTTTCCACCAAAACTATATTAATTGATGTTTACAACATATCACTACATATTTCACCATTGTTCCATTTAAAACCACCGTTCATACCACCACTGCACTATCGTTCCCCCCGCTCTCTGCAGCGATCCTCCCTATGCATAGATTTCATAACGAGGTTGCATATTTTTTCAGGTACAAGTGGCAGAAGCCACCATGCTTTACAGTCACTGTCACAGTTACAGAAAACACGGGAAAGGACCATTCTCAGGGACTAAAATTGTGAGTAAGGGTCTAAGAAGACGTGTGACAGAGCACGCATTAAAGGAACATAGTTTAAACTCTGTAAAATCTTCTCCAGAGCCCTTAAAGCTCAGATTTCGCAGTCAGAGGCAAACATGGAAGCGAAAAAGAGTATCAGTGGGAAAACTGAGTGTTCAAGGCCTATCATTGAAAATTTCAGGCCTAATCTATTGATTTGGAGGCAAAGTACCAGATTGAAGACATCATGGATCTCTCAGAAGGTCCAACGTACAGAAAACTATGCCATCAGGGTAGCTACATCAACAGAACATCCCTACCTATGAAAGGACAAAGCGCCCATATTGTTTCCTCTATTTACCATGTTCCTGAAGAACATTCAGCCTTGACCACAGTCCTAAGCTATCAGAGCATTTGTTATGCAGCATGGCACACTTCACTGTCATTCATTTTCCTTTTTGTTTATTCACCAAAAGTACCATAGAGTACTGCAGCCAGAGTGCATCAGAGCCATACTGGAGTAAATGGAGGACTGAAGAAGATCATTCATTCGCCCAAATAATGCAGAGATAAATGCACAGGAGTTAAACAGAATGGGCTTCGACCCTCTTTCTTTTCTGAGATTAATGCTTCATTTAGTGTTTCACCTACCTCCTCTACTCTCTTCAGCTATAAAATTAGGAGGAAACTTATTGTAAAGGTGGTTGATCGACTTTCAGAGAATTGCAAGTTTTTTCCTTTGAGACATGTTATCTATGTAAAGTCGTAAGATAGGCTGAGGAAGATGTATTCAGACTGAACTTTCAAGCTGTTGGCAATGTTGTATTTGATTGGTGTTGCTCTTAATATGACAAGCACATTTCTTTGGATCCTGATTTAAAGCAGCTGGTGATGTTTTTCTATCTCTATGTTTATTTCATTTCATTACATTTCTGCTGGCTTGCATCATAAATTTGGCATAGGATTTACCCTTGCTAGGTACCCTATGTTTCTGCTCTCCTTTCCTTTAATGTTTTTCTGCTTTATGTGTATTTGAGGATTGATTTCAATTAATTTAACCAGTGTAGTGGATGTTATTTCCTGCTAGCTGATGTATGAATTATTGAGGTAATGCTTCAGATGTTCTTATTAAGATTTTATTGGATGAATTTGGAACACTAGGAGGTCTAGAACTCTATCTTTATCTCACTAGGATCCTTTTCAATTAACCGAACCTTTCTAAGCTCTCTCAAGCTGGAGGCCGAAGCATTGAGAGTTCAAAGTCTCTCTCTGATCTCAGGTTTTCAACTTCGTGTTCTAAAATCTTTAATGTTTCCTTGCTCTCATTTTCCTTCTTGCCTATCATACCACACTATCATCTTTAAGATCCAATGTTTGAGATGACTAGCCCAATTGAAAGCCTGCATATTGAGTAGCAAGTAAACCCTTTCCTGACTCCATTGCCCAATGGTCTTGAATGTTTCCTGGAGTATCTCTCCTTTGCCTAAAGTCCTCTTTGCTCATCCTTGTCTTATATTGAACCCTTCTTTCCTAATTCTCAGCAACCAAACATACAATAAAATAAACAACCCAAGCCCTATAACTAGCCTAATATCTTAACACCGATCTTCAAAGTCATATACCTTTGACATATCATAGAGAGATCCCTCTCCGGACCTAGGAGGGCTAGATCCTGAGGTCTGAAAGTGGTTTGATGTTGTCTCATCTTTTGGTATTGCCAACCTTGCCAAAACATGGGAACCCCAACACCTTGTGCACATTCGAATGGCCCGTTTACCATTTTCTCCCTTGTGGCATCGTTCGGTTAGGCGTGCCACACTGTCGCATCGTGTCAGGTCGCCCGATCAGGCGCGTTCAGGTCACGTCATTTCGTTAGAGGGTGCCCGTATCATTTTTGCTAAGTTGTGACTGCCCCAGTCCCTTATGCACATTCAAGTGGCCCATTTTATATTTTCTCCCTTGTGGCATCGTTCAGTCGGGCGCGTCGTGTCGTACCATGTGAGGTCACCTGACCGGGTGCATTTGAGTCAGGTCAGGCCGTTTCGTTCGAGGGCGCTTGTATCAGTTTTTCTAAGTTGTGACCACCTGGGTGCCTTGTGCATGTTCAAGAAGCCTATTTTCCATTTTACCCCTTATGGCATCATTCGTTTGGGTGCGCCGTGTGAGGTCGCCCGACCGGGCGCATTCAGGTTGGGAAGTTTTATTTGAGGGCACCAGTATCAGATTTTATAAGTTGTGACCGGGCGGGTGCCTCATGCACGTTCGGGTGGCCCGTTTGTCGTTTTCTCCCTTCTGGCATCGTTCGGTCAGGCGCGCCGTACTGTCGCATTGTGTGAGGTCACCTGACCGGGTGCATCCATGTTGGGCCGTTTCGTTCGAGGGTGCCCGTATCAGTTTTTCTAAGTTGTTACCGCTCGGGTCCCTTGTGCACGTTTAGGTGCCTTGTTTTCCCTTTGCTCCCTTGTGGCATCATTCAGTTAGGCACGCCATGTGAGGTCGCCTGACCGGGTGTGTTTGGGTCGGGTCAGGCCATTTCGTTCGAGGGCGCCCATATCAGTTTTTCTAAGTTGTGACCACTCAGGTGCCTTGTGCATGTCCGGCTAGCCTATTTCCCGTTTGCTCCCTTGTGGCATCGTTCAGTCAGGCGTGCCGTGTCACGCCGTGTGACGTCGCCTGACTGGGTGCATTTGGGTCAGGTCAGGCCATTTCATTCGAGGGTGCCCATATCAGTTTTGCTAAGTTGTGATCGCCTACGTGCCTTGTGCACGTTCAGACGACCATTTTTCCATTTTCTACCTTGTTGCATTGTTCGATCGGGTGCATCGTGTCGCGCCATGCGAGGTCGCCCGGCCGGGCGCATTCGGTTCGAGTCATTTCATTCGAGGGCACCTGTAATAGTGTCATAGTGATGCCAGCCAAATTCTTTGGAAAGCCTTCCTAGCAAAAAATACTTGTGACCTGGCTGAAGACAGAGCATCTAGAATGACCATTCTCTTCCCCTAACCCCTAAGCCCCTAATCCCTAATCCCTTAACCACTAAATCATTATTCACCTAACCCCTAACTGTGCCTAAATCCCCTAACCCCTAAGCCCCCAATCCATAATCCCTTAACCCATTTAATCCCTAATCCCTAAACCCCTAACGCATTTAGCCCCTAAACCTTAAAACTATAACCCCTTATCCCCTAACCCATTAAACCCTAATTCCCAACCCCTAACCCATTTGACCCCCTAAACCATAAACCTATAACCCCTTAACATGTTCGGGTCGGGT
This sequence comes from Pinus albicaulis, assembly GCA_034641835.2. Taxonomy (NCBI): domain Eukaryota; kingdom Viridiplantae; phylum Streptophyta; class Pinopsida; order Pinales; family Pinaceae; genus Pinus; species Pinus albicaulis. Next base: position 241,220,828 of record CM076570.1, read on the forward strand.
CGTTTCGGCTGAGTGTGCCCACCCAAACGCGTTTGAGTCAGGCCCCCTAAGCCCCCAATCCCTAATCCCTTAACTAGTAACTCATTATGTCACCCCTAACCCCTAAATGCACTTGAATCCCCTAACCCCTAACCCCCAATCCCCTTAGCCCTCCAAATTCGAATTAGATTTGAAGAATTAATTGTTTTCTTACTTCTGTCTAATTCACTATATGCTCAGATAACTCGTAGCCATATCACATAGGCCCCATTCACTTAGGAAGGTTCCCCAAACTCTGCTCCCAATTTGGTTGATCTTGCTTAGCTTGAAAATTTTGAATTTTCATTGATGATTGATTTTCCTCTCAGCCCTTGATTTGCTAGGGGCTGATTACCTTGATATTAATGGTGGTGTATTCATACTCCTTCTGAATAAACAATAAAGGGTCAAGGAAATTGACCAATATGTTCTCAATTTTTATCTTATCCATCTCTAGGGAAAGCTTCTTTTCGGCTAACTCCACTGCTTTTGATCTCAATTTTTCCAATTGCTTCCTTCTCTCATATGATACCTGAGCCTTTGCCTTTCTCTTCCCTTCTAATTCCCTAATAGTGTCATAGTGATGCCAGCCAACTTCTTTAGAAAGCCTTCCTAGTAGACAATACTTGTGACCTAGCTGAAGACAGAGCATTTGGAATGACCATTCTCTTCCCCTAACCCCTAAGCCCCTAATCCCTAATCCCTTAACCACTAAATCATTATTCACCTAACCCCTAACTGTGCCTAAATCCCCTAACCCCTAAGCCCCCAATCCCTAATCCATTAACCCATTTAATTCCTAATCCATAAACCCCTAACCCATTTAACCCCCTAAACCATAAACCTATAACCCTTTAACCCCTAACCCATTAAACCCTAATTCCCAACCCTAACCGATTTAACCCCCTAAACCATAAACCTATAACCCCTTAACACATTTTGCTTGGGTCGTTTTGGTTGAGTACGCCCACCCAAATGCATTCGAGTCGAGCCCCCTAAGCCACCAATCCCTAATCCCTTAACTAATAACTCATTACTCGATCCATAACCCCTAAATGCACCTAAATCCCCTAACCCCTAACCCCCAATCCCCTAAGGCACCCTCCAAATTCGAATTAGCTTTGAAGAAGTAATTGTTTTCTTACTTATGTCTAATTCACTATATACTCAGGTAACTCGTAGCCATATCATATAGGCCCCATTCACTTACAAAGGTTCCCCAAACTCTGCCGCCAATTTGGTTGATCTTTCTCAGCTTGAAAATTTTGAATTTTCATTGATGATTGATTTTCCTCTCAACCCTTGATCTACTAGGGGTCAGTTACGTCGATATTAACGGTGGTGTATTCATACTCCTTCTAAATAACCAATAAAGGGTCAAGGAAATTGACCAATATGTTGTCAAGTTTTATCTTATCCATCTCTGGGGCAAGATGCTTTTCGGTTAACTGCACTGCTTTTGATCTCAATTTTTCCAATTGCTTCCTTCTCTCATATGATACCTGAGTCTTTGCCTTTCTCTTCCCTTCTAATTCCCTAATAGTGTCATAGTGATGCCAGCCAACTTCTTTGGAAAGCCTTCCTAGCAAAAAATACTTGTGACCTGGCACCTAAATCGCTTAACCCCTAACCCCCAATCCCTAAACCCTTAACCACTAAATCATTATGATCTCTCTAACCCCAATCCATAATCCCTCAACCAATACTAAATCATTACTCCCCTAACCCATAAATGTACCTATATCCCCTAACTCCTAAGCCCCCAATCCTTAACCGCTTAACCTTCTCTAACTCCATTATTCTAGTACTAACCCCTAACCGCTAAACTTTAAACCTCTAACCCCTAATATTTTATTCATTGAACCCCTAAGCCCCTAAAAAATATGCCATGAAAACCCTCCAAAAAATTCTTAAATGATGGGAATTACTATTCAATGTGCATGAAGCTAGTCATGGAATGTGACAAGTCATCCAAGATACATCCAAATATTTGATTTGTGCCTTAGGGAATGTGAAAGGGTAAGATATATATCTAGAGCTAATATATATCATGACATATTGGGACCTATGATTGGGTTAATTCCGCCTTTTCGGCAAGGTTAAAATGGCTAATCTTCGATAGACAAAATGTAAATCAAATATTTCATCAAAAAGAGGGAACCATACCGTATATTCTTCCAGGCTATGCCTATCAGTTGCTTGGCCTCTTCCTTCTCTCACATGAATGTAATCTTGCTTGAATGGTACATAAGAAGGTTTTGCATTATCAACTATTTGTTTGGGACAACTTTTAGTTGTTTCAACTGTTCAGTCGGGCACGCCGTACTGACGCACCATGTGAGGTCGCCCGATCGGGCGCGTTTGGGTCAGGCCATTTCGTTCGAGGGTGCCCATATCAGTTTTGGTCAGTTGTGATCGCCCAGGTCCCTTGTGCACATTCGACTAGCCCGTTTTCCATTTTCTCCCTTGTGGCATCATCCGGTCAGGCGCGTCGTGTCGCATTATGTGAGGTCGCCCAACTAGGCGCGTTCGGTTCGGGTCAGGTCAGGTTGGGCCATTTTTTTCGAGGGTGCTTGTATCAGTTTTGCTAAGTTGTGACTGCCCGGGTGCCTTGTACATGTTCGAGCAGCCCGTTTGCCATTTTCTCCCTTGTGGCATCGTTCGTTCGGGCGCATGGTGTCACACCATGTGAGGTCGCTCGACTGGGCATGTTCTGGTCGAACAGTTTCATTTCAAGGGTGCCCGTATCAATTTTGCTAAGTTGTGACCGCTTAGGTGCCTTGTGCATGTTTGGGTGGCCTGTTTGCCATTTTATCCCTTGTGGAATCGTTCGGTCGGGTGCGCCGTGTCGCGATGTGTGAGGTCACCCAACCGGGCACATTCAGGTCGGGTCATTTTGTTCAAGGGTGCTCGTATCAGTTTTGCTAAGTTGTGACCGCACAGGTGCCTTGTGCATCGTTATGCAGCCCATTTTCCATTTTCTCCCTTGTGCCTTCATTCGGTCGGGCACGCTACATCGTTTCTTTTAGTATGAATATTTTGTCGAAGTGTACGAAAAAAGACCACTTTAGCTATGCATAACTTAAGGCCCTAACATCAAATATGGCTGCCAATATCTTCAGATCTGCAGTTAGTTGATCAAGACAAGTGCTGCAAAAAACCAGATCTATGCATAAAGAGACATTAAGCAGTAAAAGTAAGGTTTTGCTCCATACATCCAATAGACAAGACAAGAACAATTTTTTGAAAGAATTTTTGTATTAAGGGCACCTGGGAGGAAAACAAGAAGGTGTTTCCAATTCTCCTCAATGGGATGGGTTCTTGGAAGTCCTCAGCACTTCAGATCTAGCATTTCTCTCTTCTGTTGGTGTAGAAAACCCAGACAAAGATAGAACTCAAAGGGAGCTCACACAGCAAATAATGGAAAATATGACAATGATAATGGCTCAAAGTCAGACCAAGAGTTTAGATCCAGAGTGATCTAATAGGCAACAAAAGGTGAAGAATGATAGGAAAAACCCTCCTATTTATAATAAAATATTGGGTCATTCTATATCTTGGTGCATGATTAAAATAACATTAACCAAATCTAGATCCACCTTTTATGGAATATTTTATTATATTTGTTGGAGGGAAAAAGTATTTGACTTGGGTCAAATCCCTTTATTTGTGAATAGTAAATAAATAAATGATTTATTTATCATTTTAAGGAGGTGGTTAAAAGATAATCAAATAAATAATGATTTATTTAATTATTTATGGGTGATTTAGTCATATTTAACAAGGAATATTGTTTAAATAAGGTTTAAATAATTATTCCTAGAAAATAATAAGATAAATAAAGATTTATCTAATTAATTTCTTTGTTTTGGGTTAAACATGACTAGGAAAATCAAACAAATATAGGTTTGTTTAATATTTCCTTTTGGGTTTCCTGTTTAGACCATAAACAACCTAATAAACGTGTTTTATTAAGTTATTTTACATAGTGAAGGCAATTTTACTTAGGGTAAAATTGGTCTTACATGGTGTACTTGGGTCCATCTAATGATAGTAGGTTAGATGACCAAAAAATGGTGTAACAGATTTCCCCCCAGCGTGCGAGTGTTAGGAGCAAATCATATGACCAAAGTATGTTGTAAGAACACAATCACCAAACATCAAAAGGGAAGTCGAAGAGAGAGATGTAAGGTAGACGAATGTGCTAAAGAACTAGACCTTGAGGAGATGAGACTTACAGGTGCAACAAGTATCTTTTTATGAGAGGGTACCTATGCTAAAGGCAGCGGGGGAGGCATACCTATGCCCGCCGAGACAAAGTATAAAAGAATAGTGTGTCCAGTAAACAAGGGACCGAACCATAAAGTACAACCGGCATAAACATGAGCCAGATAGAAATACAATGAAGGATCCCACATACATGCTGTGCCTGGGATAACAGCCAGGACTTATACAATAATATCTGAGTATATGAGATACAAATACAACCCAAATGCCCCCTGAAAATGGGGAAGGGCTCGCAAAATCTGACTGATACATGCAAATCGAAGAGGCGCTGCAAGCGGCTAAGGCCGACATCATAAAATATATGGAGCTGCATCAAAGGCTATAATGAAGAGGTCATCCGGGCATGTGGGGGGCTACCTGCAGGGCCACCCCCTCATGAGGGCTGAGACATCTCACACACACCCGGGAATCACCAAGAGCTGCTGCTGCATCACTGAACCATTAAGTATATGGATCTCGATCATGCTGAAAGGAGCTGGAGCTGAGAAACAATCAAGTCAAAGGGTAATGAGAAAGCCCTTTTCCTGATCTGAGGCACCGAACAAGGGTGGAATATGGAACCAAGGTACACCGCCCTCTAGACCGGCCTTCTGGAATGAATGAGCTGATGTCGATAGAAGGAGGTCCGCCATAGGTGACGCAATGAGAGATCCTCAACTAAGGCGCGAGAGAAAATAGTCAAGTGACTGACAGACTAATACCAATGATGATGGTGAAATGGAGGGGATTGAGTAGCGAATGGACGACTTCCCTTGTTAGAGCATAAAGGGCATGAATGACATGGTAGTGACTGACACAATATCATGAGGGACAGGGGACAGTGGGACTGAAAGCCATAATGTGCGACACAAGAGAGGGATCAAGCAATGAAGGATGGAGGACTATGGCGGGGTATGAAGGGACTCGGGATAGACACCATGAATGCAATGATGACTCAACTTGGATGCTCTAAACAAGGGCGACTCGATGGTACTGCCACACAGAAAAGAGCCCATGGGGGACCCAAAAAGCATGAGTACAAAATGATATCTCATGACGAAAATCGACACAAACAAAGACAAGTATGGAGGCAAAGTGGTGCCCCACGTACAAGTGTTGTAAGTGAGGAAATTCGATTTTGGGGGGAAGTGAAGTGATCCATCTTGGACAAAATGTGTCCTGGTGAAGTATCAAATCAGGAAAAACTAACAGATACCCATTTGAGGGCTCAGTGAGAGCTTTCCAACTGTGTAGACAGTTTGTCAAACAGAGCTACGGTATGGTCGCAGCAGGAGAAAGAAGAAACAAGGGTTCTCTTTTAATAAGGCAATTTTCCCTCCAAATCCACTCATTTTCTAGTGTTGCTGTGGTGACTGTAGAGAGGAGAGAAGGCCCTAAATCTTGCGGCGAGCGTAGCGGACAAACCGACCATTGGAATCGAGATCCGTCAGTTGCAGGTAAGAGGCCGAACCTTACTCTTTCATTTTGATGGATTGAAAGTTCAGATTAGGGCCCAGAATCTTAGCATCAGACCCTCTTTCATCTCTACGGCCGGGTCGCACTTTTTGGGCCAAAAACTGTGACCTGGGATGCAGGTTTTGAGCCAAAAACTGTTACCTGGCCCAGGATTGGGCAGAAAAGTGTGACCTGGAAGATGAAGGGGATTTCAGTGCTATGTTAGGGCTGAGATTTGGGTTTTTGTGATTGGTTACAGTGTTCCCTATCGATATACTGAGAAAGATGATGTTTTTGTGCAGCTATGGAAAATATATGGGTCAACTGGAGAGAGAGAGACCTGGGCACATTACGGACAGAGATCCAAATAGATCAGGGTGTCCGTCGTCTATTGGCCAGGTTTGGGGTTCTAAATTTTTTGGAGAACCCTTTGATGAGAGTTGGGGAGCCCTTGTTGGCCTGGATTGTCAGTTATTGGGATCCAGATCATGAGGTCTTTATAGTGCAGGGGCACAAGATCGAATTGACGGTCCAAGACCTGTATTTCCTGACTAGTCTCCCGCCACTTGGGATGGTGGGAAATACACAGCCAGTGTTACCGCGGGGGTGGAACATCATGGATTTTGTGGAGTGACATTGTCAACCGGGTCTCCAAGTCAAAGGGACTCAGATATCGATCATGGACTTAGAGAGACTAGAGACCCGTGCAGTGGCCGCAGTGGTGCTGCGGATCCTGGGCAACCAGGCGTTCCATCACATCAGCGGGGGGCAGATGATGATTGTGGAGAGTGTGTTGAGTGGGACCTACTATGGGTGGGCCCAAATGATGTTGGTGTCGTTAAAACGACAGTTGTCGCTGTGCAAGCGGCAAGTGAACCACGATTTCTCGTATGGGACTTTATTGTGTTCCTTATTTTTTGAGAAGATCTCGACCCTACGAGCTCGTATACAGCTCCTAGATGGGGGTTCGAGAGAGCCCAAGATGCGCCGGTGGGGGCGCCTACTATGCAGAGGAGGAGGAGGGGTGGTCGGACGGGTATTTCGTCCTGAGTTCTTTGCCCATTGGGATCATATGTCGTTATACATAGACGACTATCCCTATAGTGGGATGAGTTATTGTGGAGATCCGGACCTTCCACTTCCGCCTGGTCGAGTATGGGGGCCCGATGGTAAGTGAAAAATTACTATTCTTTTATGGGCATGTTAAAGTTATTGAATAGTAGATAGGGTACTGATTCATGTACTTTTGGTATGCAGATATAGCTCCGGTAAAACCAGCCGGATATATGGGACGACCGGCAGCATCAGGAGCTGCAGGCCCGAGTGGATCGAGAGCGGCACAGGGTGAGGATGCAGCTGCCCTCCTGGAGGACATCCGTCATAGATGCGAGAAGTTTCTGACCGGTGTTTCAGAGTGCGGGTGGCAAGACTTAGACGACCGGTACATAGAGCCATGTATTGGTCTACCCTCGGAATGGCGAGGTGTCATGCGGCGCATGGTGATGGCTGATCAAGGAATACGTGATCTACGAGCTGCAGGAGCAGAGCCATTGGCTCGGGATCCACCAAATAGTGACTAGGTGTGGGGCATGTGGTGCCCCCTAGTGTGTATGTAGGGGCAGGTGGTGCCCCCAGTTTTGAGTTTTTTTTTGTAACATGCTATGGGCATGTCAAATGTATCAGAGTAGATGGACTCTAAACACATGTTTTGTGACACATATTATGGATATGCATCTTTTTTAATGATTATGAATGTTATTGTCTTGTATGAAATGCGTGTGATAAATGCCAATCTAGAATATGGTTTGCAATACTATCTACATAGTGATTATGTTCTCGAGGTACATGGTTGAAAGTTATGGTTTCGAATTCACGTATCAAGAGTTTCACTCGTAAATATCGTCTAAACAGCCCAGGATTACGCACACAATAGACACCATTTAGTTGCATGACAAGAAGTAGGGAATCTAAACAAACATGCAGATGGAGGATGTGATGAAAGAGGGCATCGGCTAAGAGACCACGCACTGCATCATATTCGGCCTGATTGTTGGTGGCAGTACCAATTCAGACCCCGTTTGAGAGCACAAGGGCATGCAAGGGGGTGAAAATGGCCCAACCTGCCGAGGCTAGATTCCGGGAGTAATGACTTGCACCATCGGCGTAACCGATATAGGGTGGGGACAGGAGGTCCTGCAGAATAGTGTTACAAGACAACAAATGGAGGGAAGAGGGACAATGACGGCAGCGTGACTGTACAGAAGACATTGAGCGGAAACTGTGGGAGGGAGTGCGATGTGCAAGATGGCTATGAATCATATACAAACTAGAGGGTGGTATATGAGGGCTATAGGAGGTATGGTGGGGACTCGGGCTGTGGAGGTCAATAGAGATACGGGTGGAGTTATCTCGTGTATGGGCAGAAAAGAGGGGGTCAAGGGTGGAAGGGACACCACATGACGTAGAAAAGTTACCTAAATCATCCGTAGGGGAAGAAAGGATCGCATACAGATCGTCACGGGGAATGATAGAAGAACAGGGAAACAAATGGTTAAAAGATGGGGAGCCCAGGGTGGTCGCTGAAGGGGGGTCAAGCGAAACAACAGGGGAGGATTCAAGGGGAATGTGCTCCAAGGGTCTCACAGAGGATGATAGGTAAAGAATGGTGGTAGTAGACTCCGTCATCTGGACATCAGGGGGGGGATATCGATGGGAGCGGGGGGATCCTCAAGCTGACCTGAAGCATAATGCGCGAGTATGGGAGAGGGGGACTAATTTTGTTCAACCTCATACTCGCGAACTACTTCTAAAGAGGCGTGGTAATGCGTCAGGTGAGGAAAATGGTGGGAATAATGGCCATGGACACCGCACAAAGCACAGGGTTTGCTGGTGCAAATAGTTTTGGGGTTTTTGGTTACGGACGAGGACGGGAGAGAGGGGTCAGGGACCGTAGACTCAGGGAACGCGACTTTAACCATGGGTTGAATGCGGGGAAATTCAGGACAAGTATGGGTGGCGTGACCGACGACATCACACAAGGCGCAGGCTTTGCGGGCGGAGGAGGAGTTGGGTCAGTCGGGGCGACCTTGTCTTTGGATTCCCCCTTGCGAGCTTTGCCTTTCTTTCCTAGAGCTATCACCATAGGGGTAGGGTCCTGGGGGGCATGGTGGCAACGAAGGAAGCGAGGGGGACCGGTTGAACCGGTGTCAAAGCAAGATAAGGTTTGGGGTGACCAGGTGGGGTAGCGGTTGGAGGGTCAAGGTACCAGACGGGTATGCCCAGGGTCAGGTTAGGGAGAGAGAGGGTGGCCATGACAGGCACCGTATAGACTCCGGGAGTGGGAGCCAGGAAAGGTATCTGACCGGCGGGAAAATGACCAGGAGGTACAGCTGCGAGCTGGTTGAGGCCAGGGGGAACTGACCCGGGAGGATAGAGGGGTTCAGAGATACCAGCTGTAGGAGAAGGGACAAAAGGAGGAGGTCCGGCTGGCTGAGATGAATGGCTAGGAGCCGGTTGCGGTGGGCGAGGTTGAGTCTGAGGTTGCTGACTAGCCGAAGCGGGTTGCTTAAGGGCAGCCCGAGATGATTGCATCATGCAAACATTCGACAAGCTGGGATCAGAGATATGAGGAGGAGGGAGACCAGGGAAAGTTCCAAGTAGGGAGGAGTCTTTGTAGACGCCGAGAGAGACACTGGTCAAGGAATCGACGGTTTGCTTTTTGGCTACAGAAGAGATGGTCGTCTCAGGGGAGGTCTGAGACTTTGGCTCATGATAAGTCAACTGGTTGATGGTGACTATCTTTCCATTGTGAGGAAAAGACATCTTGCGAAAAACCGCGGATGGGACAGTAGACATGGCATAGGTGTAGCTTCGCCCCAATAGAATTTTGTAGTCTAGAGGGGCGTCGATGACTTTGACGTCAACACAAATGGTCTTGCCGGCAAGGGTGATAGGACAATTACGAAAAAGGCCAATGGGATGGGAGGCGTGGCCGTCCCACGCTCGAAGGGTGATCATGGAAGGGGCCAAATCAGGAGATCCGAGTTGCTTCCAAACCGAAGCGGACATCACACAGGTGGATGCCCCCTCATCAATTATACACCTAGAAATGTTGGCATTCCGGATTTTGACTGGGATTTGGAAGGCGACGGAAGCAGGAAGAGGAGGATGGTCTGATTGATGAGCATCGAAAACAATCATTTGGTCATCGGTAGGATCTACAGTGCCCACGACAGATAGCAGAGCCTTCTTTTGGAAGGGCAGGACTGGAGGAGTTCCAATGTGGAAATGGGAGCAGGAGATTGCGCCAAATCATCTACTATGCTATACGCATGAGCAGCTCGACCAGGAGCAGCATTTCAACGTAATGGTACCTTGGGAATCTTGGTATGAACCTCAACTTTGGGTTGAGGGATATGTAAGGGGCCATTGGATGTCGAAAGAGGCTCTGTAGAACTTGAAGAAGGGGACTCGGGGGCAGATTGAGCAGGAGGCTTGGGGTACTGGCGAGACCAAGTTTGAAGGTGAAGGTCGACGGTTGGGGATGGATCAGAGTTCATCATGAGGATCTGGTAATCAGAGGAACCAGAAGGGGAAGGTTGAGTGGCGACCTGTCCGTCAGGTGGTTGGGCAGCCATGAATCCTTGTTGGGGGAAAGGATCGGTAAAAACAGCCAGTTGGGTAGTGGCCACATTAGGGGGAGCATGAGGGGAGGCATGTTGTCCTCGCAATGTGGCTTGAGACTCCCACATTTGCCACATCTGTGGTAAGAGGGGACAATCGTGGGTGTAATGACCGTAAACACTGCAACATGAACAAGGCTTATTGGTGCGAAGAGGCCTGTCCTGCTTGGGCTGAGCGCCCTGTTGCTGGTTAGCAGTGTTAGAGTCAGTACCTTGAGGATTGGGTCGATGCATACTAGGGGCGGATTGATTTGGGTTGCCTCTCTGCCTTCTTTGAGAAGGGGGATTAGTCGCGCCCTGCTGTGCAAAGACTTGCCCTGGAGGGGGCTGTAGGTGCTGTTACGGGGGCGGAGGAGGCAGGGGAGGTGGAAGCGTATATGCTGGAGGAGCTCGCGCACCAGGCTATGGATAAGGATAATGGTTAGTGTGGGAAAAATTGAGGTAAGCAAGAGGTTGGGCAAAACGATGAGGCATGCCATATCCTGGATACATGTTACCTGGAGGGGGAAAAGTGCTAGAGGTCTTGGCCCCTCCCGGAGGGAGACCATAGCCCATAGGAGGTTGAGCATACGGATGAGAAAGGGCTCCAACGATACCGTCGGTGGAATGAGATGCCCTCGGGGCATTAGCGCCACTGGGCCTGGGGAGGTCAGGAAGGACGGTATAAACATAACCAGACTGAGCGTAGAGCAGGTCATATTTCAAGGCTATTTGGAGGGCGGCTTCTTCGGTTTGAGGGAAATGGGAGGCGACATCTTTGCCAATGGGAGCTAAGAGAGTGTGAAGGAACCAGTCCATATAAACCCGATCTTCAAATGGGGAAGCTCGACATAAGCTCCTTCTTCTCCGCCATTCCTGGACATGAGTGGAAAGGCGGGTTGAAATAAGATAAAAAGGCTTGGGCAATGGTCACAAAGGTGGTATGGGAAGAGGTGGGCTGATCAAAATACCATTTAGAAGCTTGGCCTGTGAGCATGCGTTGGAACAACTGAAGACGGATGGAGTCATCGGTAATGGAATTGGAGGAACACCACATGTGGAAAGATCGGACATGGTTGGTTGGATCTTCTCCAGCAAGGCCTTCGAACTTAGGGATGTTGGAGGGGAGCTTGGTTGGCATAGCAGGCCAACCAACATCATGGCGGATAGGGTCATTGATCAACTGATTGAAATCGGGGAGGCTGAGGCCTGCCATGTAAGGGAGCAAGGGTGCAGCCGAGGTAGTTCCTGTGGCGGTTCCGCTAGTAGTATTCCCGACATTAGGGCCGGGATTACCGCTAGCGTTAGGCCCTGGACCAGACATAGTGAAGGTGACAGGGGGAGAACCAGAAGTAAAAGGAGAACCCAATGAATCAGAAGAGGAGTCGGAATGCGGACTCGGAGGAGGACTGGCTCGACGACGGCGGGACGGAGCAGGTCGATCGACCGGAAACTGAGGGTGAAGGCCAAGAAGTCTCCGGGAGGCGCGCCTTGGGGGCGCAATGGTGACAACACAAACACGGCACGAGGGGAAGAAGAATGACCGACAAAGGCAGGGAGGTGCAGAATCAAGTGATTACAATGTCGAAACAAGGGCAAAAAGGTGCAGTGTCAATTGATTTTAAAGTCTTTTCCTGGCGGTGTAAACCAGGCTCTTCTTCGCTTAGGGTGAGTGTGTGGCGTGCATTAATTTTAATTTTTAAACCCTTTTCGTTTTGAGATCAAGAGAAAAATTGTGTTGCATAACTGAAAATAATGCTGCAAAAACAGTATATAATGCTGAAATAATAGAAAATCAACAGCTACTAGTGCATCGATTCAACCCAAAAAGGCGGGTCTCTCAAAACTAATCTAAAAGAGGAAAAAAAATCTGGTCAAAACACACTAAAAATAGGCCAATAGATCTAGGGTCGAAAGGGACAGAGATCTAAAGGAGAAAGCTACTGAAAAGAGGTGCAGATCACAACCAAGAGGCAGAGGCAAGGTGGCTGGAAAAAAGGAGGAAATCAGCAAAAAGCAGAAAGGACAGGGAGGAGGTCCTAAAGGGAGGTCCAAAAAAAACTACAAGAGGTGGTTTGAAATGAAGAAGAGCTGATTTAAAGGGATCTGAGAATGAGGTATTAGATCTGAAAAAGGGAAGGATGAAACTCTGAAAAAACAGACACCTGAAATAGCTAAAACTCTTCCACCAAAAGTGGAGGGTACTGAAGCCCTAGGGGGCTAGGTTCCCACTTATATGAGCAAAAAAGATCAGAAACAGGTCCAAACGGGCGGAGACAGAGGCTGGAAAACCCTGACAGAAGCTTCAGCAAAACCCAGAAAAATTGCAGAAAAATTGCAGAAAAAAACACAGGTCGCAGGTTCTGACCTGTTTTCCTGTTCAGGTCGCAGAAAAGGGGCTGAAAAGTGCGACCTGGAGTCCAGGTCGCAGTTTTTGGGCTGAAAAGTGTGACCTCCAACTCTGGTTGTCCTGGCGGCAGATTTGCGGAAAAGTTGTCGTCTTAGTTGCGGCTGATGTCTGTCACTTGCGCAATAGGGCCAGAAACACACGGAAGTTAGAAATTTTAATGTTTTAGGGTTTTATAGGTGAAAAACAACATGAAAATAGGAAAAAAAAAAAGCTGAAAAGAAACCCTAGGGTCTGAAGTAGCTGGATATGCAGGAATATGAAAAACGACAGCGGTCGTAATTGAAAACCCGTGTGGAGTCGCCAATTGTTAGTATGAATCTTTTGTTGAAGTGTACGAAAAAAGACCACTTTAGCTACGCATAACTTATAGCCCTAACATCAAATATGGTTGCCAATATCTTCAGATCTGCAGTTAGTTGATCAAGATAAGTGCTGCAAAAAACCAAATCTATGCATAAAGAGACATTAAGCAGTAAAAGTAAGGTTTTGCTCCATACATCCAATAGACAAGACAAGAACAATTTTTGAAAGAATTTTTGTATTAATGGCACCTGGGAGGAAAACAAGAAGATGTTTCCAATTCTCCTTAATGGGATGGGTTCTTGGAATTCCTCAGCACTTCAGATCTAGCATTTCTCTCTCTTGTTGGTGTAGAAAACCCAGACAAAGATAGAACTCAAAGGGAGCTCACACAACAAATAATGGAAAATATGACAATGATAATGGCTCAAAGTCAAACCAAGAGTTTAGATCTAGAGTGATCTAATAGGCAACAAAAGGTGAAGAATGATAGGAAAAACCCTCCTATTTATAACAAAATATTGGGTCATTCTAGATCTTGGTGCATGATTAAAATAACATTAACCAAATCTAGATCCACCTTTTATGGAATATTTTATTATATTTGTTGGAGGGAAAAGTATTTGACTTGGGTCAAATCCCTTTATTTGTGAATAATAAATAAATAAATGATTTATTTATCATTTTAAGGAGGTGGTTAAAAGATAATCAAATAAATAATGGTTTATTTAATTATTTATGGGTGATTTAGTCATATTTAACAAGGAATATTATTTAAATAAGGTTTAAATAATTATTCCTAGAAAATAATAAGATAAATAAAGATTTATCTAATTAATTTCTTTTTTTTGGGTTAAACATGACCAGGAAAATCAAACAAATATAGGTTTGTTTAATATTTCCTTTTGGGGTTTCCTGTTTAGACCATAAACAACCTAATAAATGTGTTTTATTAAGTTATTTTACATAGTGAAGGCAATTTTACTTAGGGTAAAATTGTCTTACATGGTGTACTTGGGTCCATCTAATGATAGTAGCTTAGATGACCAAAAAATGGTGTAACAGTTTCGTTTGAGGGCATCCATCCAAATGGCCCAATCAGGTCGGGTCGTTTCGGTTGAGAGTGCCCACCCAAACGCATTTGGATTGGGTTGTTTCGGTGTGAGGGCACTCGCCCAAACGTGTTCAGGTCAGGCCGTTTCGTTTGAGGGTGGTCGTATCAAATTTTCTATGTTGTGGCCGCACGGGTGCCTTTTACACATATGTGCGGCCCGTCTGTCATTTTCTCCCTTGTGCCTTAATTGTTCGGTGGTGCCTGCCCAAACACGTCGTGTGAGGGCACCTGCCCAAACATTTTTAAGTCAGGTCAGGTTGTTTTGTTTGAGGTTGGTCATTTCAAATTTGCTAATTTATGACCGCACGGGTGCCTTTTGCACAGTCGTGCGGCCCGTTTTCCATTTTGTCCCTTGTACCTTCATTCGGTCGTGCCCACCCAAACGCACCGTGTGAGGGCGCCCGCCCAAACGCGTTCGGGTCAGGTCGTTTCATTTTAGGGCAACCGTATCAAATTTTCTAAGTTGTGACCGTACGAGTGCCTTTTTCATGTTCATGCAACCCGTTTTCAATTTTCTCCCTTGTGCCTTCGTTCGGTCATTCACGCCGTGTCGCGTCGTGTGAGGGCACTCGCCCAAACATGTTCGGGTTAGGTTGTTTTGTTTGGGAGGGATGGTATCAAATTTTCTAAGTTGTGACCGCACAGGTGCCTTGTGCACGTTCGTACGACCCATTTTTCGTTTTCTCCCTTGTGCCTTCATTCGGTTGGGCACGATGCATCGTTTCGTTTGAGGGCATCCTTCCAAATGGCTTGTTCGGGTCGAGTCGTTTCAGTTGAGGGTACCCACCCAAACGTGTTCGAGTCGAGTCATTTCGGTATGAGGGTGCCCACCTAAATGTGTTCGGGTTGGGTGGTTTCGTTTGAGGTTGGCCGTATCAAATTTGCTAAGTCGTGACCGCACGAATGCCTTTTTCACATTCGTGCAACCCGTTTGTCATTTTCTCCCTTGTGCCTTCGTTTGGTTGTGCCTGCCCAAACGCGTCATGTGAGGGCACCCGCCCAAATGTGTTTGGGTCGGGTCATTTCATTTGAGGGTGGCCGTATCAAATTTACCAAGTTGTGACCAGAGGAGTGTCTTGTGCACGGTCATGAGGCTTGTTTGTCATTTTATCCCTTATGCCTTCGTTTGGTCAGGCGCACCGTGTGAGGGTGCCTGCCCAAACACGTTCGGGTTGGGTTAGGTCATTTCGTTTAAGGGCGACCGTATCAAATTTTCTAATTTGTGATTGCATGGGTGCCTTTTTCACATTTGTGTGACCCATTTTCCATTTGCTCCCTTATGCCTTCGTTCGGTCGTGCATGTCGTGTCGCACCATGTGAGGGCGCCTGCCCAAACACGTTCAGGTTGGGTCATCTTGTTTGAGGGCAGCCATATCAAATTTGCTAAGTTGTGACCGCACGGGCGCCTTGTGCATGTTTGTGTGGCTCGTTTTCCATTTTCTCCCTTATGCCTTCGTTCGGTCGAGCGCGCCATGTGAGGGTGCCTGCCCAAATGCATTCAGGTCAGGTCAAGTTGTTTCGTTTGAGGGTGGCCATATCAAATTTGGTAATTTGTGACCGCACAGGCGCCTTTTGCACATTCGTGCATCCCGTTTTTCGTTTTCTCCCTTGTGCCTTAGTTCGGTCATGCCTGCCTAAACGCGCCATGTCAGGGTGCCCGCCCAAATGCGTTCGGGTCAAGTCGTTTCGTTTGAGGGCGACCGTATCAAATTTGCTAAGTTGTGACTACACGAGTGCCTTTTGCATGTTCGTGTGGTCCATTTTAAGTTTTCTCCCTTGTGCCTTCGTTCGTTCGTGCACGTCGTGTCGCGCCGTGTGACGACGCCCGCCCAAACGCGTTTGGGTCAGGTCGTTTCGTTTGAGGGCGATGGTATCGAATTTGCTAAGTTGTGACCACACAGGTGCCTTGTGCATGTTCGTGTGGCCCATTTTCAATTTTCTCCCTTGTGCCTTCATTCAATCGAGCGTGCTGCAATGTTTCATTTGAGGTCATCCGTCCAAACGACCCGTTCGGGTTGAGTCATTTCGGTTGAGGTTCCCCGCCCAAACGCGTTCGGGTCAGGTCGTTTCGGTGTGAGCGCACCCACCCAAACGTGTGTGGGTCAGGTCGTTTCATTTGAGGGCAGCCGTATCAAATTTTCTAAGTTGTGGCCGCACGGGTGCCTTATACACATTCGTGCGGCCTGTTTGTCATTTTCTCCCTTGTGCATTAATAGTTTGGTCATGCTTTCACAAATGTGTTGTGTGAGGGCACCCGCCCAAACATGTTTAGGTTAGGTCAGGTTGTTTCGTTTGAGGGCGGCCGTATCAGATTTGCTAATTTGTGACCGCACTGGTGCCTTTTGCACATTCGTGCGAGCCATTTGCCATTTTCTCCCTTGTGCCTTCATTTGGTCGTGCTTGCCAAAATGTGCCATGTGAGGGCACCCACCCAAATGCGTTCACGTTGGGTCATTTCGTTTGAGGGTGACTATATCAAATTTTCTAAGTTGTGACCGTACGGGTGCCTTTTGCATGTTCTTGTGGTCTGTTTGCAGTTTGCTCCCTTGTGCCTTCGTTTGGTCATGCACGTTGTGTCGCATCGTGTGAGGGCGTCTGCCCAAACACATTTTGGTTGGGTCGTTTCGTTTAAGGGCAGTGGTATCAAATTTGCTAAGTTGTGACCGCATGAGTGCCTTGTGCACGTTCGTGTGGCCCATTTTCCGTTTTCTCCCTTGTGCCTTCGCTCGATCGGGCGTGCTGCATCATTTTGTTTGAGGGCATCCTTCCAAATGGCTCGTTCAGGTCGTGTCTGTTCGGTTGAGGGCACCCGCCCAAACGCGTTCGGGTCGGGTCATTTCAATGCGAGGGCACCTGCCCAAACGTGTTTGGGTCAGGTTGTTTTATTTGAGGGTGGCCGTATCAAATTTTCTAAGTTGTGGCCGCACGAGTGCCTTTTACACATTCCTCTGACCTATTTGTCATTTTCTCCCTTGTGCCTTAATCGTTCGGTCGTGCCTACCCAAACGCGTCGTGTGAGGGCGTCCGATCAAACGTGTTTGGGTCGGGTCGTTTCGTGTAAGGGCGCCTGCCCAGACACATTCGGACGGGTCAGGTCAGGTTGGGTTGGGTCGTGTGAGGGTGGTCATATAAAAAATGCTAAATTGTGACCGTCTTAAAATCCAGTGCCTCCTCATAAAATCCTCTCCTCGTATAATCAACCACCATTACAGACATTTACACCACATTTGGTTTAGACATTTAGTAGGTAGCTAGTAGGGTGCCCCTATCTCCCATCTCCATATAGAGTAATTTGGTCACTTATTCTTTCTTCTATGATACTAGTTCCTGTCTCATAAGTCCTATCTCTTGTCCTCTCCTAAAATTACTATTTTATCTCAATTTTATTTTAATAATTAATTAATTAATTTCTTTAAAAACTCTTCTGGATAAATCACATAAAATTTTTAAGGTACACGCCTTTGAACCACTCATTGTGTGGTTCCCCATCAATATTTTTAAAATAAATTTATTAGAATGAAATTGAATTTATTTTTGAAGCTTCCTTTTAAATCAATTGTTGGCATTACAAAGAATCACTGAGTGCGCTCAACATCCATAAGAAAAACAATGGGTATGATATTAAAATGATATTTGAAGGCATAATATTAAAAATGATGTTTGGAAAAATGGAGAGCGGGAGTATTCATTTTTCTTTTAAATTTTAGACCTCCAGTTAAAATAACATTTCACCCGCCGAAAACATTTGTTTTGGTTATCTCCTGTTGGCTTAGTGATTAGGGATTTTGTTGTGGGTCTTGCTCTTGCAACTGCCTTACTGAAATTTCTTCCCGGTGCCAGTTTAGTATCAACAATTTGCAGTTTTCAAAGTTGCATTCTTCAAGGATTCTACTAAGTTCAATAGTTAAGATGTAGGATTGGGGGATCTATTGCAATTTCTTCTGGGTGAAATTTCAGTCTCAACAATCTGTGGTTTTCGAAGCTTCATTCTTCATGGATTCTACTAAGTTCAATAGTTAGGATGTAGGATTGGGGGATCTATTGCAATTTCTTCCGAGTGCAATTTCAGTCTCAACAATCTGCAGTTTTCAAAACTGCATTCTTTAGGTATTCTACTAAGTCCAATAGTCAAGATGAAGGATTGGGGGATCTATTCATGATTTTCTTAGGTTTCATCAGAATGTTTTAGGATGCAGTCAAACCCTTGAGAATATTGATGCTAGTATAATTTCCCCCCAATATGATCGAAATCAAAGTGAATGGCACACATGGGCAGATAAAATTCCTTCATCAGATGATGCATTGTGTGTTAGTTTTTGGAAAGAGCCCATGATCATCAACAAAAATAAAAATATTTGGCTTAACATGATCAATCAGATGCCAATGGTTTCAGCTGCAAATGTGTAATCACACCTTTAAACCTTCTCTTACTAAAATCTCATCTTGGCACAATTTCCCATTCGATTCAGACAAAGGACCATCAATATGTGAATCTTCCTAATTGCATATTTTTGTTTGGATAATTTAGGTATCCAAATTTGCTATTTTCAAATGTGAAAACCTGAGGAGCACTGAAAATTCTGACTGGAGATGCATGTACTTTTTAATGTTTTTCTCAAAGGTTCTCTAATTTTTGTTGCCTTATTTTGATTTGAATAAAGATATTTTCTTGTAGCTCCGCATTAGAGTTCAATCATTTTTGAAGTTGTGTTATTGTTAACCATTTTTTCCTTAGTATTGGCAAAGTACCATTTTATTGCATCCGAATTATTGGTTTTTTATTCTGTTATGTGGTTTGAGCTTCTTTAATATTTTTGAGAAACCAGATTCATTTTTATAAGAATATTTAATATTCTGGATCTATCGATCTGAGATGGATATTGCAATATAAATCTGAAGGATTCATGAGATTAATTCAAGTTTGATCATATTTTTTTAATGATAAATGTTATCTTGCAGGAAAATTTCAAGAAACTGAAGAGGTTTCCTTTGATCGATTGAATCATCTCAACCACAAGACATCTACTGTAGGCTGGTTTGTATCAGAAGGAGAATTGGTTTTGCTTGCCCATGATGATGGATGTTGCTATTTTCACGATATAGCAAATTTTGTGGTGTGGAGGTTTTAATCAAGATCTATTAAGCATATCTTAGAAATCAAGATAATTACATTTATGCTAGTAAGTTGAAAATTACAGAGGCAATTTTAATTATTTCTAAGATAATTACTAGTAATTCTGGGGGAATGTTTCATATGCAGTGGAGGCAAGTTTTAGTTTTTATATGGTAAGCCAAGCCCAATTGGGTAATTCTCCTGTCCTTATATTCTACTATTCATTGAATGCTCGAAGTAGAGATCTAGTTACGGTGAAGTGTACATTGGTGGTCATGAAGCAAAAGCTCTGAATTTGTCTCATTGTATACCTTCCCAACACTGTTAATGGTGCTACTTTAGATTCTGAATAGCTCTGTTTCTTTATCAGCGTTAGACTATCAGTCTATATTACTGGTGAGGCAACTCTCTGTCTATCCCTTTTCAATCTATTTTCTCAATATCAATTCTGTAGAGGATCAGTTCTGTTAGAATGATGTCCAAGTCAATTGTGTGTAGATTTTGATGTATCATGGGTTTGAAGTTTCGAAGAAATTTTCCAGGTAGTGGATTTCGACTTGCCCACATTTTTCTTAGCAACAACTACTGGACTAGATGCACCAAATGCAAGAGGAGATCCATGTTTTTTCAATTAAAAAATTATCATTCAATCTTTATTATCACAAAAAGCATGGAGTTTCTTAATCCTTATTGCCCATAGAATTCTAAACCAAATATCCGAGGATGAATTCTCTATTCTACATCAACAACTGGAGGAATTGCAATTCTCCTTTGGTCAAATTCAATACGGTCCTTCCTCATCCAACAGCTCTGTCAATTTTAATAGGTTTGTTTTCCCTTACCTTCACACACAGGCTCCTATTAAGGAGATGGGTATATCCCATGGTGATCCTACCCATCAGTCCACAAAGTAGTTTGTTTGTTAAAGCTTGTAAAATGTTGAGAGTATTTTGGAAAGTGTTTACTTATATGTATGTTAGTTTTGACTTGGTAGATTTCGGTGTTTCATCTAATTTTTAAGTTTCAAAGGGATTTGTTAGGTAATGGATTTCAATTTACCCAAATGTTAAGCTCAGGAATTTCTCATCAATAGCTGCTAGACTAGATGCACCAAATGCGAGAGGAGATCCAAGTTTTTCAATTAAAACATAATCAGCTGGTTTTTGGTATCACAACAACCATGGGGGTTCTTATTTACCACCAAAGTCTAATCCAAAAATCTAAGGATGAACACTCCAATCGGCATCAACAATTGGAGGAATTGCAATTCTCTTTTGGTCAAAGTCAATATAGTCCTTCCTCACCATCAGCTATGTCAGTCTTATCAAGTTTGTTGTCCCTGGACTTAATGAATAGGCCCCTATTAAGGATATGGGTATATTCCATGGTCATCCTACCCATCAGCCTACAAAGAAGTATGTTTGTTAAAGCTTGTAAAATTTTAGGAGTATTTTTGAAAGTATTTGCTTCTAGGTAAATTAGTTTTGACTGAGTAATAGGCTAGCATTTTGGGGACATTGGAAGCTTGGAAAATATCTTTTGTTTTACTCTACCAGCCAGTCTTTGCAACCTCTTAATGTATATTTATGAAATATTTGTGCTCCAAATGCAGATTTTCACTTAATATAAAAATTCTCATTATGATTGCTCCTTACATTTATTCACAGGATTCACAGATGGATCTTTTGGTAACAAACAATTTAATAACTGTATAAATGTGAACAATTGTGGAAGATTATATTTTTTTTTTTTGAAGTTTAGGATAATATATTTTTACTGTTGAGCTATTTATAATACTTCATGTTTTGTGTTTGGACAATTCAGGCATTTGATGCTTTGTTATCATCTTTAGATATTCGGGGTGTTAGGGAGGCCCATTTACATGCTGAAATTGGGCCAAATTTAAAAAGTAGTATGTTTGTTAAAGCTTGTAAAATTTTGAGATTATTTTTGAAAGTGTTTAATTCTATGTATGTTAGTTTTGACTTGGTAGATTTCGGTGTTTCATCTAAGTTTGGAGTTTCAAAGGGATTTTTCAGGTAATGGATTTCAATTTGCCCACATGTCAAGCTCAGGAATTTCTCATCAATAGTTGTTGGACTAGATGCACCAAATGTGAGAGGAGATCCAAGTTTTTCAATTAAAACATAATCATTTTTTTTTCCTTGGACTTAATGAACATGACCCTATTAAAGATATGGTGTAATGTCCCTTTTTCAGAAACTTGCTGCTCAATCGGGAACATCTTAGCTGTTCCATTTTTCCTTCTTTAGTGAGACATTGCAAGCCCATTTCAGAGATTGAATATTGGGGCATTTAAAATATATGTCTCCTTCAAATAAGGGAGAGATCCTGAGGCCAACTATCCCTTCACAGACTCTGCCTATGGATATGCAATATTCCACCTGGGGAATTTCTGCTACAGCTACCCATGAGGACGTTGTATAAGGAAGATGATGCATAAATAAAGCTATCCAACGCTAGGATGCCCTATAAAAATTCTAATATAACTCCCCTGTAGAAAATTAGCTTAAAGAAATGATTCTAGTTGGGTTATACAGACCTCCCCAAGCTAGATCTCTAAAACAATGCTCAAAGAGTGAGCTACAGCAATACATGAACATGAACATTAAATCTGCAAATCTGAAATACATCATAAGAGGGGAAATAGTGCAGCCAAAATTTTATTATGATTTCAGCATGAATATACAAGAAAAAATTGAGGGAATAACCCTCTCAACCCTCTAGAACCAACTCCAATGAACATACCATGTAATGCTAGAGTAGCTGCAGCTACACATAATGTCGGGAAACCATAATTGCACAGTATCTTTGAGAGATGCAGCTGTTGAATACATAAAAATGATAATGTGGCTGAAAGATACAAGAAAAATATCCCAAGAGAGGAAAATGGGCTCAATATGGGATTTCTAGACAATCTCAGGGAGATTGCTAGAAATGCCAGGTAAAATACAATAGTGAAAAATGAATTGTCACTGCAACTGGAACCAAATGAATGTGAGGTTGTGGCTGATCTGATATGATGATGCCCTCCTTTGATAATTCCCTCAAAGGGAAAGGGGCTGATCCCTTTCACTCAAAAGCACTCCCCCTGATGTGCACAAGAATCTCCCTCAACACTGTCCTCATAGAATAACACAATTTCTCCAAGTGACAGTGTAGTGGGAGATGGCGAATGAGTGGCTTGATGCCATAGATCTGAATGAATTACAATAGCTCTCTCTAGAGCTCCTCCAAAGAAGAAATTCATCCTCCTCTGAAAATGAAAGTAGGGAAGAACTCTATGAGTTCCTTTGCTGCTACCGCCAGCTACATAGCACCAACCTGCTACAGGAAAGCGCTGCAACTGAAGGAGTGAGATTGGCCAAATGCTGGAATGAGTAAATGCAGCTTAAATCCTCTCCTCCCATGAGGAAGAGGTGGGGGATCCCCACCGAGAACACCCCCAGTGCTCAAGAGCACTGCAATCCTATTAAACAGCCCAGATGTGCAAGTCCTTGACCTCACCATGAAATATCTAAATCAAAGAATGAATCAAATGAGCTGCTCCTTCATTCTTATAAATAATATCAACTCCCTTTCACCATGTGCCCCACAATTAGGGATTTCATTCACTTTTGAATGCTTTCCCTCCAAAACCTGTGTTATCTTCTCAAGAAAGCTAACCCTCTAAAGCAGTGCTATTGACTTGGTCAAAATAGCCAACTCAAGGTGATTGTCATCATGTTCACACCATGGGGTGTTCATTTTAACTACTTTATTATTTCTCCTTTCATACAAGGAGTGTTATTCTCCATCAAAAGGGGTTAAGGGGTCCCCTTACCCATTTTTATTTAACAAAAAAATAAAATATGGCACTATAATGTCCATTTTAGCTTGAGGCTAAAATTGGGACATTACAGTCCTCCCCTCCCACATGTTTCTTGTCCCCAAGCAACTGCATAGAGAGAAAAAAAAAAATCTCCCCCTTCTTCTCTTATGGCCTCCTCATCAACAATCTCCACCGTTGCTAAAGATATGCTGCAATAAAACTGTCCTCCAATGCCTCCTCCAAAGTATGCAAACCAGAATGGTGTACACCCTGAAATATATAAGGTGTAGGTGGAAATATATCTTCTAAACCATGGCCTCCTCAAGGTAGGAGTGATGACATGCATGGGAAAATATAATCCCATTAGTGATCTCCTCATCCAACTATCATCAAATGGAAATCTTGCCCCCGATTCTGCAATGTAATGGGGTTGAATGGAGAGTTTTGTTGCTTCATCCCAATAAGCTCTTCTCTCCTTCTGTAGAAAATATGGGCTGCCTCTAGCCTTGGGCTGAAATGGTATGGCCCAAGCTACCCCATCAAAATATCCAGCCATGAAATGCCTCTGTAAATTCTCCAAGTGGTTTGCCCCACAAGAAGAGAAAAGTGATAGTATGGCAATCATGGTTTGCCCATGGTATCTCCTGCAAAATAGAGCATGTGTAATGGGGAGAATAGTGCTCCCAATTGGTTGTCCCAAACATATAAGTCACTCTCCACATGATGCTCCCTGTGAAAAATAAGCATCTGAAATACAAGATAGCATAATACAATGAAAAAAAGCTGCCATAAGACAACTAGAGAGTGGGTCACTACTTCTCTTATGGGACCAACGCAATGCACCTCTTGTCTGCATCAAAACATGAATTAACAGGTGGATTCCCAGCCACTTGTTTGCTACCACAAACATCTCATGAGATGGAATCATGAAAGTACAAATAGGTGTCAGTAGTGCACACCAAGAAGTATGTGGTCTCCTCCACAAACTACCATAAGATTGGCCAATTTTTCTACTATAAATTGCTGCAAGTACATCCTCATATAATATGAAAAAATGTACAAGCCCTCTTGATACATCATGCTGCTCAAACAAGGAAAATAAGTATAATACAAAACATAAAATTGTACCTTCTCCCTCATGCACTTGAGCTCTTGAGCGGAAATGGCTCAACTAGAAATTTCCCTCTACCTCCAATAAGTAGGGAAGTGGCTGTGAGGTTCTCTCCACCATAATAAAGTGGGCTATGCATCTCCCTATGCTGATAGGTGCCATGATGAATGCCCTCCAAGTGAAATCCTCTAGACAATCACAGTATGCATCTAAGTGCATAGCTAGGAAGCCTTTATGTGCTGCATGCAAAAGTTTCTCCTTGAGACTAGAAACTCTATCCAAGAAGATTCTTCCATGATGATAGATGATCATATCATCTACTAAGTATTTCCCATCTCCATCAAGGCCATCCAAGAATCATGCATGCACCAAGATCCTGGGACCTCTCAACCAGAAGCTGAGTCCTCCAACATGGATCAATCCTCCACATAGACAGCGTTGGTATTCTACAATAAGGTGCTCCATCATGTTGCTGCCTGCTACCTTGACATCCCCTCATGCCAAAGTCATCCTCATTGTTGCTGCCATGCCATCATGTAGCTACTCATGCTCAAAATAAATGATGGTCTTTGAAAATAAGCCTCCCCATGAGAGACTATCACCTCCAAAGAATCTTTGATCCTAGGAAATGTAAGCATGAGTGGCCTCCATCTACTCCAAATCATAAAAGATTCCTTCCCCAAGGAAGTAATCTCTCTCTCACTAAATCCATGGAGCAATCATCCCGCATCATGAAGATGCTACCCTCCATCCATGCAGAAACCTCTAGCAGCGCAGTAAAGCTGATGAAGAGGGGTGATACTGAAAATGAGAGATTGCATTTCTCCTCCTTGAGTGTACCCCAAACCCTCTGCGCTGTGTTGGATCCATATAGTGTCTCGACCCCTCTGAAATACAAGAGTGGCGAATGAAAAAAAACATGATGCCTTTCATCATCTCCCAATCAAGTGGCATCCCAAGTGGAAAGCCTCCAAAAATTGAGACATCAAGATCTGTAATAGACTGTATGTATGAGTGGACTGATTTGTCCCTCTCTCCTCTGTGCAGTGTAGTCTCTTTCCTTTGTGAAAAAACCTTCTGAAATAGACAAGGGAGAATTCTCATCACCCCTCCATGCTGATCCTTCTGCTCTTTTTCCTCCATCTCACAATCCCCAACAAATGCTACATATGGCTCTAGAATTGTGCCTTGGTACCCACATGAAAAAAATTTTGGAACTCCTTGCAAAGACACAAGGGCTCCTCTAGTAGAAGAAATGGCTCCCCTTTCACCTCCATGTGGTGATGGATCTCCTCATAATGTGACAGCACTGTTGGTTCTTTCCAGTGCATGCAAATTGTTTGTGTTTATGACATAATGAGTTTCACCAAGTTTTCTCCATCAAACCCTTAGTGAATGCATCACATGTTTTTTCATTTGCATGACAATGAAAAATGAAACCCTCAAACCAACAATCATGAGCCATACCTTGAGTTGCAGTGTTGCTCCTCGCAAGGCCTCTTTCTTCCTCCATCCCTTTGCAAAGAAAGTGAACAAAGGACTGTGCTGTGGATCTACCTGTGTGGCTGGATGTCCACACCCTTCATGAAGTAGCTAGGATTTGTCTAATCCACAAACCCTTCTCAGAAAATTTCCCCAAATTTCCCTTTCATCAAGATCTTCAATAATCTCCTCAATGGTCTGGAAAAGAATAAGGGAAACCTCCTCTTCCTTTATTCCTCTTTCATTATCTCCTTTGTAAATCTCCTCTCCTTGGAGAGAAGCTTGTATTATGATAGCAATGGATATTGGGCACATTTTGAGCCAAGATCATGCTTGATACCACTGTAATGTCCCTTTTTCAGGAACTTGCTACTCAATCAGGTACATCTTAGATGTTCCATTTTTCCTTCTTCAGTGAGACACTGCAAGTCATTTTTAGAGATCGACTGTTGGGGAATTTACAGGAGATGTATCCTTCAAAGAAGGAAGAGATATTGAGGCTAGATGTCTCTTCACAGACTTTGCCTATGGATATGCAATATTCCACCTCGGGAATTTCTGCTACAGCTGCCCATGAGGACGCTGTATAAGGAAGCTGTTGCATAAATAAGGCTATCCAACATTGGGATGCCCTAGAAAACTTCTAATATAACTCCCTTGTAGAAAATGAGCTTAAAAAAATGATTCTATTTGGGTTATACAGACCTCCCCAAACTAGATCTCTAAAACAATGCTCAAAGAGTGAGCTACAGCAATACATGAACATTAATATTAACTCTGAAAATATGAAATACATCATAAGAGGGGAAATAGTGCAGCCAAAATTTTATTATGATTTCAGCATGAATACAAAATAAATAATTGAGGGAATAACCCTCTCAACCCTCTAGAACCAACTCCAATGAATATACCATGTAATGTTGGAGTAGCTGCAGCTACACAGAATGCTGGGAAAACACTGCACAGTCTCTTTGAGAGATGTAGCTGCTGAGTACATAAAAATGATAATGTGGCTGAAATATACAAGAAAAATATCCCAATAGAGGAAAATGGGCTCAATATGGGATTTCTAGACAATCTCAGGGAGATTGCTAGAAATGCCGGGTAAAATATAATAATGACAAATGAATTGTCACTGTAGCTAGAACCAAATGAATTTGAGGTTGTCGCTGATATGATATTCTGATGCCCTCCTCTGATAATTCCCTCAAAGGGAAAGGGGCTGATCCCTTTCACTCAAAAGCACTCCTCCTGATGTGCACAAGAATCTCCCTCAACACTGCCCTCATAGAATAACACAGTTTCTCCAAGTGACTGTGTAGTGGGAGATGGTGAATGAGTGACCTGATGCCACAGATCTGACATGAAGTCCAAGAGCTCTCTCTACATATCCTCCAAATAATAAATCCATCCTCCTCAAAAAATTCAAGTAGGGAAGAACTCTATGAGTTCCTTTGCTACTACCCCAGCTACACAGCACCAACCTGCTGCAGAAACGCTGCAACTGAAGGATTGAGCTTGGCCAATTGTCGGAATGAGAAAATGTAGCTCAAATCCTCTCCTCACATGAGGAAGAGGTGGTGAATCCCCACTGATAACACCCCCAATGCTCAAGAGCACTAAAATCCTGCTAAACAGCTCAGATGTGCAAGTCCTTGACCTCACCACGAAATATCTGAATCAAAGAATGAATCAAATGAGTTTCTCCTTTGTTATTATAAATAAAATTAACTCCCTTTCACCATAGGCCCCACAATTAGGGTTTTCATTCACTTTTTAATTGTTTCCCTCCAAAAATTGCGTTATCTTCTCAAGCAAGCTAACCCTCTAAAGCAACGCTATTGACTTGATCAAAATATCCAACTCAAGGTGATCCTCATCATGTTCACACCATGGGGTGTTTATTTCAGCTGCTTTATTATTTCTCCTTTCACACAAGGAGTTATATTCTCCATCAAAAGGGGTTAAGGGGTCTCCTTACCCATTTTTATTTAACAAAAAAATAAAAATATGCCACTATAATGTCCATTTTAGCTTGAGGCTAAAATTGGGACACTACATATGGGTACAACCCATGGTGATCCTGCCCATCAGTCTACAAAGCAGTATGTTTGTTAAAGCTTGTAAAATTTTGGAAGTATTTGGAAAGTGTTTGCTTCCAGGTAAATTAGTTTTGACTAAGTAATAGGCTGGCATTTTGGGGTCATTGGCAGCTTGGAAAATCTCTATTGTTTTAGTTTGCCAGCTAGTCTTTGCAACCTCTTGATGTATATTGATGTAACAGCTACGCTCCAAATGTAGATTTTGACTTAATATAAAAATTCTCATTAGGATTTAAAAATTAAAAATGCAATGTGAGTACTAATTCAACTCATGTTCATTTTTGTTGTATTAATCTTGCATCTAAGAAAATACATTGTTGCTTGAACCAATATAACATCACCTTTATGGCTTTCTTTTAAAGTAGCACCCTTATCTCCCCAAGAATAGTTTTTTGCATCAAATTTCAGCATGCTAAGGCCATACACAATCATCCATTAGCCCTTTTGATCCATGCCTTTAGTAAAAAGAGTGGAACCACCACCTACAAAGTGGTTCTTGGGCATTTGAATAAGAGATTTTTATAAGGTGTGCTTAGTGCTATTGCAGGTTGTCTAGAAAGGACTAATTGAGACAAAAGCAATGTTCGTATTGCCTTGGTTTTGCACAGAGTTCACATCCTTATATTCTCCAAAGTGTTTATGTTCAAATTACTTATTTTTTGGATTATATTGTGTTCAAATACAAACTACTTTCTGCTAAGATTTACTTTTGTTCTTCATATTCAGATTCAAATGTTATGAGCATCAGTTGGCGATGGGGGACAATTGTTGCAACAATGACTAAGAGTATCAAATTCAAATGTTATGCCTAGAAAAGACCAAAATGTCTCAATGCCATTTCAAAAATCCATTTAAATCCTTTACCCTTGCTACCTATCCTATTGGGCCTATTATTTAGAGAACCCAGGGACCACCCATGAGGTTGGGGGTCCCAAATGATTGCCTTGAGATCCACAATGACTACACATGTTCCTATATACTGTTTTGCTACAACATGAATTCTTGAGCTTTAAGCTTTGCAGCTTGTGATTCAGGAATATACTTGTCTAATTATATCTTGTGAATGAGAGATAAGAGCTTCTTTGCTCAAATGGCCTGAAGCCGGTCTTAAGAACTTCTTCTTTGCTCAAGGGGCCTGAATTTGGTCTTATGAAGATCTATATTTAAGGGAGAGGGTGCATTCATACCTGTACGAAGCCCTCTCAAAGGCCAACATGTGGAAGGTTCAGAGTATCTCAGAGGAACGAGACTCCAGAGAGGGGGAAGATGCAGGAAGACCTTTCACTTTAAATCTTGCAATTTGTTTGCTGACATTCATTGAAATGCTTCAGAAGTTTACATACTCTTGTTTTTTATATAAAGTATGCATTGTTAAGTTTTTAAAGCATCAAATTCCCACAACTACCAAGAAAGTCTTCTTATCTAAGGATTAATAACATTAGGATCACATTGATTATTTACGATTATCCAATGTTTCTTGCCTCTTTATAGTAATGAATCATGATTGTATCCACTTTATTATGAAATTCTCCTTTGGCATGGTTTTCTTCCTCCTTACATTTATTCACAGGATTCATAATGGATCTTTCGGTAACAAACAATTTAACAACTGTATAAATGTGAACAAGTGTGGAATATTATATGTTTATTTTTGAAGTTTAGTATAATATATTTTTACTGTTTGGACAATGCAGTCATTTGATGCTTTGTTATCATCTTTAGATATTCGCAGTGTTAGGGAGGCCCATTTACATGTTGTCTTGCAAAAACTGGAGAACCCATTCTATAGCCAACCATAGTAACATCAAGCATAGAGCTTCCAACCGTGTCAAAATGGGAGCTAATTTATTGATACAAATTTGGGAATGAATCCCACTGAAAACTGAAACCACAAGTGGCAAAGAAATGATGATCCTCATGCTTCAACGAATGTCAAGTGTATGAGAGAAATATCCAATCCAAATCGAGCTTCCCAAGTGTAATGTCAACTGGTTATAGGTGTCCATGAATCTCTAAGTTTATTTATTTGTTTCCTATTGTATTACCCTCTCACCATGTGCATATTTTCTGCGGATGCCAAGTGTGGTTCGAATGGGGTGAAGGGAGGCAAGCTCCCTACAAATATGCGCTATATTTCTGTGATAAATCTCCTCAAATACACGTGTACATGACTTTGCGTATATATGCTAGCTGGGCACATGTAGATTTTGTGGAAGAGTCGAAATTTAGAGTGGAGGGCTGGGAATTATTTCACACAAAATTTGAAAATGTAATCCCTGACCTACCAACCAAATCTGTGGCATGAGATCGAGGAGAGTTGGGAATTATTTCCCACAAAATTTTAAGATGTAATCCCTGACTTGCCAACCAAATCCGTGGCATGAGATCGAGGATAGCTGGGAATTATTTCCCACAAAATTTGAAAATGTAATCCCTGACCTACCAACCAAATCCATGGCATGAGATCGAGCTTGTTGTGCGTGAATATCTTCATTCTTTTTTACATATTTTTAACTGTTCGTCGATATTACAACAGTTCATACGCGTCGGTATTGCGACGCTCTAAACAAATGTCAAAAGCACGACGTTGCATTTTTTTTAAATATTTTAAATGTTTGTTGGAATAGCGACGTTTTTTAAGCATCGAAAGACTGACGCTTTAAATGTCGGAAGAGATAATGTCGAACTTGTGACGTTTGTTTGAAAACCTGACAAGCGTCGGAAGATCGACAGTTTGGTATCGTCGGAAGAATGATAGTTGTGGCTGTCGGAAGACCAATGGTTATAAAACGTTGGAATAGCGACGCTTTGGATAACGTCGGAAGACTAACGACATTCTGGAAACATCAGAACAAGTGTCACTCTTCCAATGCTTTATTGAAGTGTTGGAATTGCGACGTAATGGCTAACCACATTTTGTCTGGCCTCAGACTATCGCTCTTGTGACAACTATGTTTTGGAATAGTGACGAAGTGGCCGTCAGAAATTGGGCCAAATTTACTAGTGGTAGACTCCTGGTGACATGAAAAACACAAAAATGTAAACTTTAGTAGCTGAGGATGCCCCAATTTTTAGCATAGCGCCTAGGGTGTTGCGCTCGTAGGGGCCAAAATTCGGAAAAGCCAAAACGTTTCCGGATTTTCTTCAAAATTGGTGTGTAGACCCCTCAAGGGGTTTTAGACACTTTCCAAGAAGCATTAGCCAAGATCCCGAGGCTGTCATGCACTTTGGGCCTTTTTAGCTCTTTTAGCTCTATGAGGGCTTGCTTCAATTTGGCATTAGCAAGCATGCTCTTCCTTGAATAGTGTTTGACAATTTTCTTCTGCAAGGCAAGGCCCCTATTCACATCTTTGAAATTCTTGTGTTCTTTCTTGTATTAGTAAATAATTCTTTGTGCCCTTTCAAAATATTTTCTCCATTCTTGAAGCTGGGCATCTTTCTCTAAGAGGAGAAACTTAGTACTCATCTCTTGGTCCTCATTATCACTATCTAGATCAACAAAGAGAGGCCCTTGAGAAGCCTTTTTGATCCTTTTTCTCCTCCTGACTGGTGTCTTTTGCTCAACACTCTTCATTTTTCTTTTCCTTTGTCCAATGCTTTGCTATTTTGTGAGGACATGGCCCTTTGTCTTTTAGAGGCAGCAAACACATATCTTTTCCCTTTGTGATAAGTACATGAGAGAGGGGAAATAATGGGAGTCTCAAAGGCAATGTTGTCATCATTTTTTCCTTCAATCTGCTCTATATTTTTTGCACCTTCCTCACTTTGATTCTCTTTGTCTTCTATGGGCTGATTTTTTTCAGGACAGTCATGAGAGTTGTCATGACTTTCATGACTCTTTCTTGGAATGTCTTGGGCACTTAGCTATTTGTCCTCCTCATCTAGTTGTTCTCCCTCTTCACTGTTTTCTTCTTCTTCATCAATTTTTTCCTCTTGGCCATTGCTACTTTTTTCATGATCATGGCTGCTTTCTTTAGGGCCACCACTGCTTTCTTCATAGCCATTATTATCAGTCTTAGTTTCCTCTGGACTGTTTCCACCCATTTTTTATTCACTACGGCTACTGTCAGCCCCTTCACTTGGAAAATTAGGGGAAGAAACCAGAGGTGAAACTCTTTGCGGTAAGGTATATGGGAAGATGATGGATGAGTGGAGATAGATGGCTATGAAGTGGAAGGCAAGCTATACTAGATGAAGGCCCGGGGATTAGAAAACACATCATGTGATATTAAGGTTCCCATGAAATTCCTTGATGGTCTAACCGATAGAGGACAATCATCTTGATCAGAGAGTGGTGAGAAAGGCTTGGGATTTGGTGGTCATATCTTTTCCTCTTAACAGCAGAGGCCATTTTATCAATACTCCAGAAAAGGTTATAAGGTAGGTTCATCATCTTGACTTTGGTAAAATGCATCAGCAACCTGATATGATATGAGTAGCGCCGGGAGTATCTTCCCTCACATGTGAAAAAACTGATAATCTGCTGCATTAATGCTGCATACCTCTCTAGAAAATGAGAAAAAGGGAAAATAGCCTTACAATTTTGCTGATAGGTGGGTTTCAAATAAGGCCCATAATAACCTAAATCCAACTTCTTTTGTTTGAACCAAAACTCACCAATGTCTGGTATACCTATTGCCTTGGAAATGATTTCAGATGAAAGCTCAAATTGGACCCCTGCTAGATTTACTTGGTGGTTTTGTAGGCTACAGTAAAATAATATTGTCAAGTCTGGATGACTGTTGACTTGTTTGACCTTCTCACAAAATTTGTAGCACCCTACATCCCGAAAGCATGAAATTATCATAGGAGAGGAAGTGAATGGAGTGGTGTCTAGGGGCTCAAATATTTTAGCTTTTCCTCCATGATTTTTTGTCTTGGTGGGAGTGTGATTCTCATCACCGCTGGTGTGAATGTCTCTCTCTGAAAATTGGTTGGTCCAAAACAACAGTAGAAACCTTGGGCTTTTCTTGAGGGTTTTTTGGAGTAAAACAAGTGGTGTAGGTCAACTCTTTGTAAAAAAGGAAAGCTAAGGTGAAGACAACTTTTTCAAAGCTTTTACTTGGTGGTCGAGGTCAGCCTTATAGTTACTTAGTCCTCTCTTTGCACTCAAAACCAAATTTTATTACAAACCCTAGCTCAAAGACATAAAAATTGATTTTTGTATAGTCTAGGGTTTGGTCAAATTTTGACTATGGATGAGCTCTTTTATTTTAGGAAAATAAATGCTTGGGAGGAGGAAAAGAGTTTCACCAACCTTATATTTATCTTGCAGAAGTTTAGAGGCCGAAAATTTGATTTTTCAAGGTCTTTGGAAAAAATATGGAAAATGTTACTAGGAGTGCAGCGTAGGTGCACAACGCCTGTACGCAGCGTCGAGCCTGTCGGGCTGTCGGAGTGTAGCGCTAAGTGGAATGGGCAGTCTCGTGAGGGCATGTTGAATTTTTTGGGCCTGAGCATAGTGCCAACCCAGGCGCGTAGTGCTATGCTATGAGCATGGAACATAGTGTAATTTTACACTGCCCAGCTCACCTTTGTACATAGCACTGGAGGCCAGGGGTGTAGCGCCAGCCTCTGCGCGTAGCGCCGATAAACTCTCACAGTTTTGCCCAAAAAACATTGCAACTCTCCGCCAATGGTTTCTTCACTCTTGAAAAGTGGCAAATGGTGTAGGGGGGAATTTAGAAGGGGCCCTTTATAGCTTTTTTGAAAAATAAATCAAAAGGGAAAACCCACTTTTGTAAAGTTCATGTTTCCCTCTATTCTTGCATGTGTCTTTTTACTGACATTTCACTCTATATAACACTTTTGGTTTAGTTTTCACAAACTTTTTACTCATGCTATTATCATATTTTTTGTATGACAATATTTTGACAAGGATGCCCTTGTTGGGGGTCTTTATCCAAGATGTAATTCATTGGAAATATGCTTCTTCAGCTATGTTTGTTAATGAATTATGTCCCATTTTCATCTTAAGGTAAAAACTCTGTTTTTTCCTCTTTGGTGAGATGAGGCTTTGCATACTGATACTCTTTATCCCTTTCCTTGAGTGCAGATGACCTAATGCTATCCTTGGAAGTAACCTTGAGGAGGTGACTTCTACATTTGTGGTGTTTGTGGTGATTTTCTTATTTGTCACCATTGTTTTGTGACTAATAAAAACACCCCTTTTCTCCTTAAACACGGGCCCTTTGATGATCAGTATTTTTACTGATTTACCATAAACTCATGGTGTTTTCTGTTTGTCTTAAGTTTACTGTGTATTTTATCAAAAATGGCTTTATGAACTCTTTCAAATGTACTTCCTTTTTTTCTATCTCTACTTCAGATTACTCTTCAAGATATTTTTGCAGAAAGGTTTGGAGGTGATAGTTTATCCTTTGTATGTTTAGGTGCTGAAACAAGAGGCTGCTATTGGAGGTCCCTTTGACATCTCCTCTATTGTTTTATAAAGGAGGATTTTTATTCCATTACCTTTCCTTTTTTCTAACCTGATTTCCTTTTGACCACTCTTGCAGAGATGTGAGCAAAGAGCAACTATCTCCTTGCAGGATTCGTGTCTTTAGGCTAAAAAGTTCCTTGACTGATCTCTTTGGTGAATCTAGGAAAAGGTGACTTTTCCCCTCCTTTGAATTTATTTTCTATATATAGAATAAAAACAAAGTCTGTAAGGCACCAAACCCATCCTATGACTTTGTGAAACCCTAGGTGACCTAGTGGAGGCCTTCTTGGACTTGGATTTTGGGCTAAGATCTAGATTTAGGATGTACAAGTGTAAAGAAGGATCCATGCCAGGATTTTTGTATTTGTAGGCCTAATATGCAACATTATTTGACTATCTAAGGAATCCACAGAGATAAACAATTTTTGAGAGTTATTAAAAGAGGCACAACAAGGTTGCTCTGTTTGGTAGGCTTACGTGGTGGTGGGGAATTTTGTAGGTAAGAAAAATAGAGGTTTTGAGCCAAGGAGATCAGTTAGGTTCAAAAATGAATGGTTTGAGCCCCTAATGGGTCTTTCGAGAGTAGTGGGTCAATCATGACTATATAGGATAACAAAATAGTGAAAATTCTACCTTGAGGATAATGAAGGCAGTGAGATTTCTAGAACTCACAATGTTCTATAAAATTTGTTTCTAGAAATATTGGGGTAATAATTTATTCATCACCAAGGAAAAAATTACTGATGACTAACAGTGGCTCCACTTGGGGAGGGAAGCTCCTTTTCAGGAGGTTTCTAGAACTTCAGATTTCTGGCTTATGAAGACTATTGCCTCATCCATTGGGCATATCTTTGCCTCTTTCACTTGCTTCTACTTGCTTGAAGTTGTGATCTTAGTAATCTGAAAAACATGATTAACATCAACATCATCTCTACCTACCCAACCTACTTGCCTAACATTTTTTCTTCCATGGGTGCACATGAACTGGCAAACCCTTGACATTTTCTTCTTTTGAAAGCAAAACAAATTATCTACTTCTACTCTTATCACTTCCAAGAGTTCAAATTAGGCTATTGAACTCTTCTTATTCTCTACCTAGACTACTCAACTGTCAATATTAAGCTATTTGATAGGATTGATTCACTAAGCTATAAACATGAAATTGAAGGCATGGTTAAATCAGGATAAGACAATCTGACCTACCATGGGTTTGTGGCATAAAAAAAAGTTGCACACAAACATTATTTTGCATGAAAGTAAAATAGAAAGATAAGGGTTGTGATCTATCATTGGTTATGCATCCTCATCTTCCTCTTTGGTTTTGTTTTGAGCATGTGGAACCAGTATCTTTTCATTCCCTAATCTTTCCTTTTTTACAAGTCAAGTTCGAATGGGTTAAAAAGCTCTCTTTCACTAACTTGTTGGCAACAAATTGAAAACATGTTCAACCATGATTAGTCTAGATGACTGAAACAAGACTTATTTTATGCACTATTAGTGGTATTTATGCTTACACACTTTCATAAATTCTATTTTTTGGGTATGGGGCTTTACCTCTTTTCAAATCTGCCTCTTTTCTTTTTATATTGTTTTTGTGATTTTTCTTTTCATCAAACAGTCGTATGTACAATGAATGAGAAAAAAAAACTAGGTTGCTTCACAAAAGTAATGTTTAAGCATCCTCCCATTTACCGAACCTCCAAAAATTTCAGTCCCATCCAGCTCTTGCAAAAATAAAGCATTGTTGCCTCTAGCTGACTGAATGATGTAAGGGCCTTTCCATAGATTTTCAAACTTACCGTGTTTGCCTTTGTATTCCTTTGTTGAATCCCATTTCAGAAACATGTCTCCAATCTGGAAATCATTTGATTTGGTTCTCTTATCAAATATTTTCTTGATATTGTCCTGTATAGCTTGTGTCCTTTTGTAAACTTCTTCCCTTGACTGGTGCAAATGAATGGTTTGGTTCAGCCTCCTCTGCATGTCATTTTCTTCTGATTATACTTCTAGAAGAAGCTTCATGACTGGAACTCCCAAAGAGGTGGGGAAAAATGCATCCATGCCATACAATAGTTGATAGGGAGACATACCAATAGATTTCTTGGTGGTTAGTCTATCAACCCATAGTGCATGCACTAGTTTTCTATGCCATGCTTTTTTATTTTGTTTTAAGAGCTTCTTAATGATGTTTACCAATCTCTTGTTAGAGGAATCAGCTAGTCCATTACCTTGTGGGTAATAAGAAGTGTAGTGACCTAGGGTGATGTGATATTTATAGAAAAATTCCACCATTTTCATAGATTTAAAGGCAACAACATTATCGGTGATGATCTTCTTAGGACAAGCAAACCTAGATAGGATGTTGGTTTCAAGGAATTTGATGATGACTGAGTCAGTCGCATTTCTAGAAGGGATGACCTCTATCCACTTGGTGAAATAATCAGTGGAAGTAAGGATCCACTTATGTTGGGCAGATGAAGTAGGATGGATCTCTCCTATGAAGTCCAAACCCCACTGCTGAAAAGGGGCTTCAACACTGATGGGGTTCAAGAGTAAAGGTAGGAGCTTTCTTTTGCCATCAAAGATTTGGCACTTATGGCAAGTCATAACTAGTTTTTCAGTATCAGAAAATAGGGTAGGCCAATAGTAGCCATCTCTAAGGATCATGTTGGCTATGGTATTCCAATAGAGGTGACCCCCACATTCTCCCTCATGTAATTCATTGAGATAAAGAAGCACATAAGTAATATCAGCATACCAAGGTGAATTTAAAAATATTTCTTCGATGTATGGTGTTGTACTTTCTTCAGTTTATTCTAACATACCAACCATATTCATGTCTAAAGCTTGGAAATTTGAGTTAGCCATAAGTTTTGCAAGTCCTTGTCCTTTAATCAACTTAGTGGGTCTGATTTCTAAATCATATTCTAAAATGGTAGCAATCCACTTTCCCCTTTTACCATCAGGGTCTTGATTAAGTATATCTTTGACAACTGTGTTTGGGACAAAGGATATGATATGTGAATGAAAAATATAAACTCTAAAATCCAAGCTTTGATTAAGGAAAAGGCATGTTTCTCCATAATGTTATACTTTAGAGGGGAATCCATTAAGGCTTTGCTGAAGAAATATATGGGCTACTCTTGCACCATGATGTTCTTTTGCAACAATACTGCTGCCACAATATGTTCAGAGGCAAATGAGAAAATGTAAAATTCCTTGGTGAATTCAGGGTTGATTAAGACTAGTGTTTGTGTGAGTGCTTGTGTTACAAGCTCAAAATATTGGTTTGCTTCCATATTCCACTTCAATCCTACTTCCTTTTCCAACATATTTGTGATATTTCTTAGGAGCTCAGCAAGGTTAGGGATGAATCTTCTTAGGAAGTAAATATTTCCAATGAAATATTGCAGCTCTTTAATGTTTCTAGGATGGCTGATTTGTAAGGTGCCTTCTATTCTTTTGGGATCTATCTTGATTCCTTCCTCAGAGATTATGTGACCTAAGAGTTTTCCTTCCTGAAGGCCAAACAAAGTTTTCTTAGGATTTAGGGACAGGCCATACTTTCTACATTTTTCAAAGACTTTTCTTAAGTGGACTAAGTGCTCCTCATTAGTCTTAGAGTAGACAGTGATGTCATCAAGATTTATGACTATGAAGTAACCTATGTGTTCTGAAAAAAGCTATGTCCATTTCTCTTTGAAAAGTAGCCCTTGCATTCATTAAACTGAATGGCTTTTAACATACATGCATGTACCCCAAGGTGTAGTGAAAGAAATTTTGAGTTGGTCACTTGGAAAGAATAGAACTTGGTTATAACCTGACAATCCATTTAGTAATGAGATTCTTTGTGAGACAACTAATTTTTGGAGTATGTGATCCATTTTAGGCAAGGGGTAATTGTCTTTCAAGGAGGCTTTGTTCAAATTTCTCAAGTCAATACAAAGCCTGATTTCCCTGGTCTTCTTCCTAACTCACACAAGGTTGGACACCCGTTCTGAGTATCGAACATGGACTATGATCCTGGCATCGTACATATTTTTGATTTCTTTCTCAACTAAGGGTAACAAGAGGGGGTTTATTCTTCTCAAATTTTTTTTAAATGGTTTCTAATTTTCTTTGAGAGGAATTTTATGTTGGATGATTTTGGTGTCATATGATTTCAAGTCTTCATACCCCCAAGCAAACACATCTTTAAATTCTCTAAAAAGCACAATGTATTTCTATTTTGTGTGAGATGGGAGAGTTTTTGACAACTTGATTATTTTGGGCTCTTTCATTCCTCCAATGTTACACTCTTCTACATTTGTTTCAGTGGATTCCATCTTGGGGTTTTTAGCTACATCATTAAAATCAAATAGCTCTTCTAGTGGTGTAAGGCCTCTTGACAAGGTGTCATATTTGTACTGCATAATTTCAAGTTCTCTTTGATCTGATTTATCAAATACTTCTGCAACACAAGGGTTTTGATGGTGGTTTATATCATCATCAAAGGGAAGCTCTATTTTGGGAGTTTCATTTTCAGCAGAATTATTTCTTTCAAATCTCAAACTCTATTTTGTGCTTGCAAAGTCATTTCTAGATTGCAGAAAATCATCTATTTGGTCATCATTGTGAAACACTTGCCAATGGTTCAAGTTGTCCAATACGGTAGGCCTATTATTTATTTTGATGAGGCATTGTTATTTTCATAATGTAAAGATCGATTGCTAGTAGCAAAGGCAAGCTCATTGGCAAGGCAGTTTTGGGCCCTAGGGATGAAAGTGAGCTCATATTTCGCAAAGGTTTTGAGAAGGTCTAGGGAAAAATTTCTATATTCCCTTAGCCTAGGGTTCTTGGCTGAATATTCTCCCTTAATTTGATTTATGATCAGTTCTGAATCTCCTTGAACCAATATTTTCTTAGCTTTGAGGTCTTTGAGTAGCTGTAAACCAATAAGGAGAGCCTCGTATTCTGCAACATTGTTGGTGCATTGGAAATCTAGCCTATAGGAATGGCCTTCATTTTGTTGTGGAAACAAACCCCTACTCCTGAAATAGCCTTACCATAAGAGCCATCAAATCTTATATGCCAAAGGGTGTCAATTTCAGTTTTGTCAATGTTCTGCACTTCGGGGCTACTAGAGTTTGCGGTGTCATTTTCTTGGTCAGGGGATTGTCTTGGTTGTTCTGAGGGGCTTAGTTATTTATCCTTGTCATTATTTGTTCATCTATGTAATTTTCATTGTACAGGATGAAGGATTCAAGGTCTGAGTGAATGGAATAAATCGATGTGTTATTTGGCCTATCTATGTTACTCACCATGCATTTCATGTGGGATTCCCAGTATAATCTCCTTTTTTGATTGAAAAATGGGATGGTGGCATAAGTCATGTCCATTTGAAGGCTTCCTTGGAGTTTTCCCCCCCATTATCTAGATAAAAGCATGCCATATTTTGGGTGGATGTCAGCCACAACTATATCCATGACTAGACTCTTAGCGGGGATTTGTGCCAGATTGACACACGGATCCTTGATTAGGCCTAGACACTTGACCCTACTGGAATCAAAAGAGTACACGTATTTGTAGGGATTTGTGATATCTAAGCCCAATCTCTCCATCACAACCTTTGGCATGAGGTTTTGTGAGCCATCGGAGTCTAACATAGCATTATGCAGAATTTTGTCATGTATGTCCAGACTTACATAGAAAGTAGGGACAACTCCTTCCTAATATTTTCCCTCTACTTTAGGACAAAAAAATAGGTTTGGTTTATCATCAGTTAAGTTTAAAGTATCGGTATCATTCCCTATATTTAACACTTTGAACATCTGGGATCTATATACCTCTTGGGTTACCAACTCAGTGAGGGGTATGGTTATCTTGGTTTTAGTAATCTCCCCCTAAAAACTGAAAGGAGCAGGTGTCTTCATTGTATTTACATCAGCTTTATCGGCCATGAGCTTTTCTACATTTTTGATTTGTTGATTCTAATTTGATGGTTTGGACAAAAATTTTTTTTTAGGGCTACTAGTTGAAGTACTAGGGCATCTTGATTAATTACTAGGTTGGATAGTCTTGGGTTCTTTTAGGTTAGATTTTTTAGCCATAGTATTTGTGGTTTCTGCTATCTTTTTAGGGATATGTTTAGAGGTCTTTCTTACAACAATGTTTGGCTGATTTTTTTTAGGAACATATTGATTCTTTTTTCTCCTAAGGTCATATTTCCTATGGACTTCCATAATGGAATTCTCAAATCCTAGTCTTTAGTCTTTGTAATCTTCATATGATTTCTCATTTGGTTTTGAAGAAAACATCCTTTGTTATTCCTTGGTAAGGAAGGTGTTATCCTCATCATCCGAACCAATGACATTTACATGGTCTTCTTCCAACTGCTCAGGCTCTCTTTCATCTTCATCTAAATAGTTGTTTTGGAAAGGAGGTATGATTTGTTGGTCATTCTCTCTTTGTCTCACTTGAGGAGGGTCTCTTCTAAAAATTTTATTCCTGTTCCTGTTTTGAAGATGGATTTGATTTTCCCTAGGAGGTGTTCTCTCATTCAAACTTATTTTTTCCATCATTCTCTCTATTTTCCTAACTATGGAGTCAAGCTTAGTGTCAACATAGGAGGTTGTAGGAGCTGTGTCATCTTTATAAGTCACTCTTTTTTCTGATCTCATCCTAGCCCTTTTCTCAATTAAATTGGCCTCTACACTCGCAACCCCTTTTTGCATGTCTTCTAGAGTTAGGTAATCTCTCTCCCTTAGTTGATAGGCCATATCAGTATCGAATCCTTCGTGATATTTTAATAAGGCTAAGCCTTGAGGAGGTTTTATGTGTGGTGGGAGGGCATTGTAAACAATTTTAAACCTAGTGGAGTAGTCATGAACACTTTCTCCCGAATTCCTTTTAAGATTGTTATACTCGGAAAGAATTTGAAGGGGGTTTTTATTGATTTCCCATTTGTTTACAAAGGTTTGGTAGAGGGTAGGGAGATCATGAATGTTGTTGGGAGACAATTATTTAAACCATTTCTTCAGTTCTCCCCCTAGGCTCTGAGAAAAAATCCTCATTTCTATGGTTTCTTCTTCTATCTCCATGTATTCAAAAGCATCACGAATTCTATCTACATGTTTCTGAGCAGTGATGGATTCAGTCCCTAAGAAGTGAGGTATCCTGGGTTGATAGTCATTTGGAAAAGGTAATAGTGGTTTTTGTAGAGCCAGTGGAGCATGCTAGGCTGCCATGATGGGAGGAAAAGGAAATAAGGGTTGATTTACAAGGGGAGGATTTGTGAGAGGTGCAGTAGGATGGCGTGGGGTGGTTTGCACAGTGGTGGTATGAATGGGTGTAGCTGAGGTACTTGGACCATAGAACTGATTCTGAGTGGATTTGAGATATAAAGAGCTGAAGTGATGGAGAAGATGAAATTCAGGTGGAGTGGAAGGAGAAGCTTCTCTACTGGAGCTTTGTTGCAAATC
Organism: Pinus albicaulis; assembly: GCA_034641835.2. NCBI lineage: Eukaryota > Viridiplantae > Streptophyta > Pinopsida > Pinales > Pinaceae > Pinus > Pinus albicaulis. The sequence goes on from CM076570.1 coordinate 241,262,594, forward strand.
TATAAGGTCAGTTTGGTCAACCCTACTTTGTGACTTGGTCCTGAATAGATTCTTGGTATGGTGCAAGCCAAACTGAGGATCTTGTGAAATTGTAAGGTGTTCTAGTGCAGAACATGCTCTATGAATGGTCCTAACAGTGGGTGAGTTTCCAAGTTTAGAATTTTTCCACAAAATCTTTTCTAGGTCATCAACTACGGTAGGAGGATTTGGGTCAGGGTGTGATATGGTATTGATCCTTCATGAAGCTAGATCTCTTTACTCACACAAGGTATAAATAGGCCTTGAAAACTATTTCTGACTGATTTGACACAATCCTAGAACAACCTATGGGACTAGTGAGATGAAAAAAGGCCTACTGGAGGCTAGTGGAGTCTCCAGGTGGATTCTTTTTGAAATTTTGAAGATATGTATACAATGGTCCACCACCAAATTCTTAATAAAAATCAATCTAGGGAGTAATTTTGGGTTTTTTAGTTTCTTTATGCAGCCTTAAGGTTAATGAGTATCCCCTAGCTGAGTCATCATATTGCTAGGATGGTGAAGAAATTATTTTCTACTCTTGGATATGGGTTGGTTTTTAAGTTAAACTAGGGATGTATATGAGTCTATAAGAGTTTTTTAGGCTACTATGAACTCAATCCCACCATGATCGCCATTATGTTATGTCCCTGTAATTTTCTAGATTGATTGAGATACAAATGGACAGGGTAACATCAAACCAAGCTTTGGAATCCTAGGACCTAGCCTTCCTAGATTTGGAGAGGGATCTCTCTAGTAGCTGCAAAGATGTGAACTTGTTTGCTGATTAGGGTTGATTTTAGGCTAGATGTTAAGTGCAGGGTATTTTGATTGTTTTTGGTTGGGTATGATGCTCAGATGGAATTAGAAAGAAAAAATGGAATATTGTCAAGTCATTGGGAAATGGAGTCTAACAAGGTCATGATGAGTTCATCAATGGTTTCAAGCGCATTTGCAGGGCAATTTTAACTTGGTTGGTAGGTATTTAAGGTTGTGGTGGATGATGAGATGAACATTAAACTTGAGAATACAAGCTAGTGAAGGGCAGAACTAAATATGTTATCTCAAAATCAGACCTTGATAGGCTGCTAGTCAAGGAGACCCAGAGTAACTATTTCAAACCAAACTTTTAGTTGAGGCTTAGCCTCCTCAACCTGAGAGGGCTCTCTTAATAGGTTAATGATTTGCAGATAAAGATAATATGTCTAACTCTGTTAATAAACTTAATAAAGTGAATAATTGGTTATATTACTAATCGACAAACATCTATTGGGTAAATGGAGTCAAATGTGCTTTCACAAAACATAAAGATCAGTTTCATATGGAAGTAAGGGCATTTCAGGGTTTAAACGCAGCAATAGAACAATATGACAGAGGATAAACACAGTTCCTAAACATATATAGGAAGTTAGAGAACCTTCAGTGAATTATAAGTAATATACATTCATGCCACTGCAAGTAATTTAAAGAGAAATATAATGAGACAATCAAACATCCATAACCCCTTTTGAATCCTGAGTAATGAAACAAAACTCTCTATATTAGGATAAAAACACAATTCTCTGATATCACAAAAGAGTATGCTTGTTCAATGAAAATTCCAACCCTCTACAATTCATTTTCTTCCCTTTTATAGAGTGGTCATTACATCCTTGGATTACTTCTAAATTTGAATTTGATACCTATCAACTTCTAAACAAACTTCATTTAAAAACTAACAGTAAAACTATTTGTTTTACAGTCCTAATACAACTAGGACTAAAACACTATTTATTAGATCTTAACAACTTTTAACAACCTTATCTAATCAATTTAAAACTATGCTTGATAGCTAGACTTTGACCATGATGTTGCTTATATTGCTGTTGTTATACCCATTAACCTGCTTCTTATCTACTCCTACAAAATATGAGCATGTTTCCTGTATAATAGCTGAATGCTTAATTTCTGTCCATTCGAATTAATTGTTGAACAACTGGTGCTCAAAACATGTGGCAAATATCTTATGTCTTTCAATTGAATTCGACCTTCCAGCTATGCAAATATAACCCTCCAAAATGGTGTAACAACTATCAATACTACTGTGCTACGAAACTGCTGAGTCTTCACTTTTCACAGCTTATTTCCAAAAATTTGGTTTTCAACCGCTTTAATACTATATTTTCAGGTGTATATCAACCTTCATAACCCATAACATCCTCTTTAAAAAACTCCAAAAATGAGATATATTCATATAACCTCAAAAATTTATTAAAGGGTGACACTTACTGTTTGCACTTATTTTAGCTGTGGCTGATCTTCAAATTGTGCTAGCTATATTTCCAAGTCTTGTACCCTCCTCTTAAGCTTTCTATTGTTTTCCCTTATTTTGGTATTGACCATCCTAATGAATTTTTCTTCTTTGATTGCAGGTAGGGTCCATATGAAGAATTGAGATTGAATATAAATTAATTCAAGGTTTGGATTTTTCTCCATCTCCCACAGTCCTTTCATTCTTTCAAAGTTTGCCCTTTATTTTGCATGCACTCTCATCTTTTTCTTCAACTTATCAATCTCATTATTTTCCAATATGACTTTGTCTTTGACATCTTCATAGCTGCTCTATTCCTTCTAAATATTGAAAACCCTGTTTTTGTCTTCTTCAGGCATTGAAAAAGATATATTTGTGGTTTCTTCAAAAACATTAGCACTTTCACCTCCCATTTGATCTTTCTCTATGTCTGACTGCTTCAACATCTTGGAGTGCCTAGTTGAGGGTTTTTTCGGTTTAAAGGTAAACTCTGCCACATCATCCTGAAAATCTAACCTTTTGGATATCTTCAATTTCTTTGGTTTGCTGCCACCTGTATCTAGTTTGATGAAGTCTGCTTGCACTAGGGGAGACTCTGCAATGTCAATAGATTGAATTATATCATTCAAATTACCTTTTCAGCCCTCTGTACTTATAGCCTTACCTTTTGCGTTTAACCTTTGACTCCTAGTCAACCTCATTTGATCTGTTTTTCTAATTGACTACTTTAGAATTGTCTCCTTAACTAGAGCTTTCTTCTTCTGTGTTGATTTAGGAGTATCTTGGATTTTCAATGTTGTTCCTATCATTGGTTTTTTAACTTGTTTTTGAGGCTTGAGCTTAAAAATTCTTCTTGAATTTGTTTCTACAGGGGAAGTAATCTTTGATGGAGTTTTTTCTTTAGCTTGAGGACTAACGCCTATTCCTTCAATCCCAATTCTACTCAAAAAGAGGAATTCAACCCAATATCTATTTTCTTTCTGCAGCTCATGTAAGACTATTAACTTAACTAAGACATGGTGAAATAATGAGGTTTCACATGACTCAACTTTCATTTGTACCTTATCAGACATCTTAGCCAAACTTCTGAAAAGATAAAAAGGTAAATCTAGAGATATTATCCCTATGAAATGAAGCAAAAGTTTAAAGTGATAGGTATACACCTTGTGGTATCTTCCTTCGCAGGTGAAGTACCTCTGAATATTGTAGATAAAATTGGCAAATGTATCTTTGACATAGTTTCTTGGCACAACCTTTTTCAATTCAACCTATGAAAACTATGGTTTTAGAAAGACTTTGCAGGGTACCATGTCAAACTTGAAATTTTTAAACCACCTATCTTCTCCTCTCGGAATTTCTGTAACTGCTGATATCACTTCTAGGGAAATTGGTAAATTTAGGAATCCAATCCTTGAGTTTGAACCTGTGAAGTTTGTGGAAAATTCTTTGGTGACTTGAGTGTGCCCTCCTTGAAGTTTTTCACAAAACCTCTAGCAACCTACTTTCTTAAATGCTTCTTCAACATACCTATCTTTTGTAAGGGATTCTACACCTCCAGGTTTTGTTCTTAGGAAATGACCATACCTACGACTCCTTCTTTCTTGAGTCATTATCTTCTTGAAAAACTTCTATCTTCATAAATCTATGAGAATCTCTCTGAAAACCCTATGTCTTCAAAAAATTAGAAAATTTTCAATTAGACTATTGAATGAACTGGCTCACTTGATAAATGAGTTCAACATCTCTTGATAAGAATTCTGCCTCGCTTGAATAACAATCCTGCTTCCACCAGCAATGAGTTTCAAATTCACTTGATAGAAAATTTTGGAAATATTGTTGAATGAGCAGCCTCACTTGATAAATAAGTTCAGTTCTGCCTTGCTTGAAATATAGTTTTAGTGAACTCTGGTCTTTCACCACTAATTTCTTTTCCAAAACATAAACATGCATGCACTATTTGTCTTGCATGAGACAAATGAAGTCGAAAATGGCCAACTATTTTCAAATTTGAAAGTAGCAAAGACAATTTGGCCCCCAATCGATGACAAATGACCCCTAATAATTATAATAAACGGTTTCATGCTTGAATGAGAACTCGTGAATGACACTTAATGATGAAAAATTTAACTAGTTTTGACAGATGTGACAGCTCAGAGACAAAACTGAGAATCCTCGATTTTGTAGTGCATGATTTGCAAATTTGGTTATTTGCGCTATGAAATCACCATCGTTTTCATAGCGCATAATCGATTTTTTACATTGAGCGTGCTACGAAAACATGGTTTCGTGGCTTATTCATCAAATATTCGAAAAAAACTTTAAAGATGGGTTTTAAAACATGGCAGAAGATCTTTGAAGAATGAAACAAGGTTAATGAACATTGTTTGGTGATGGAATGAGACCTTTAACTCATGATCTAGACCTTAAAAACAAAAATGACTCTAAACCTATCTTAGCATTATGAATTAGGAACAAGTGTAATTGTCCAAGTTTCAGAAATTTTTTTATAGTGATAACAATGGCTCCACTTGGGATAGTGTGCCCCTGTGGTACACTAAGAACCCGTAGCACTAGTGCCATCCATTTTTATAAAAAATAGAAATTTTGTTGACAAGTATCTTCTTTGAACTCTTGGGCCTTCACCTTGGGCTTAATCTCTCTATTTCATCTTGTCATTTATTAGCAAAAACTTGACAAATATGAATATATACAATGTCATGAATGAGTGATGTTACTTCAACAAACATAATGCTTTAGGAACCTACCATTAACAGGCCCTCCAACATACGATTCTCCATCAATTTCCTGTAATATGTAAGTGTTGTTTCCATGAAAACCAAAAATTTGAAAAGGACCCTTCTATAAATTCTCAAACTTACCATGCTTGCCCTTTTCTTCAATTTTAGCCTCCCATTTCAGCACTTTGTCATGAATCTGAAAACTGTCTTCTTTGATCCTCGTATCAAAAGTATTATTGATTATGTTTTGAACATGCTGATGATTTTCATAGACTTCATTTCTTTTTTCTTGCAAGGCTATCAGCTGATTTATCCTCCTTTGGATGGAATTTGGTTCTTCTTTAAGTCCTTGATTTAACTTCATAAATGGCAGCCCAAGTGATGTTGGAAAAACATCTTCAGCTCCATAGACTAATTCATATGGCGAAGTTCCAATTGATCCCTTTGTACAAATCCTATCAACCCATAAGGCATACTTCAGTTTTAAATTCCAATCTTTCTTATTCTCCTGTAGTACCTTTTTGATGATTCTTACAATGCTCTTGTTTGATGATTCAGCAAGACCATTACCTTGCGGATAGTAGGTTGCAGAGTGTCCAAGAGTGATGTGATATTGATGGAAAAAATTAATAATTTTATTGGACTTAAATTCTTGAGAATTATCTATTATAATCTTCATGGGATAGCCAAATCTTGACAATATATTATTCTCTAAGAAAGAAATAATTATAGAGTCATTAGCTTGCCTGTTTGGTATCGCTTCTATCCATTTGGTGAAGTAGTCCGTTGTTGTAAGAATCTAGCGATGCTTCCCTGATGAAGATGAATGTATCTCTCCAATAAAGTCTAACCCCCATTTCTGAAATGGAGCTTCAACATAAATAGGAACCAGAGCTAAAGGTACAAGCTTTCTTCTTCCTTCAAAAATTTGACACTCATGACATGCAACAATCTTTTTGTAAATGTCTTTAAACATTGTTGGTCAAAAGTATCCAGCTCTTAGGATCTTGTTTGCTGTAGCTTTCCAATAATGGTGTCCTCCGCAATCACCTTTATGGAACTCATCAGTTATCTTTTCAGCCTCTTCTTCAGGCAAACAATTCAGCAAAATTCCTCCTACATCTCTCCAAAACAGATTTTTGTCATAAACAAAATATCCCAATGATTTTAGCTTGAAAAACCTTGCTTTGGACTTTGTTAGACAAGCGGGAGCTTTATTATGTTGTAGGACAAAAACCACATCCTTATACCACTCTGAAGTAAGAAATTTCTCGTCAATTTGGACCAATTCTTCTTCATTTTCAGAAATTTCTAATATTTCTGCATTCAGATTTATGTCAAGAAAACCCAGATTTGACTGAGTCGTTAGCCTTGCCAAGCCTTTTACCTTCACCAAATTTGTTGGTTTAATGTATATATCATATTCCAGTAATTTGGCGATCCATTTCCCCCTTTTTCCATCCGGATCTGCCTGAGTTAGAATGTCCTTTACCACAACACTTAGAACATATGCTATGATGTGCGAATGCAAAACATAAATTCTGAAATATTTAATAGCTTTCATCAAAGCATAGGCCTGCTTCTCTAGAATATTATACTTCATTTTGACATTTTATAATGTCCTACAAAAGAAAGAAATAGGTTGTTCAATACCTTGCTTTCCTTTTTGTAGCAAAACTCCAGCAATTGTGTTTTCGGAAGAAAATGTAAAAACCAGAGATTCTTTGGAAAAATTTGGACTGATGAGCACCGGTGCTTGTGTGAGTGCCTTCTTGATTTCTCCAAAATATTTCCTTGCTTCAGCTTTCCATTTAATGTCCACTCCTTTCATTAGCATCCTTGTTATATCTTTGACAATCTCATCAAAGTTAGGAATGAAGTGCCTAACAAAATTCACTTTCCCAAGAAAAGATTGAGTCTCTTTCCTAATTCTTGGCAAATCTACCTTTTGAATTGCATTGACTCTATTTGGATCAATCCTAATTCCTTCTTTAGAAATAATATGACCAAGTAATTTGCCTGATGTTAAAGAAAAGATGATTTTAGTAGGATTGAGAGAGATACCAAACCTTCTACATTTCAACAGAAGTTTTTCTAGGTGTTTCAAATGATCTTCTTCTTTCTTTGAGTAGACTGTGATATCATCAAGATAAACAACCACTAACTTATACTTTTCTTCAGAAAAACCAATGTTCATTGCTCTTTGGAAAGTGGCTATTGCATTCATGAGACCAAAGGGAATTTTAGCTTACATGAATGTACCCCATGGTGTTGTGAATGTTGTCTTCTCTTGATCATCTGGATGTACAAGAATATGATTGTAACTTGAAACACCATCAAGCATAGACATCCTTTGGGAACCAACAATATTTTGCATAATTGAATCCATTTTAGGAAGAGGATAGTTATCCTTCAGTAAAGCCTTGTTCAAATTTCCGAAATCAATACAAATTCTGATTTCTCCACTCTTCTTTCTTACCGGAACTAAGTTTGCAAGCCAATTTGAAAATTTGATTGGAACAATGTTCTTTTCATCAAAGAGTTTCTTAACCTCCTTTTCAATCAATGGCATGAGAAGAGGATTAATTCTCCTCAATTTCTGCTTGAAAGGCTTCTCATTTTCCTTGATAGGAATAGTATGCTGAATAATGGAAGGATCATATTTCTTTAAATCAGAATAACTCCAAGAAAAAACATCCAGAAACCTTCTCATCATCTCAAGATATTTGGATTTTACATCAGCTGAAAGAAGCTTTGAAATTTTTATAATTTTAGGCAAAGCTAATGTACCAAGGTTACAACTCTCTACTTCCTCTTCATCAGCTTGCAATTTTGGTGCTTTAAAAACATCATTTTGATCAAAAAGCTTCTCAAGAGGAATAAGACCCTTTGGTATTGAATTATTATTTAATTGCAAAACTTCAGAATTTTCTTTAGACTCAACAAGCATATTTTGTTGTTCTACATGTGTATTTTCAAATTCTTCTTTCAACTCAATAAAATTCTTCACCTGTTGATCATCTTCAAAAACTTGCCAATTTATGATATTGTCCGGTATAGCTGGCCTATGAAGAACTTCAATCTCATATTTTTCATTTGAATACATAGAAATAATGAAAAGACTTGCAGAAACAACATGGGAATCATCGATAGAATTCTGATCTCTAGTTTTGACTATGAAGGAATAAGACTGAAAGTTTTCCAACAAGTCTAAAAATAAATTTTTGTAAGCCCTCATTCTTACATCCTTCGTTTGATAGAAAATTTAAACTTGTCTAATAACCAATTCAGAATCTCCAAAAACAGAAATATTTCGAGCCTTCATTTTTTTCAAAATATCTAGACCCAAAATCAAAGATTCATATTCAGCCATGTTGCTTGTGCAATAAAAATTCAGTTTGCAAGAGTAAAAATTACTATCATCATTTGGATTTGTAATCCAAATACCTGCTCCTACCCCTTCTTTTCCTGTTGATCCATCAAAGTAAAATGACCACCATTCCTCCATTTCTTCATCCTTTACTTGTCGATTTTCTGCATGCTGATTTTCTGAGTGCTGATTTTCTGAATGCTGATTTTCTTCTCTTATTTTTTCCTCAACACTATCAGCTGATTCATTGAAAATAATGGTAGATCCAAGTTCAGTATCAAAAACATAAATAGCAAAATTTTGAGTTTTATCTTTAATGCTTACCATGTAGGCCATTCTAGTCTTCCGATACAACCTCCTTTTCTCACCAAAAATAGGAATTGTGGCATAGGAAAGATCCATATGCATTGTGCCTTTGATTTTCGCTGCCCATGATCTTGACAATAGCATACCAAATTTTGGCGGAATATCAGCTACAAAAATGTCCATAACAACTGTCTTTGCTGGAATTTGCGTGAGGCCAACAACAACATCCTTGATTAAACCAATACATTGAACCCTCTTAGAATCGAAAGAAAACAAATCCTTATATGGTCTTGTGATTTGAAATCCCATTATCTCCATGATAACCTTGGGCATGAGGTTATGAGAAGCTCCTGAATCTAACATAGCATTATGAAAAGTCATATCATGAATACTAATGCTTACATAAAAAGGAGGAAACTCTTCATTTTGATCATCTTCTAACCTTGGACCCAAATATATAGTAGGATTGTCTTCTTGGACACTCAAGATGTCAGCAGCCCCTAGTTGTGAATTAAACATCTTAACTATCTTGCTTCTATATTCATTCACCTTGAGAATCTCACTGAAAGGGACTGATATTTTAATCTTTGAAATTTCATTCTCAAGGTTGAAAACATAAACAGAATTTTCAACATCTTTGACAAGAGGAGGAATATCTTTCTTACCAAGTGGAATATCTTTTTTACCTTCAGCCACCTTCGGGGTATTTGGCTTTAGCAGCCTTTGGAGCATATTTCTTGGGCTGCGCTTTGTTTGCAATGATAGGCACATTTCTATTTCTGAGATTATATTGCTTTTGCATCTCGAAAATAACATGTTGATACCCTTTAAAATAATCTAATGGTTCTTCTCCTTGATTAGCCAAATCTGACTCATCATGCTCTTCTTTAGTCAAGAATATTCCTGACATTTCTTCGTCAAGACAATGGATGGATTCTTCAGGAATCTTAGGCTCATCTTCTTCATCTACCAAATTTTACTGAAAAGGAGGTCTCACTGGAGGGTGAGCTTGCTGATTTATGTTCTCTCTCGACCTTTGCTGATTTTGAGGTCTCCTAAATTGTGAATTTTTGAATTGAGGTTCATGTTGCACAGGAGGAGCAGAAGTGTTACCAAGATCTAACATGTCCATCAACTTCTCCATGGTTTTCATCATTGAATCAAATTTGTCTTCAAAAGTTGAGGTGGATGGTTTCCCTTCTTCTTTCAGTTTGGTTTTTCCATTTTTTACTTTTTAGCAGTTATTATGTTTACCTCAACCTTAACTGCATCACTCTGCATTTCAGCAAGTGTAGGTGACTCTCTTTCCCTCAAAAGGATAGAAAAGTCATAGTCAAATGCTTCAGCATATCTCATTTGTGCTAAGGCTTCTAGAGGTTTCAAATGAGCCGGAATTGAGTCAAAAAATTTATTAAATCTCTTTGAAAATTTTTGGACAGATTCATCAACTTCCCTTCTAAGACTGTTGTATTCAGTGAGTGCTTGGACTAGATTGGTTCTATTACCCCATTTTCTTAAGAATTGATCTTCAAAATCATTCCAAGTTCTAATGTTGCCCCGTGAAAGAGCCTTAAACCATTTTCTAACTTCACCAATAAAACTCTGTACAAATAACCTTAGCTTCACATCCTCATCATCAACTTCTTCCCTGTCTATAAAATCATTGAATCTATCTACAAATTCCTCTGCTGAAATTTCCTCATCACTACCCCAAGTAGGAATCCTAGCAGCATATTTACTAGGAAGGTCATGCAAAACAATAAGAAGTACAAGTGGTGCATACCTAGCAGGAGCAGCCATGACTGGAGGATAAACAGTAGTTGTAGGAGGGGCAGAAAAAGAAGATGAATAACTTATATGAGGGGGACTGCTTAGTTTTTGTAAGCCACTGACAATAGAACTCCAATTTGGAAGGGGTAAACCAGCTTTGGATTTCAGCAAGACTTCAAAAGGATCAGTTTCTTTGAGTTTATCTAAAGACTCTTTTTCTAGCAGTAATTCAGAGGTAACAGCTTCCCAAAACTCTTCCTTGTCTTCTTGTGTCACTAAGGCTGAAGTGTCAATTCCTCTTTTTTGCAAGTCTAAGATAACATCAATGAGTTCCTTTTCACTTTCTGATCGAAACAACACTTCATGAATCTTGTCATCGACTTTCTTATCTTCAGGACTTCTTAATATTTCATAGGACAAATATTTCAAATGAGATGGAGTACCTGATATTTCTGAAATTCTTTGACTTTTTGAAATAGTGTTTGGAGTCCACAGCGGTAGGTGGATTGGGATCAGGATTGCTCCGTGTGTATCTCCTTCTCAAAGCCACCTTTAAACTTTGAAAAATGTATGGAGTCACCAAGGTAGATTGTAGCCTCGAAAAACTTTCTGAGCTCTTGCTACCTTCAGAAGTTTAGCTTCTTGATTTCGGGAATGAATAATCTTCAGACTCCCGGCAGACACACCAAAATGTTATCTCAAAATCAGACCTTGATAGGTTGCTAGTCAAGGAGACCCTAAGTAACTATTTCAAACCAAACTTTTAGTTGAGGCTTAGCCTCCTCAACCTGAGAGGGCTCTCTCAATAGGTTAATGATTTGCAAATAAAGATCAGATGGCTAACTCTGTGAATAAAGTGAATAATTGGTTGTACTACTAATCAACAAACATCTATTGGGTAAATGGAGTCAAATGTGCTTTCACAAAACATAAATATTAGTTTCATATGGAAGTCAAGGCATTTCAGGATTTAGATGCATCAATAGAATAGTAGGACAAAGAATAAACACAATTCATGAAAATATGAAGGAAGTTACAGTACCTTCAGTGAATTATAAGTAACATACATTCATGCCACTGCAAGTAATTTAAAGAGAAACATCATGAGACAATCAAACATCCATAACCCCTTCTGAATCCTGAGTAATGAAACAAAAAATTTCTGTATTAGTATAAAAACACAGTTCTTTGATATCACAAAAAGTATGCTTTCTCAAAGAAAATTCAAACCCTATGCAATTATATTTCTTCCCTCTTATAGAGTGTTCATTACATCCTTGGATTCCTTCCAAACATTTGAGAAGAAATTCGAATTTGACACCTATCAACTTCTAAACAAACTTCATTTACAAATTGACAGTTAACTATCTGTCTTACAGTCCTAATACAACTAGGACTAAAACACTATTTATTATATCTTAACAACCTTTAACAACCTTATCTAATCATTAAAAACTATGCTTGACAGCTATAGTTCAACCACGATGTTGCTCATCTTGCTGTTGTTAGACCCCATCATCCTGCTTCTTATCCATTCCTGCAAAATAGGAGCATGTTTCCTGTATAATAGTTGAATGCCTCATTTTTGTCCATTCGAACCAACTGCTGAAGAACTGGTGCTCAAAAAATGTGGAATATGTCTTATAACCTTCATTTGAATTCAACCTTCCAGCTGTGCAAATCCCAACCTCCAAAATGGTGCAAAAACTATCAATACTACCGCAATTAAGAACTATTGAGCCTTCACTTTTCACAGCTTCTTTCCAAAAATTTGGTTTTCAACCCTTTTAATACTATATTTTCAGGTGTATATCAACCTTCATAACCCATAACATCATCTTTAAACACCTCCAAAAATGAGATATATTCACATAACCTCAAAAATTTGTTAAAGGATGACACTTACTGTTTGCACTTATTTTAGCTGTCGCTGATCTTCAAACTGTGCTAGCTGTATTTCCAAGTCTTCTACTCTCCTCTTAAACCTTCTATTGTTTTCCCTTAGCTTGGTATTGACCATCTTAATTAATTTTTCTTCTTTGATTGCAGGTAGGGTCCATATGAAGAATTGAGTTTGACTATCAATTAATTCAGGGTTTGGATTTTTCTCCATCTCCCACAGTCCTTTCGTCCTTTCAAAATTTTCCCTTTCTTTTGCATGCACTTTCACCTTTTTCTTCAACTTATCAATCTCATTATTTTCCAATCTGAGTTTGTTTTTAACATATTCATAGCTGCTCTTTTCCTTCCGAATATTGAAAACCCTGTTTCTGTCTTCTTCAGGGATTGAAAAAAATATATTTGTGGTTTCTTCAAAAACATTAGCACTTTCACCTCCTGTTTGATCTTTCTCTATGTCTGATTGCTTCAAATTCTTGGAGTGTGTAGTTGAGGGTTTTATGGGGGTTTAAAGATAAACTCTTCCACATCATCTTAAAAATCTAACCTTTTAGATGTCTTCAATTTATTTGGTTTGGTCGCCACCTATTGTTTCGGAAAAAACACCCTAGAGGTTTGTTGGGTCAAAACCTCCACAGATCAGGGCATGTTATTCAAGAAGGACTCACACAACCACACTTGTATGCTAAAAACTAGATAACATCGATAGTAGAACTCACCCGTAATCCTACGTTTGATGTAGATACCGCAGGATCCAAACCCCCAGCAACCCTTCTTCCTCCTTAACCTGAAAACCAAGAAGAAATGTGCACGAAAATCTAGTTGTACAACATATAATTACCCTAAATGTCAGTGAAAACCATGTGAAACATCATGTAAACAATAATAAATGCTTAAATAATAATCTTTTCACATATACAAGTAGATGTTAACATATGAATTTAGGAACAAGATGGTTCTTCTTCATTATGAACAGCATGTACAGTAATAAAAAGTGGAGAGATCACCTGAATCCTTCCACGATCTTTGAACAGACGGTCGTCCAGATCCGTCCCACCCTTGCCTCGCTAAGATACTTTCAAGACTTGTGAACTTGAGATGGCATATGAACTGATGAACATCTCCAGGAAACAAGGGTTTCCTGTAAAAATCTGGGAAAGTGCAGGAGGCACGGGAAATCAGACTTGAATTGGGATTCCAACAGAGTATAATATCTATAAAATTTCTCTCTCCCTTAGGCCATACACATGAAGGGCTTTTATACTCCCTCAAAGTAGTTTCAATCAGTTGGAAACAGTTGGCCACGTGCTGGGGTGGTTGAACTACTAGAGTAACCATCAACCCAGCCCGAAAATAGGGAATTTTATATATTTTTTAATGATTTTAATGGCATACGTGGAAAAGTGTGTATGGACTAGCGTATACACGCGGAAAAGTCTGGGCATACCCGCGTATGGGATTTTTAACACTGTTTTTTATGAATTTTGTTCAAGTCTGTGGGAATGGGTGCCCAAGGCCAAAGAGACAATCATGAATCACACGAGGGTGAAAAATGATGCTATAACAGATGCCCCCTAATATATGAGGTCAGAAGGGGTACATGATGGCCGAAATGTATTATGCACATAGAAAGAACTTCACAAGGACAAGAGAGGACTTCACCAGATTTCAGCCTGCCAAAAACCAATGAAAGAAAACAAAGAGTCAACTCATGCTGAGGCGGGCATACCCATGCTCAGTCAAAAATACATCATATCGAAAGTACAGAATAGATCCAAAATGTATACAAGTATAGCTGAACTGAAAGTACACAATGAATCATCTGAGCATGGCCCGAAAGTACAAGTCAGAATCAATGTCTAAGTATCACATATAGAAAGCTGATCAATGATGCTAAAATTGGATGTTTGATCATATAAGTAACTGAATATCCAAGTACCAAATCATAAAAGGTGGAATAAATGGTACAATCACGCAACTCGAGAGCCAACATATAGGATGCTGCTGTACTGACACTGCAACATATAAGGTTGAACGACATCACTGGCAGAAACTGAATGAACTGTCAAAAGTGAATCGAGAAATGTTGATGCAACCCGAGGTCTTCACCGATCACTATGGCACAATTCTACACAATGGGAATAAATGAGCTGAAGTCGACCATGTGAGAAATCGTTGGATTACCGGTCAATGATGTATACCGTTAACCAACGTGAGACAACCCACCAATAATGAAAATGAGTGTCAAGGTGCCCCAGTACAATCTAACAAGTGCAAATGAATGAGTTGAAGTCGAACACTTGAAAGAATCTACCAATCAGGAGGAAATGATGAATCCCCACTATCGATAGCGAAGAGTCTGCCACTGATGACTGCAAACCCTAAGGTACTGACAAAAAGACTCTAGACCTTATTCCCAGAGCAATGAGTCGGAGTCGATGGGAAAAGATCCGCTGGAAGGAAGGCATTAAGGCATCCCACATCAGTCCAGCGCGAGTGTAACCCGCAGGCCAAGATTTGGAAGGAATCGGACGAAGTAGAGTGATGGAACCAAAACCGAAGTACGTTTCCGACGTGCACAAGATGAAGCTAGCACACGAAAGAAACCCTCTGAACCAACCAATAATGAAAGCTGACACAGAGGCGAGAAATCCACCGATAGGGTCAAATGGAAATCAAGGTACTGCACGAATCCCAAGTGTGATAATGTATGTTGACGTCGAACACAGGGGAAACCACTCAGTCAAAGACCCATAATGATGATCAAATGTTGAGCACAAGGTCACCTATCAATGATGGAAATAGGGCCAGGTGGCTCTAGGTTTTCTCTCAGAGCAATGTGTCGTAGTCGATAAGAGACAAACCCGCCGGCAAGAAGTCAATGGGGACCTTCTCAAACCAGCACGAGCAGAAGACCAAAACATTTGATGTGATAGAACATGATACTGACAAGACCGGGAAGGCCGACTGAATAATGAGTCAAGAGACACCGCAGAATGGCCGACTCAGGTTAGACTTCCCTTGAACAAAAGCACGACTCGTGATGACCATGGCAGTAAAAAGTGACACTGTATAAGTCTGTTATGCAAGAGGCAAAACAAACTCTCCATATGATTGGAAGAGATAACCAACCGGGGGAGGACTGACCAGTGAAACAAGGCAAAGGCTGAACCTAGGTCAAAAACTAAAACCATCCCAAATGGAGGAAATATATAAGTGTATATGCTTTGTTCAAGGGCGACAAACTGACACTGTACTGCCATCAAATTACGAAGTTATATCCCGTTCCCGCTCTTTTTGTTATATTTGATTTTTTTGTCTTTTTCATATAATAAGCCTAAAAAGGAATAAAAGAATGCTATGGTACAATGGATAGAACGAGTATCAAGAAACAGATGCACTAGTTCCTGGGATTGGAATGATCCTATGCTCAATGCAAGGTGGCGAAAACTGGTAAGCGATACTCAGAGGAATGTTCCATCCATGGGTAAAAGGGTGTCAAGTCGCGATAGCTAAGTGCATGCAATGGTTTAACTTGTACAGATAGACAAGGTCAAAAGTTGGCTTAAACATTGAGTCCAAATGAAGCCGGCTAAAGGCCGGGATAAACAAGTAGCCAATATGCAATGCAGTAATACAACTCAACAACACCAGGGAGCCTCTAGGGTAATAGCCAGAAAAATGATAGTGAGGAAGAAGAAGAATGAAGCTTCAACACATAAGTCATGGCGGGACTAAAGAGGACTCACGAGCCTACATAAAACGCAGCATGGGCAACAAGTGATAGCGAGGAACTAACTAGGAAGCCCATGTAAAGGAAGGCTCTACCACCAAGTCATGATTAAATAATTGGCGAGTGAAATGGGTGTAATACTCATGACCTGATGGGATCAACCCTATGGCAAGTGATCAGAATGGAGGCTAGTATGAAAAATGCAACGGAAAGTGGATTCCCTAACCTATATGCCAGTGAAGATCATATACCTGCCATGACGGGTCAGCAGTCATGGATCAAAAACCGGGAAAAATCTTGAATTCGTCAAAATGTACCTGAAAATATACCAATCTGGGCACTTCCAAGCATCCGGGTTATGCAGCTTAAGATAGATTGAAAAAATAAGCATAACAAATTTTTGCAAAAAAAATTCAATTTTGGGCATAAATACACAAGTTACCTCATATTTGGTTCATTGTTACATTGTTGATTTGGGAAAAAGTGCTCTGGAGAAAAAGCCTCTTTCGTCAAAATAGGAGCAATCGACCATCAAACTTCACCGAATTTGTTAGGTAAGCTCTTAATTCATCCTTGTTATTCATTTTGTCCGTTCATAAGTTAAAAATTAGGAATTTTCACCGTAGAACCATTTGTTTAAAATCACGGGTTTGTGCATACGCGGGTTTATAATGACCAAGTCGCGTATATACGCGACTGTGCACAAAGAAAGTTGCGTATGCGCAACCCAAAATGAAAAAACGCGTATCTAATGAACAAATTATTGAATTTTTGTAGGATGACTATATCTTGGAGAGAGCGTGAGCACAGTGCCATTGACAATGAAGTCATGCAGGACCAAGTATCACTAAATATTCTCCGAAATTGTGGATTGCTCAAGTTTTTCAAAATTCCAAATATGAAGAGTAATGTCCGGTTGCTCGAAATGCTTGTGAACTATTGGGAACCGGAAGAAGACTGCTTCATAATAGATCAAATTCCCATACGCATCGAGGTGGAAGATATCTATTTTATTACTGGACTCTCCCGGAGGGGGGAGCCAGTAGACTTGCATGGTAAGCCTTTGGGAGGGCTAACCGTGGAAGATTACGTCCACGTCTACTGTGTAGAGGGTTCCAAGAAAGTTGGAACTCAAATTGCTATCAAATATTTAAGAGACTTGCACATGAAAATTATCCTTTTTACCATTGGCAGGGTAGCGGGATCTGCTTCCCTACACCAGGCATCCAGGACTCAAATGAGTATAGCAGTGGAATGCTTAACTCATTTATATGATTGGTGCACAGCTCTACTGATGAACATGAATTAACAATTGACTTCTATCTGAAAAGTAAAGACAAAACATTTTGGATATGGTACAATCTTGATGACATTCTTCTTCGAGAAGATTCCTGGGCTGAGACCCAAAGTGATCTCTTCTATCAGCAGCCCGAGAGACCCAAGAATTGCCCGATGGGCTGACTTGATGAAGAGATTGGGGGGAAGTGAAGTTCCCCGAACCACTTGGGATGATGAGTTCTTCCAATGGTGGGGAGAACAAATCATCGCCGTGGAAGACTATCCCTATGCTGGGATGGATTTTCGTGGCGATCCAGACCTTGTCCTTCCACCAGGCATGGCATGGGGCACAGTCGGTAAGTTTGCAATTTTTGACTTATATAATTTTTTTTGGATTTTCTCAATATATGTGAAAAAATGTGGAAAACAAACATGTTTTTGATTGGATTCAAAATGACTTACAATTTTATAATGATCATGATACATATATTGGACCAGTTCGACCTGAGGGTTACCCACGACATAAGCGTCGCAGAGGCGAGGCGGATACAGTAGATCCAGATAGGACCCTCCAGGCTGTACAGAGGAACTTGGAGGGGTTAACCCGCCAAGTACCTATGGCTGCAGTGGAAGATCTGCCTGAAGCCATCCAGAGACGGGTGGTAGGAGTACCCAGTGACTGGGTACGGTTATTCCGCCGAGTTGCCACCGCGATCGTGTTCTATAGGAACACAACTTCTGGGCAAGGACCTCAGGATTAGATAGATATGATATATCAGATGACTGTATATTTTTTGAGACTGAACATGATCGGGCATAAGCCCAATTTTTTGTATGACTTATGAATCCAAATTTTGTATAGTTTTTGAACATTCTGATGATATATATACAACGATTATTTGATGTGATGTGACAAATGTATAAAATTGTATGATGTTTTTGATGATTAAATTTTATTGTATGGAATGATTAATATGCCAATCAATTTCTTGATTAGCTAATGAGTCTGCCATCCAATTGTCAGCTCGAGGAATATGAATGAAAGTTAAAAATTGAAATGATCTTTGTAACAAATGTACCCTCAAGAACAACCGGAGTAAAAATGGATCTCGAACACGATAAGTATTGTTCAACTGCGACACCACCAGCTGGGAGTCCAAGAAAACTACCAACGAATCAACACCCAAAGATATTGCCTCCGAGAGTAGATAAATAACTGCAGTGTATTCTGCTATATTATTGGAAGCAAGACCAATGCAGACTCCTCTTGATACTAACAGCTGACCGGATGGATGATGAAGCACCCAAGCCGCGGAAGCCAAGTTCCGGGTGTGTCTACTAGCACCATCGGTGAAACCAAAATGACTCATGACATCCGACACAACCTGCCAAAGCAGATCAAAAACATCACCATCCCATCAAAGATCGAAAAACAACCAGATATGTACAAAGTAAAACTACTATATACAAAAGCAAAATGTCAGGCCGAAGCCTAGGCATAATACTTTTTCAAATAGAGCCCATTTCTGGGCTCCGGCAACTCGTTTCCTTCAAAATCAACCAAGGTATATGCTCCTTTTTTAAGGACTTTTTTAATGATGAAGGGGCCATACCACATAGACTTAAATTTTCCTGCCCCCAGGGCATCATTTTCTTGGGCATAGACCAAAACAAGGTCACCTTCCGAAAAAACCCTAGGTTTGACCGCCTTATCGTACTGAACTTTGACTCGGTTTTTATGCGCTTCATTCATCGTGGCGGCATCCCGACGCTGCTCATCGAGATGTTCCAGATGAAGGAGACGTTCTTCAAGACTAGAAGTGTCAGGAAGAAGTTCAACAGCTAACTTAAGAGAAGGAATCTCACATTCAATGGGAAATATGGATTCCAACCCGTGCACTAGCTGAAATGGAGTAAAGCCAGTTGCAGTTTTCACTGACGTCTTGTATGCCCAAAGTGCAGGATATAGCATAATATGCCAGTTGGATCTAGCTTTATCAATTGTCCTTTGAAGAATTTTCTTCAAGGATTTATTCACGGCTTCCACTTGCCCATTGGCTTGAGGATAATACGGAGATGAATGCTCCTGTCGGAAACCCAATTTGAGAGCCAACTCAGCCATCATACTATTCTAAAAATGACTGCCATGATCAGTGACAATCTCTCTAGGAATACCAAAATGAGCAATAACCTGGTTGAAAAGAAAAAGAGTTGCAGTCTCACCATCGTTCCCAAAAGTAGGCATAGCCTCGACCCACTTCGTAAAGTAGTCTACTGCTACAATAATATACTTGTGACCTTTAGCCGAAGGTGGGTTACAAGTAGTATAATCAATACCCCACTTTGTAAAGGGATCGACAGTAATGACTGGAAAAAGCAGAGCTGGATGAGCGCGCATTTTCGAGTATAAACTTGACACGGATGACACTTTTTGACCAACTCCATACAATCTTTGAAAATCGAAGGCCAAAAGTACCCAGCACGCAAGATCTTTTGGGTTGTAGCAAGCCCAGATAAATGACCACCACAAGCTCCACTGTGGCAATCATTCAGCACAGCCTCAGCTTCTTCGAGAGTTAAGCAACGTCTCAGGATTGAATCAACCCCTCGACGGTATAAAGCATCACCAATAATCAAGTAATTCTTAGCCAAGTGACGCAACTTACGACGCTCATCTTTCGAAAAAGTAGAGGGAAACTTCGCAGTCTGAAGATACACAATTATATCTCCATACCAAGGATCTTGTGGAGAGATAAGAAACAAATGTTCATCCGGGAAGGATTCATCATAGATCATTTCTTCCCCACAGGGCAACTCGAAGATCAATTCCGCGAAAACCAATGATTTCTTGGACTTGGCAGACATAAACTCAAGATCAAATTCCTGCAAAATCACAATCCATCTATTGTATTTGCCCCCAATCACTCGCCTACTGAGAAAAAACTGAAATGGATTGGCTGCTGCCAAAACATAAGTTTTTCGTAGAAGAATGTAATGTCGGAGTCGTTGCATAGCATGAACAGCTGCTAAAGCTAACTTTTCTATCGGAGTATACCGGAGTTCAGGTCCTACCAATCCTCGACTAAGATAGTATATAACATGCTCTGCAAGAGCATCATCCTCCTGAACCAGAACCATACCAATGGTAGATTCTGCTACTGCCAGATACAAAAGGAAATCCCTGCTATAATCAGGTGGACTCAATAAAGGAGTAGAGGTCAATGCTTTTTTCAAAGCATCGAATGAGCGTTGAGCGAAGTCATCCCAAAAAAATGGAACTCCCTTCTTCAACAATCTCATAAATCCCTTGGTAACTTCAACATAATTTACGATAAATCTCCGAAGAAAATTAGCCTTTCCTTGTAGACTTTGAAGTTGACGAATAGAGGATGGGGGAGGCAACCGAAGTATTGCCTCAACCTTGAAGGGATCTACCCTAATCCCTTCCCTAGACACAATGAATCCAAATAACCGACCGGATGTAACCGCGAAAACGCACTTGTTCGGATTCAACCTAATCTTGTAGAAACGACATCGTTCAAATATTTGACGGAGGTGAGCAGGATGATCCATTCTCTTTCGAGAATGAGCAGCTAAATCATCCAAATATGCCTCGATAATCTGTTTGATGTCGTGGAAGGCGTATGACATGGCCCGCTGAAACGTAGCCCCAACATTTTTAAGACCAAAAGGCATCTTCTTGTAAGAAAAAGTACCCCAGGGACAAATAAAGGCAGTCTTATGCTAATCTTCAGGACGGATAGTAATCTGATTATATCCGGAGAAACCGTCCATGAAGGAGAAAATCTCATTACCGGCACACTCATCAATGATCTGATCTATAAATGGTGTGGGGTAATTATCTTTCGGACATGCTTTATTAAGGTCTCTGAAATCAATGCAAACTCGAATTGTTCCTTGTTTTTTATCTATGGGAACAGGGTTCGAAACCCACTCTGTCAAAGGAACAGGGAAAATAAATCCCACCTTGAGCAGCTTCTCCACCTCGGCTTTGATAGCTGTAGCCTTCCTAGGATTGATCGGACGAATTTTTTGCCTCACAGGCTTAGCATTTTCGTAAGTCTTGATCTCATGCTGGACAATAGATGGATCTATACCAGGCATTTCCTCATAAGACCAAGCGAACACATCCCTAAACTCTTTAAAGAGATCGGTGTAAATCTGAATCTCTTCAGGGGAACATTCAGCTCCGATGAAGACATTCTCAATAACATTGGGATCCCTGGAAATGTTCACCGGGATAGTTGGAGAAATCACAGCCATGTTCCCTTCAGCATATACCTGTGTTGGTGCTAAAGGGTTCAGGACTGGGCGAACAAGACTAGGAGACAAAGGACTTGGAAAACTTGATTCAACTTCGCTCAAATCAGGTAAAAAGTAAGACCGATGATGAAAATCATCCCACGGTCTATCTATACCAGTCATAGCTTCCAGGATGGCCTCTTCAGATGGAAGAGTGGTATCAAGGCAATCCTGGGCAGAAGAAGAACTAAGTGTCCAAGCGGGAGCCACATCTCCATCCAACTCTTCCGGTGAAAGAGGAGCTGGGATGGACTCTGCAGAGTCAACAATAGACTGATAAGCAATCTTAGCTGCAGACATTGGAAATTCCATTCCACCCACTTGACCTTCCGCTAATGTGGCGGTAGGGGAAGGTAAGGTCCAAGGGTCCGAAAAATAATGAGTTCTGAAGAACTCTCTTCGAAGAGGAGCCCTGGAGGATGAAATTGCATTTATATGAACCGTAGGAGGTGGAATATCAAAAGTACCCATCAAGGAAGAATACATTCCAACCCCTAAATTCTCAATAGGCGCCTTAGTATTATCCAATTTTGGAATAGTTGAGTCAGTAGATGCATTCGGGTCTACAGGAGGACAGTCCAGTTGGTCCACTGTAACAATCCTCCCTTCGTGAGGGAAACAAATAATCCGAAACAATGAAGATGCAATGGCATCCATCTCATAAATCCAGTTTCTCCCCAACAGAAGGTTGTATTCCAAGCTTGCATCAACTATCTCAACCTCTATATTTACATTTTTTCCCCCAACACAGATGGGCAAAGCCGGGACAATACCATGCGGTCTGTGAGAATGACCATCAAACGTAGTCAGAAGAGTAGCAGATGGAACAGCCGCGGGAGATCCAATTCCCTTCCAACATGTGAGAGACATCACACATGTGGAAGCACCCTCATCAATGACCATCCAGAAAATATTGCATTTCTGGTACAATGATTTAATATGAAAATCCATATGATGGGGGAGTCTCTTTTTAAAATTAGTCATATCGAATGTAATCATAAGAGAGTTATTTGGATTGACAGCCCCAAGAGCAGTGAGTAGAGCACTATGCTGATCCGGACAATACTGGAGCACCTCAAGAGCCGACATGGCACAAGGACTCTACGCCATATCTTCCACAATAGATTAGTTCTGGGCAGCCCTGGCATTTGGATTAATCTTCGTACGCTTAGTAGATGCTTTGGGCATCCGAGGTATAGGCTCAACAGTAGGCTTCGTGATGTGAAGCGGCTCAGTAGCATTGTGAGCACCCTTGGCTTTCGAAGTCTCATCTTCGCCATAATCACGGGATCTCGTGGCGACATCCACGTAAGCACTCATCATGTATATGTTTGATGGAATTTCCCCTTCCTGGGTGCCCACAGAGGAAGCCCCAGTATTTTGATTCACGCCAACAACAAGTTGTTGCACTTGGGGAAAATGGTTTGTCAACACAGCCTGGGAACTAGAAGAACCCTGCTGAGCTAACAAGCGCTGCGCATCCTGAATTTTAGGGCAAAGGTGAGTAAGATGGTCTCCAGTACATAACTTGCATGGAAACTTCACTTTCTTTTTATCCTTTGGACCCTCACCAACATGCTCGTTGGTTTTATTCGCATTACCCTTCCCATTCTTTCCCTTTTTCTTATTATTCCGTCCTTTCTTCTTCCCTTCGGATTGTTGATTTCCTTTGGGATCGGAAGTTTGGATGGCATTAACCGACAAATATTGGGAAGGCGATGACTCAGCAGGCACAACCTGACCAGAAGGAGCAGATTGTATAGACAACTGTTGCAATTGAGTAAGCAGGTTAGCTGCACCACTATTGATCGACCCAATAAGTCCATCACCATGAGGACCAGGCTTAGTCTTGGATAAATCTAATTTGGAGCGAGGAGCATTGGGCAAATATTTATGAAGGACTCCAGACTGAGAATATATCAGTTGCAGCTGCTGGGCCCTAAAAATAGCCTGTTCCTCAGAAAATACCCCAGACAGGGATACATCTTTAGAAATATCTGACTGCAGAGATTTCAAAAACCATTCCAAAAGGAATTCTCCTGGAATATGAGCTTTAATAAGCCTCTTCCTTCTCCGCCATTCCTAAATATGGTCAGAAATGTGGGTTGCATCATCCTGCTTAAAATTAGCTAGGAGTTCAGTCCCGGCATCATAACGGACGGGCAACTGGAAATGATTTAGAAATGTAACAGCCAGATCTCCAAATGTAGAAAAATTTCCCCCAGTTAACTCAATATACCACTTGGCAGCGTTTCCAGTTAAGGTGCGTTGAAACAATCTCAACCTAATCGAATCATCGATCAGGGAGTTAGAAGAGCACCATAAATGGAAGGTGGTGATATGGTCAGCCGGGTCCTCTCCATTCTTGCCTTCAAACTTTGGAATGTTTGAAGGTAGTTTGGTGGGAACCGGAGGCCACCCCGGACTATATCGGATCGGATCATTCGTCAATTTCGACAGATCTGGCAAGTTTAACGTTGCCAGAAAAGGTAAACGAGGCGGAGCCTGAGGATTCCATCCTTGATGGGATGAATTCCCTACATTCTGAAAAGAATACCCTGGATTTGATAAGGCACCAGGTTGCCAGAAAGAACTCGTAGAAAAAGGAGAAGAACCTCCTCCCAACGCAGAGTTACCAAAGACCGGACCAGTTCCCCCTCCTGAAGTATTAAATGAAGAGGAAAGCCCCTGATAGGGGTTCCAGGCATTAGAAAGAGGGGAAAAAGTCTGATAAGCACTCGACGAAGGGAAAGAAGCATTCCCTTGGTGACCAGCGTAAAACTGATTCCCTGCCCCCGTTGTAGTAAATACAGGGTTCCAACCTATAAAAGTAGTCAAATTCTGACCACCAGACCAAGGGTTAAAACTCTGAGTCTGAGAAGTGAACGGAAATGAACCTAAAGAAGGATTCGAACTAGGAATATGCCCAGTTCCGAAGGGGAACCCTTGAAAAGAAGTTGATCCACTAGCCATGGAAGACATGGGTGTAGATCTAGCTGCAGCAGCAGAAAAGGAAAATGAAGGAATCCCACTAGTGGGCATTCCAAAACAAAAGGGACCAGATTGAGAAGCATGTGCTTGGGTGAAACCAGAGCCAAACACAGCAGTACTAGAAGCAATCGAAGATATAGCAATAGTGCCTCCTCCTTCTACAGAAGCAGGAGTCTGAATGCCTGCAGCACTCACAGCAAAAGCTGCGTTCCCAGTCGTGGCCATCGAAAGGTATGAATAATATGGAGGATCTTCTGGTCTCTCTGACTCAGGTCCGATGTATTCAACAACGAACGGATAATCAGGAGGAAGAGGAGATGGAAGTGACTCAGAGGGTTGAGATACTTCCTCTACTTGTACTTCTTCTTCCTGCGGAAATAAGACTCTCGAGGTGAGCGGAGCGCTCCTCTCGGAACCAACACCAGAACCAGCTACGAAACCTTCAATCCCTTGTGGAGGATCTCTCTCCACTGCGTCAGACGCCACAGGGTGATACTCACCTGCTAAATTACTCCTACGCCTTCTTGAAGAAGGCTCTGGACTCTCGGGAGATAACCCCCGTATTCTCCTCGATCGACGAGGTGCTTGATCGGCCACTTTAACAAATTTTAATTAGACTCAAAAAAGTATAAAGCTAGGCAAGCTAGGAGCAAAGAGCACTCACTACAAAAAATCCCTGAGATACAATCAAGCAAACAGCCTTCAGGTATTTCTGCTCCGGGTGATTAGGACCGGACACGAAAATACAAGAAAGCGAAGTATAGGACCTCCCGAAAGTAATCTTGGATAATTACGGCCCAGGCCTACTAGCGAAGGTAACAGAAATAGTTACGCCGACCTCCTAACAACAACCTTCGCCGGCACAAGTACCCAAGCTTCGCAAGGGCACCCCCCAGAAGTACTGCTGGAAGTGATACGACGTCTGCCTTAGGTACCAAGGGTATTCCCCCCCGCAGTCACCTATGTGGAACCTAGGAATGGCAGCTATGGGCACCAATCCGTGTCAGAAGCCGGGCGGAACGGTCTTGAGGCAAGATCCAGCAAATCAGAGAGGGGGTATCTCTCTTCTCGGCCTTCACTTCCCCTCGCGCTTGACTCTCTGGAGGAGAGCTTTCCCGGTCCACCTAACGGAGTTGGATTTCGCTCAATTAATAAACTTCTATGTTTTTGTTTGAACGGCCTTGGAGAGTTAACTCTCCACACACCTAATCCAAGGCCCTACAACCTAGCTAGTTTGTGTATGACACTTAATACAAAACTTGCTAGTTGTTTTTAAATTATAGCGCTTATTTTAATCGGCTATTATATTAAGTCAAAGGAATACGGAAATGAAACTCGTGGTGTTTTGTGACGCAGAAAAGAAATTAATAAAAACCAAACTACATGCAAATGCAGTAATTGCCTTTCGATGAAAAGAAATTTCTACACGGGTTCTACGAGATTATATATTTTTTTCTTTTCAGATAACAAACTTCACACTCGCAAAAACTATGAAAAAGACTAAATGCTTAAGTGCACCTGATGCAAATAACTAAGAGCATGCAAATTCTAAGATGCAAAATCTACTAAAGCAGAGAGAAATTTCCCAAAGATCCTTCAGTTTTATCTCTTTTTGATTGTCCACAAAACTAGTTCCCAAAAGTAGAAACTCTCAATATGAAGACATCAAAATATG
Organism: Pinus albicaulis; assembly: GCA_034641835.2. Lineage (NCBI taxonomy): Eukaryota > Viridiplantae > Streptophyta > Pinopsida > Pinales > Pinaceae > Pinus > Pinus albicaulis. The sequence goes on from CM076570.1 coordinate 241,288,985, forward strand.
CTTGAAAACAAGAGGAAGAAACCAATGACAATTCCTTTCCAAAATCAAGTCAAAAACCAAAGGCAAGAAACCTCAACAAAGCTTCAAAAGATGTAACGAAACGAAAACAAAAATGCAAAACAAAAGCAAATGACAAAACAAAATGTTTTTTGAGCTTTTGAATTTTATAAAGAGAAGAGCTCGAAGAGACCAAGAAAACTATCAAATCCCAAGCCACACAACTCTGAATTTCAAGCAAAACTTCAAAAATGCTCCAAATCTTATAGGGCTACTTAGTAGCAAGATTTATATGAGCAAAAGAAGACAAGAAACTCAGTAACTCAGCCCAGAAGAATAGTACAAACTTGCAACAAACAAAAATTTCAAAGAACCAAGAAAGACTCTTCACAAAATTGCAACAAGACCTAGTCAAATGAACTCAAGAAAACTAACCAAAAGAAGGCAAAAATCCAAGCGCAAAGCAAAACATAAGATGAGGAAAGAGTATATGAGCAAAAGCTCTCTGTTCTAATAAAGCAGAACAACCAAGAATCCCCAGAAAGAGATCTTGGTACTCGAACCAGAAATGCAAGCACTAAAAACAAGATTTTCCAGATAAGCTAGTCTTCAACCAAAAACGAGAGAAAAAAGACCAATGACCACTTTTAACACAATCCAAAGGATATAAAGACACTGTAGGAATAGGTCTCCACAGGTAGACAAGACTAAAAAGTCAAGAAATCAAAAATTTCAAAATTTGCCCAGGCATACGCTACTTAACAGTTTTGAAACAAGCGTGCATACACGACTGTGTCAAAGGAAACCTGCGTATACGCGACTTCATTTCAAGAAAACTGCGTGTATACGCATCTGTGTATAGAAAAACTCGCGTATGAAAAGGTAAATAATGAAAAATAAAAAAGATCAAGCCTGGATAAAGAACCAGGTCTTCAGTCTGACTGAGAAAAATTTAACTGGACTGGTAATAATGATCCAAACTGTTGGAAACCTTTAAAACAGCTGAAACCACCCAACAGGGGAATCACAAAAATACGATCCCCAGCCGAGTCGCCAGTTCTGTTTTGGGAAAAAACACCCTAGAGGTTTTTTGGGTCAAAACCTCCACAGATCAGGGCATGCTATTCAAGAAGGACTCACACAACCACACTTGTATGCTAAAACCTAGATAACATCGGTAGTAGAACTCACTCGTAATCCTAAGTTTGATGTAGATCCCACGGGGTCCAAACCCCCAGCAACCCTTCTTCTTCCTTAACCTGAAAACCAAGAAGAAACGTGCACGGAAATCTAGTTGTACAGCATATATTGCTTCTAAATGTTAGTGTAATCCATGTGAAATATTAAATAAACAATAATAAATGCTTAATAATCAATCTTTTCACATATGAAAATAGATATTAACACATAAGTTCAAGAACAAGATGGTTCTTCATTATTGCGAACAGCATGTACAGAAATAAAAAGTGGAGAGATCACCTGAATCCTTCCACGATCTTCGAACAGACCGTCGTCTAGATCCGTCCCGCCCTTGCCTCGCTAAGATACTTTCAAGACTTGTGCACTCGAGATGGCATATAAACTGATGAACATCTCCAGGAAACAAGGGTTTCCTGTATAAATCTGGGAAAGTGCAGGAGGCACGGGAAATCAGACTTGAATTAGGGATTCCAACAAAGTATAATGTCTATAAATTTCTCTCTCCCTTAGGCCATGCACATGAGGGGCTTTTATACTCCCTCAAAGTAGTTTCAATCAGTTGGAAACAGTTGGCCACGTGCTGGGGTGGTTGAACAACTGGAGTAACCATCAACCCAACCCGAAAATAGGGAATTTTTATATATTTTTAATGATTTTAATGGCATACACGGAAAAGTGTGTATGGACTCACGTATACACGCGGAAAAGTCTGGGCATACCCGCGTATGGGATTTTTAACACTATTTTTTATGAATTTTTCTTAAGTCTGTGGGAATGGGTGCCCAAGGCCAAAGAGACAATCATGAATCACATGAGGGTGAAAAATGATGCTATAACCCTCCTCTAAAGCTGCGTTGTTGACTTAGTCGAAGAAGCTTCAATTTAACCACTGTTCACACATGGAAGTGTCTTATTGAGCTAGAAAGAGTGTCTCATTTCACACTTGGAGTTTTTTTATCCTCCTTAGGAGACTTATGGGCTTTTAAGCCATTTATTCTAAACTCTGATTTTTACTAACTCTAATGTTCCATTTAGCTTGGAAGCTAAAATTTTACAGCTGATTCTGAGTCCTCATGTGGCCTCCCATCAACAGCCTCCATCACTGCATCAAGAGAATCTGTAAATATACTGTCATCCAATGCTCCCTCCCAAGTGTGCAAAACCAAAGTGTCTGCATCAATCAAAGGTGGAAAGTGTGAATGGAAACCTACCAGCTGTCTCATGGCCTCCACAAAGTAGGAGTGATGACCAGCATGGTGAATGAGTGCCTCCCCCACCCATGTTATCATCCAAATGAAGTGAGCCACCCTCCAACATGGTAACTTACGAAAAGTCTCCTCCACCTTGTGCTCTTGAAATGAAGGCGTGTTGAATGAATGTACATGATAGGAAAGAGGGCCTATCCCACACTGTCCTTCTCTCCACTCATGATAAGTGTAGAGGGCATGCTGATCTTGGGCTGAAACATGATTTCCCTCCAATGGCAAGAAGAAGATTGAGCCTCCAAGGACTCTCCCCCCAAAATCATGAGTCATGCCAACCCAAACCATCCCATTCAAGATGAATGGCACATCATCACCACATGGCATCCAAATCAGAAAATGGCTGAAGGTTATGTGCAAGTTTGGATGATACATATGGTCTTTCTGGTGGATACAATGCAGTTCTCCCAACTATTGATTGAGAATGTCATAAGGCAAGTGGTCCTGCAACAGGTTATAAGTTGTATATGTTTGTTCTCCCAACATGGGGAAGTAAGCATCAATGTATATCAGCTATACATATATAAGATAACAATATACTTGCCCAAAGTAATGTAAAGATGGGTCATCAACATCACAAAATTTGGCCTTAAAGTGACCATGAAACCCATAAATAATCTTGCTCTCATATGGAGCAATGCACTGTCTACATATGGTGAGAAAGTACAAATACTCAATAAAGTAATCAATAAGCACATCAATGTCTTTCTTACCATGAATCATGTGTGGGCTGAAAGTGAGGTCCATGTATAAGTTCCCCCATGAGGATTCCCTCATAAAAATCTTTAAGAAGAAGGAATACATATACTCCTTGGAACACTCCATCAATAAGAACACTCTCCCATGTGACAGCGCTGTAGGCCTTAGAAATAAGGCTCCATGACTTCTCCCTTTGGCATTCCACATTCCAAAGCCATCCACCATCATGCTGCTATGTGAGAAAATCATCTTCCGACATGGAAGTCTCTCATGATCCTCCAATACTGAAGGGTAGCCTCCTTGCACCATGAATGTGCCTTTCTTCTCTTCATAAATATCATGAAAAGTATGGGAAGAATCTTTCCCATACTCTCCCAAGTGTAACCATAGCAACAACAACTTTTGTTGCTACCTCATTTCTCCCTCATACAAGCCATAGAGTAAGATCATGAAGGTCAACTTGCATGATGCCCCATACCAACAAGTCTTCTGCTGCTCTATCATATGGGTGCCATGCCATCCAATTGATTTTTCTCTCCGTACAAAGCTTCCCTTGAATAAAAACACATCAGAAATACATGGAAGCAAGATACAATAAAAACAAATTTCCAAATGACAACCGGAGAGTGAATCATGGTCCCTCTCATGGAACTAGTGTAGTGCCTCCTTGGCCTGCATCAAAAGAAGAAATAACAAGTTCTTTGCCAGCCACTTGTTTGATGCCACAGCCATGTCATAAGATGAAAACATGAAGTTACAAATTGGTGCCAATGGTGCACACCAAGAGACATATGGCTTCTTCCACAGCTCATCAAAAAGATAGCCAAAGTCAATGCCACAAGGGGATGCAAGTACATAATCATATAATATAAAAGAAGATATGATTCTTCTTGTTACATAATGTTGCTCGAATAGTGGAAATAAGTACAAAACAAAATATGAAATGATAAATCCTCCATCATGTACTTGAGATATTGAGCTGAAATGGCTCAACTAGAAATTCTCCCTCACCTCCAAAGAGTAGGGAAGTGTGTGACCTCCTCTTCATTACCTTCCGGGCTATGCATCTCACCATATGCTGATATATGTCATGCTGAATGCCCTCCCAAGTGAACTCCTCCATCAAATGGAAATATGCATCAAAGTGCAGAGAAGAGAAGTCCTCATGTGTTGCATGTAGCAGCTTCTCCTTGAGACTAGAAGATCTAGTCAAGAAGATCTTGCGATAGGAATAGATGACCACATCATCCACCATGTATTTTTCATCTCCATCTGGGTCATCAAGAATCATGCATGCACCAAGATCCTTGGAGTACTCTACCAAAAGTTGAGATCTCCAATAAGGACCAATCCTCAGTGACAATGCTGGTGATCTGGCATGTGAAGCTCCACTCATGTTGCTGCCTGCTACTTTGACATCCCCCATGCCAAATTTTTCCTCCCAAATCTTCACCTCTCCAAATCCAAGAGTGGTGAACTCAAAGACAAGATATCTCTTATCAACTGTGGATCCGGTGGCCTCCCTGGTGGAATGCCTCCATGAAGTGAGACATCAGTGTCAAGAGTAGACTGCATATATGGTTGGGAAATATTGCCCCTGCTTCTACAGTGCAAATCAGTCTGCCTCTTCCTTGCATTGGCTCTCTGAAATAGAGAAGGGTGTATGCCTCTCATCAACTAATGCTGCTCTTCCTCCCTTCCTCCTCCTTCTAGTTGCAATGATGCACAATCATGTTGCTCACTAATTTTGCTTGGACCTCTATGTATGAGATCCTGGGGAACTTCTTGCAAAGATACAAGAATCCCTCCTATGGGAGCATGTGCTCCTCCTCCCTCTGCATGAGGCACTGGATGTGCTCTAGATGTGATAGCACTTTTTCCCTCTTCTTCATCAATGTGTGTAGGCAACATCTCAACAATTGGATCCCTTTGTGAAAAAGTGATCCCCATGCCCTCTGGTTCAAGAATATGAACTGGAATTTTTTCTTTCAGAAATTTGTAATGCAAGAAATCAACTCCTCCCATGGTTTTCTGAAATGGAGTTTCCTCCATCACATGCAAGGGTTTTTTTTTCTCAAGTTTTCCTTGCTCATGTGTCTTAGGAAGTTTTTCACCAAACCTCTCCATCAATGTTTTTATGAATATTTCATAAGAGAATGTGTTGTAATTCATTAAGGAATAAGATTCAAAAATCCACCATGCATGAGCCTTACCTCTGAAATGCAGCGCTGCAACTTTGATAGCTTCATCTCTGGAAATATGGTGTAGCTGCAAATAGGAGTTTAGCTCCTTCACCCAAGCTCCAACTGAACATATAGGTGATCTGGAAAAAGTAGATAGAAGAAATATATCTACATCATGCTGCTGGCTCTTCTCCATCTGGATCTTGCAAAACTCTTGGAAATTGGTATGATCTCTAAACCTCTCAGTTTGAGATTCATACTCATGCAACAAATCACTAAGATTCATTCTCTTAGGCATTCTTCCTCCTCCCATCCATCTCAAGATAGCTCTGGGCATTTGACTGCATTGTGCATTATGGAGCACAGCTGCATGCTCACACTCACCATGTGAAAATATAGATTCAGCTCTAGAATCAACCTCCTTTGGATATTTCATCTCCAATCTTATTTTCTTCAGCTCTCCTTGAAAGCTCTTCATAGATTTTGGAAGAAGCTTTGTAAGCTTGTCTTCCTTTCTTCCTGCACACACTGAAGCTTTCTGGCTTCTATCCATCTTTGCTTCTTTTGATAGCTGGATCTCACAGGATGGGCCAGAGATCATGCTCTGATACCACTATAATATTCCTTTTTCAGGATTGCTCATAAAACAAGCATCAAAAACGCATTTCCATCAACAAATCCAATAAAATAGTGAAATGGACTCTTGGATCACATATATTAGACAATATTAAACTTAAATAGAATACTGGAGCTGAAACAAAGAAAAATAGGTGGGTTAAATAGATCTCCCACACCTAGGATTTCCAAAACGTGTTAAAACCCCAAGACTACAAAATGCCAGAGCAGCTTCTCAAGGGACTGCGCAGTCTAATAGAGGTTTTACACATAAAATGATAATAGAACAATAGATATACTCATGTATTGATAAATAATGCTGAAGAACAGAGATCTAATCTCCCTTTACAAAATACAAAAGAAACCAGCAAGGTTTTCTTGTCAAACACTCTGCATACAAATGTGATCTTCAGAAAATAATTGAATAATCACTGCAACAATGAAGTACATGAGTGTAGAAGTCTGAAATATGTCTGATATTCTGTAGATCCCTCAAGGGCTTCCTCCCATGAAAGTATGAACCTCTCAATCACAAGGAAACACTGCAATGGAGCCACCAAACCATGTAATGAGTATTGCCTCCAAAATAACGTAATCCCTAGTAGAAACAGCACTGGGAATGTATGGGAAATGAGTGGTCTGATACCAAAGATATGAAATAAGCTTTTAATCTCTCCAAATAGATCTCTCAAGTGAAGGAAACCTTCCTCCAATGAGAAACTAGCTCAGAAGCCGGGATTCCAATCCCTTCCACTGCTGCACCCAGCGACACTACACAATCTCCGGAAAAGTTGTGCTGATGAAGACGGTTGAAGCTTGGCCTGAAAAACTAATGGGGAATGATGAATGCAAACTCTCCCAATGAGCTCCTCAAATGAAAGAGGTAGCTCAGAAGCTGGGATTCTAATCCCTTCCACTGCCGCACCCATCAACACTGCACAATCTCCAGAAAAGTTGTACTGATGAAGATGGCTGAAGCTTTGCCTGAAAAAATAATGTGGAAATATGAATGAAAACTCTCCCAATGAGGCTCTGTTAGCCAGCTATAAATTTTTTTATACCAAATGCTGGATAAAAACTTTTTTGAGCCTTCAAGGAACAAATTTTATTACTAAAAAGTGTTGGCTCTTGAAGACTCTTGAAGGCCTCCTGCCCCTGTCCTAAAATCTTCACTACTGTGCCTATTCCCCTTTCAGAATCCTACTGATTCCCAAGAAATAATATTGCTGCAAGACCCTTTTCCCCCTTTTCCAAAGCTAACCTCATTTTCCATCCCTCTATTTCCCATGAAATCCCTCATTTTCATGTTTTTCCCATTCCCCCTTCATCAAAATCCCTTTTACATGGTTTAAAACTCATTTTTAAACTATATCAAAACCCTCAATTTCCTTGGAAAACCATTAAAAAACCATAAAATCCCACATGTTGGACATATATGGGTGTTAGCCCCTTCCTGCATAAACCCCCGGTCGTATGATCCTCCATGTAACCCACGGCCCTGCAGACGGGCGCCTAGCCACATAATGCATATCCCGCCCCGAAAATATTAAAAACCTTAGGTTATTTTTGAAACTTTGGGTTTGTAATTATTTTCTAACTTTCTGCCAGTGTAAAATATCAGTCAACCCCCACCGTTGATCTGATCTGCAGATCGACGGAGTGGAGTCTGTCTCCCCGGTGGTCCCCGCATTTCACTCACCTGTCCAAAAACCGCGCGGTATTCATCGCACCACCTTTGGGTGAGGGCAGTTTTTTCCTGATTGGCAGCGATTCCATTCAACGGTTGACACGCGTCCTGGGCACTCTTCATAAAATCGCCGTCCATCGTGTGTTAACGTTTGGACGTGGACCTCGCGCGATATTGGCATCCACCGTCCGATCTGGGGTAGGCCATCCAACGGCTATCGCTCACCGAAGATGCTCGACATTTAACCGGGCTACGACACGGAATTCAAAAGATCTCCGCCGTCGATCTGATCTGCAGATCGACGACCCATATTCCATCGCCCTGTTTCATCGCCCAGTCAAACATTTTCCGCTTTGACTTTCCGTTTCCGCTCCCGACCATCGATCTCTACACGATCGACGGCTCTGATTTAAAAAAATCTTCCACCTTCTCTATCACTTCTCTCGATCAATCCTGGCCATTGGATGATGCCATCCAACGGCCATGCTTCCCCCACACGTCCTCCGCAACAATAAACCTATATATGCAGGATTTTTTAATATTTGTTTGTATTTTGCAAGGTTTAAATGGTTTTCTCACCATTTTTGAAGAAAATTCGAAGGCAGAGGATGACGATATTCCTGCCTTTGATTCACCAAATAAAATAATCACAGGGTGTTAAAAACATGTTTCATCAGTTTTTCTTCAGGCATTGATGCCATATCGCCCCTGCGCAGCCCTGTACATTAGCAAAAACCATGAATCGAGCGCAGTCAGAGAGTATCAGCGACGAAGACCAAAATTTATCAGAACAGAGGATTAAAGATATATTTTGTGGGGATCACGGCTAAGAACAATTATCAAAAGCCTAATCCCCAAGTAAAACATAGTTTAAAGAAAATCTGAAATGTTTTATCGACAGGAAAACCTCCACCGCCATATTTGAGGCAAATTGATTCCTCCCAGCTACTAAAATGCCACATGTGCCTCAAAGTACTCAATCAGAAGCCGAATTTATTGATTAAATGAAGATATTTGCCTCAGCGCAGCCAGAAAGTTACTTCTGCAAGGAAACTTAATGCAAAGGATATCTGCAGAGTAACCCCGACATCACACAGAGCCTCAAAGGTCAACAAAAGCTCCCACCGAGCTTAAAATTTATGTAAAACATTTAATACAGAGAGCACCCATGTAAGTTTCCTCATTGAGCCCCTCAAAGGCCAAGAAGCCATTAAATCTGTATTAATTGTAATTGGAGATCTTTTATCAGATCTCACCTCCTCATTCTTCTATATATACTTCTGCAGAAGATGAGTGAGGGGTTGGTTGCAAAACTTTGATATACACTTGAGCTTAAATTTCTGATTGTAAATAGTGTTTACTGGATCTTGGAGCTCTGCTTGTGATAGATAGGTTAGGCTGAGATGTATAGATGATTGCTAAACTAAAGCACTGGACTTAAAGCTGTAACTAGTTTAGAGCATCAATACAAGTTGATTTATGGGATCCTGGTCTATGTTGACGGTGATGTTTCTCTAATTGTAACTTGTTATTTTGTTTATGTTTTCACTGTGTTTCATATTCTCTTATAAAAAACAGTATGCATAGAGTTAGGACCTAATGTACATCAATAACCTTCTTTGACTGAAAATATTTATCTGAATGTTTTCTTCTAAACTGTGTTATTTAGGAATGATTTAATTCAGTTCAAGCATAGGAATGTTGGCGTTCCCTCATCTTATTGTCTTAGCTGAAAGTTATTCTTAGATGTTATTTTCAGTATATGTTTTGTGAAGATGAACTGAGGAAGATATGGTGAGCCCTGGTCCCAATTTTATCCCCACAACTATCTGGATGTTTCCCTTGGAATGTGTTAAAAGCTGGCTAGTTTAAAAGTACTTACCAGATCTTAGGCCATTTTGTGTTATCTTTGTGTTTGTCTTGAAAGTAACCAAGTAAAGAAAAGCTAGGAGAGGTTTTCTGGTGAGCCCGACCCGCTAGTTTCTACTCCAAAAGTTGCCTTCAAGTTTCCTTTTTTTTTAAAATGTTTTCTATTGAAAGTGTATCAAAGGCTGGCTAGTTTGAAAGTACTTACTAGATCCTATATTGCTTTTATGTTTTTCTTAAGTGTATGTCAAAGCAGGATAGTTTAAAAGCACTTACCTGATCTTGGACTGCTCTTTGTTCTTCATCTGTTTTATTTGTCCTTCTTGTTATATCATTTCATTCCATAAATCAAACTTTAAAGAGATCTTTAGACATAGATGAATTTCCCCATGGACCACTCTTGCCTCTTGTTGCTCCAATTAAACCATATTATGACTCCATAGCCCAATGGACTAAAACCTGCAATTATCTATCTTTTTGGCCGAAGCTTACTCTGATTTCTTGCAACTTCTCACCTTTGAAACTCTTTGCATTTGGGACTTTCCACCTCAAATAATAATCATGCTCAACCATCCAAAAAAAAAACAAAACCCTTGGCCTTCATAACTAGCCTAATATTATTACCCCAAAACTTCAAAGACAAATCCATCTTTGCACTTATTGGAGAGATCCCTCTCCGGATTCAGGAGGGATAGATCCTAGAATCCCAAAGTTGGTTGAAAAAATGTTGTTTCTGTGATTGGAATTTTCTGATCTTGCTAATTACAGATTCCTAACAGGCTCCTCAAAGGAAAGAGGTGGGATTTCCGCCCGGGAACACCCAGTGCTAAACAACACTGCAACTTTTCTAAGTAGCAAAGCAGCAACAATTCTTGGCAAACAAGAATAATAATATACAACATGAAGAATAATGCTACCACCCTCTTCCTTATATAGGACATGAGTTTGCTTTCCCTTGGCGCCACTCAATTAGGTTACTTCTAACCTAGGTTAAATCACCCTCCAAAATTGCGTCATTCATCCTTGGATTCCTCCTCCACTAAAACTGTGTTGTTGACTTAGTCAAAGTAGCTTGATTTTAACCTTGTTCACACATGGAGGTATTTTATTGAGCTAGAAAGAGTGTCTCCTTTCACACTTGGAGTGTTTTTATCCTCCTTAGGAGACTTACGGGCTTTTCTTCCCATTTATTCACTGATTAGAGCTGCTGCTAACTCTAATGGTCCATTTAGCTTGGAGGCTAAAATTTTGGAACATTACAGAATGAAAAGAAGAACTGCAGAGAAACTCAAAGTAATATGATGTAAACAAAAAATATACCACTTTTAAGTTTCAGATGAAATTCATGGACAGAGAGGAAACTCGAAATAATATGTTGTAAACACAGAATCTATTACTTTATGTTTCATCAAGAGTTTATGAAGAGAGGGGAAACTCAAAATAATATGTTGTAAACACAGAATATATGACTTTTAAGTTTTAGAGAAAATTTGTGAAGGGAGAATAGATGGAGTGAAGGAGTGCAAATTAAGGTTATTTAACTCTTACTCACAGATGTAATTAAGAGACCGACTGCTACATTACTTCACTTCATTCAAAGAAGAAGGGACACAAAATGGCACAAGAAAAATGAATCCCCATCAACAGTTGCAAGAAACTTACTGGTTCTTTCATTTATCCATCAGAAAAAGAAGTACAAAATGTAATCCCCAAGAGGTCCAGAACTCGGGCGCCTGTTTCTTTCTTTTTCTCTTGCTTAAATACATAAAAAACAGTTTGTAACTGCTGGAACTTCTTGTAACTAATCAAACGTCCTAAAAATCTGTAAACTACCTATTACATCACAATTAAAGACTTCATTACAATGTCAATCTTTAAACAAGAGAGAAAAATAAAATTATAAGTATCAATCTATTTGCTGGATTTGATTCATTTATGATGTGTCTCTATCCATTTCGGCTGGATGTCCCACCAGTTTGCATAAACATATATCCACTCGACTCTGCCCATGATTTTTCATTTTGAATGCTATCATCATGTCACCTACTACCTGACTCTGCCTCTTCTACTCGTGCATGTTGCATTATGTCTTTTCTTCTCCTTTTCCCTACGTTAGATCACATACCTGAGTCTTTCTGATCACACTCAGACTTTCTTCCCTAAATTGCCACAAGACTTGGACTTGAAATACATTCTATTCACCTCTGAATAACACATCATGTCCTCCTTCTATCACATTTTTTCATTTCACTGATTGTACGTTATAATCCTCCTTTCCTCCTCTGATGCAATTTAACACAAGAAATGCCTTACTTATAGATTTGAAAACCTTTGGAGTTCACTTTTGAAACCACATTGCATCTGCCCGTAAATCATAAATCAGGGATTATGTTATGAAATATGGGAGGTAAGCGTTAAAATTAGTGATGTTCAAAGTGCGACGGGAAGAAAGTGACGTGGCAAGCAGAGGTGGGGCCAATCGCAAATTGCAAATCGATGAATTTGTTATAAGAAATGGGAGGTAAGTGTTAAAATTTTCGATGTGCGAAGTGCAATGGGCGGAGGGTGACATGGGAAGCAGAGGTGGGGCCAATCACAAATCAAAAATCAGTAGATTTGTTATAAGAAATGGGAGGTAAGTGCTAAAATTTGTGATGTGCGAAGTGTGACGGGCGGAAGGTGACGTGGAAAGTGGAGATGGGGCCAATCGCAAATTGCAATCGGCGATATGAAACTTTACCGCACTTCGCACTTCGGTGATCATAAAAATATTCCTTTAGCACCTTTCCTCTTGACCTTGTGATGTGCAATATGTGATTGCATCGCATCGCAATATCACAAGTTTAACCATATTTCAAACTTGTATCCTTTAATGAATGTGATATGAGATACGATCTCCGTCATCCATATCTCCATTTCAGTTCTTCGCTTTGATCCTGACCGTCTATTTTTCCCTTTGCGCATCCTCCAAAACTATTAAGCTTTTAAGGGAAACAATCCATTTCTCTGCCTTTAGGAAATTAATTTGTTTCTCCACGGTGTAACCCTCCCGAGCTTATTTGGTGTTCTGCAGCACTAGTCTCTCCTGAGCTTGCAAATACACCTGACTCGACCCTGAATTGTGTGAAATGTTCTGAATTATTCAAACGACCCGACTCTTGAACTGTTTTGCATGCTAATAATCCTGACTTGAACCCCCCTTCACGCTTTCTCTTTCCTGCCCCTCTAGTTTGGATTACACCTCCAATGTTGCTGCTTCCTTGATTTTGGTTCTAGTGCACATGTGGTGATGAATCCTCGTTGAGCTTGTGATTATCCTTTCGAGCATATTACAGGTCCTCTTGAAATTTTAACACTGTTCCTCAATAACCTTGAATTTATTATAACCTCTCTTGAATCTTAGCTGAGTCAAATTAGGCTACAGCACTATGTACATATGGTGTTGTGTACGTGTTTTATATGTGGTTCTATTTACATGTGCTATTGTGTAAATGTTGTATATATGGTGCTATGACATGTTGGATATGCAGTATTGTGTACATATGATGTCATGGGCATGTTGGATATGCGGTGTTGTGTACATATGGTGTTGTGTGCATGTTATATATGTAGTGTTGTGTACATATGGTGTTATGTACATGTTGTATATGAAATGTTTTTTACATATGGTGTTGTGTGCATGTTATACATGTGGTGTTATGTACATGTGGTGTTGTGTGCATGTGGTGATTTGTACATGTTGTACATGGGTGTTTTGTACATGTCGTGCATGTGGTGTTGTGTTCATTTGGTGCTATGTACATGTCGTGCATCTGGTTCTGTGTACATGTGGTGTTTTGCACACATTGTGTAGGTGGTGTTGTGTACACATTGTGCAGGTGGTATTGTGTACATGTTGTGTAGGTGGTGTTTTGTGCATGTGGTATTGTGCACACATGTCGTACATGTTGTATTGTGTACATATCGTACTGTGTTATGTGTATATGTAGTCATTGTATCGTGACATGTGTATTCGTTGTGTTATACTCTATGTATGTATATGTATTGTGTTATACACTAGGTGTAGGTGTATGTGTTGTGTTGTACACCGGGTGTAGGTGTATTTGTTGTGTTGTACACTATTTATGTGTGTGGGATTGAAGAGAAGAGAAGTATCAGGTGCTTGTTGGGTGTGGAAACCAATCCTGTGTGCGTACAAAAAAGACAAGGACAAAGGAAGAAGAAAATAATTATTTGAAGGATAAGTATCAATATTTTATTTCATTTTAATTATGCATGTGATCTATGACTCTGATTTATGATGGTTATATGTGATCTATGATTTTTATTTATGATGTTTACATGTGATTTATGACTCTGATTTATGATGGTTGCGTTTTGAGCTAGATGGATGTGATATTTGTATACATGATGATTTTATAAAAGAGTTAGTTTCACTTTTTGTGACAGGAAGCAAACATAATTGCAGATGTACCTTATTGAATAGCCATCAATGTGGTATGATTTGAATTTATTTGAATTTGTTTTAAATCTAATGACAATTATGTGCTTGGTATAGGAAAGCATGGAAAATTCCTGGTTTGGGTATTTGGAATTGGCTTCCAGAATGTTAGTAGCAACAATGGAGGAATTGGAACATGCAACATTTTATGCTGGTAAAGCATTCAGGAGTAGGGACATTGTGGGACACTAGTACCCAATAGTGTTCATTGATTTCCATGAGCATGCTATGACCGATATGATATTTTTTAGGTAGGGATATGACTTGGTCTTTGAACCTTCTGATGCGAGGAAACCTTGCCAAGGGAGGGGTCTGCCAAGGGACTGTGTAGTAGAGAAGGGGATGCACACAGAACTTGGAAGGTGTGCGACTACATGGAAGGGGGTGGTCATATTTCCCAAGGGACTATGTAGAATAGAAGGGAAGGTCGAGGAATGAATTCGTTTTGGTTATTAACATTTACATATGGAATCAGATGCACATTGGGATTGTGCCATGGAACAATGAGCCAACTGTTCACTGAGAGAAAATGTGGTGCAAGGATTGTAGTGCTAGAAATTGGATGCAGACTCTAGTTTTGGTAGTGGATTCTGGACTTCCTGGGAAGGAGGTGAACCCGGTACCACTTTTGATGGTGAAGGTGTGAAACTTTGGATTCCCTTGCTGTGGATGAAGGAATCATATCCTTTTATTTTTTGGTTGATAAAATGTGCACACACATACACACACACACATATATGTGTGTGTGTGTGTGTGTGTGAAAAATTATTAATTTTACTTATGCAGAAATCTATTGTTAGATTTGGTTATGCTCCTCCTACTTAATTAAGTTATTAAGCTGAAAATCCAGATTAATATTGAAGCAAAACACATAACATAATTTCACCAATTCAGATATAGAAAAAGTACATGCACACATAGGAAAAGTGACACAAGGATTTTCTGGAAAATAGTTCCTGGAAAAATCCAATGCAGGAAAACTGGTCACTGGCTACTAGAGGGTTTTATTATTAAGAGTATTTCTGAATACAACAAATCTGAGTTCTAGATCTGGAAAACCCAATAGAGAAAATATATATCTGCAACTCACCAGCTGTTCTAAAGCCAAAATATTGACTGATCCACACCCACAAATGGGATATATAGGACTCAACAAAATATAGGCCCTAGAAACCACAGCACTGCCCATGAGGCCCTTGCATCAGTCTCTGCAGCCTTTGCGTCCCTCTGCGCTGGCCTGGAAAGGATTGTGTAACCCCAGACTAGGGGACGCATTCCCTACGCTACCCTTGAGGGTCTCTACGTAACCCTTGAAGGTTTCTAGCTACCTAACGTTGCCCTGTGAGTGACTGCACAACACCTGCGTAGCTGAAGCTGCCTCTGCACTGCACAGCTACTGTTTTTGTTGTTGCTTCTCTGCGATGCCTCTGGAAGCTTCTCTCTATCTCTTGCTGATTCTAGACACTGGGATCAAACCAACCCCTTTATCTAAACTTCCCTCTCTATAGCTGAAACACTTCTGAGAATTCTTAGCAAACCCTTCCCTAGAATCTCAGCTTAGCTTTAGTGCTTTGCCTCCGTGTGTGTTTACAAATGACCCCAATCCTTTCCTTTATACTTTTCTAATTGGGAAACCAACAACCATGATCATATCTTGAATCAATAGATAAGATTAAAAGAAAGCTTGATCCATGTGACTTAAGACAATTTCATCACATGTTTAATTTAATTAACATTAATTATTTAATTTTCCTAAGTTTAGACTTAGGAAATACATTAAATTAATTAATTAATTAAATATCCCCCAAACCAGATGAAATTTCCCAAACCCTTTTTGGGTCTTTTAGATCATGTGTACTCTAGTCCGTCCACAAATTTTGGGAGCTAGAGTACATACGATGCTACCCCCACTACAAAAAATCTCAACACTCCCTCTTAGCACGAAGTGTGCTCTAACAATACATCACACCATATACCATAAGATTTTTGGCATTGGTTTCTGTGTTGTTGATGCTTGGCCTACTTCCACTTAGATCTGCACTGTTGCTGCCATTCTATACTGCTACCCATTATGTTGTCACCGTCACTGCCACATATTTACTGCAGCTCCTTCTCAATCTGTTGCATCAGTGCTACTCATAGCACTGCCATTACTAATTGTTGCACTGCAACTTCATTTTTTAAGAGAAAAAACTTAATATCCCACCCAATATTTGATAGAAAAGTCAGTTTGGATGCATTCTCATCAATGAAGCATCATCAACTGCTGATCTGTGCTGTCATCTGGAGAATGATGCATAGCTAAAACTCTACACTGCATAAGCAAACTCCATCTACAACTGTTGATGTCACATCAGCCCCTTGTGCTGAAGTCCCTTACATTGCTACTACATTGCGCTGTCCTCCTAAAGCCTCCATGATTTTGCAGCTCTACTTTGCACTGCTGAAGTCACATCAGCCCCTACACTGATGCTTCCTTTATGCTGCTACTGCATATGCACTACATTAATCCTTTCTTCATCCATGATCCATGCACCTAATGCAAAGTAACAACTTCAAACTTGATAGGATTGTGGCATAGTAAAAATTTCTTGAAATGATTGAAGGGGTGGAAAAGTATACAATTATTGAAATGGATAGAAAGGTGGCAAAGTATACATTTGTTGAGTCATATTAGAAAAATAGAAAGGACTCCATTTGAGTCATTTTTCACATCAAGAGATTATTATGAAATTGAATGTATTAATAAGCAGTATGAAAGGTATAATGGAATAATAAGACAATAGTTAGAATAACAATTATGAATAGGAGAAAGGTTATGATAATATAGTAACAATTATGAAAATGAGAAAGGTTATGATAGATTTGCATAATGGAGTAATGATTAATGGTTATACATGATAGAATTTTTGGAATATGATTAAAAGGCCAAGGTATTTTATCATGTATAAAAATATGGTTTTGACAAGATTAAAGTAAGGATAATATTTATTCAAATAGGATTTTAAACGTAGGTTTCTTTAAAAGGTATTGAAAAGTACGATTACTAATAATAATCATAGGGAAACATATAAGTAATGCTATTTTTAATTTTAATTTTTTAATAACAAAACTAAAAGCATTAAACATTTTTTCTTAACAAACTTAGAGAATACTTATCACTTGGACAAGACTTTGAATAGTTGATGATATCTTCATGCTAGTATCTTCATAATGCATGCTTCCTTGTATCTTCACTTGCTTGCTTGTGCTATATTTTTAAATGCTTTCTTGTAGTCTTCAATTGCTTGTTGTAATTGATATGTTTCCTTCTAACATATATGATAAAACTCATTTCCTTCCAGAATCTATGATTAAGTTATAACCAACTTATTTCCTTCTATCATGTGGTAGTTTTCTTTTATTTCAGATTTTGATCATAAATATTTTCAAGTCATTCTCTTAAATATTTTGTATGAATTATTAAGCTTGTTAGATAGAAATATAGAAATTTATACAGATTCTATATACAATAACCACTAAGTTCCTTTTTGAAAAATAAATTCTAAGACATCTCTATCTTGTAAATGTCCTCCCTAGATCAATGTCTATTCTTAGTAGGCTATCATTTGTAACTCTTAACATTGATTACAAGATTTTGATAGATCCAGGATCACCAGGTATGTCTTTTTATTGAGAATTTTTGTTAACAAATTCTTTGTTTTCCAACAAAAATCACATCTAAATTGTATCAAACCCTGGATTTTCACAATTAAAATCTTTATTTTTTCGTTTTATTTCCATATATTTTCATTTAAAAAAAAGTAAATTTTATGGTGGAAGAGGAATGTGAGCATTACTAACTTCACCCATAACTTGCATCTCAGCTTACTGAATTAGTAGGGAAATAAATAAATCATTGTTTATCATCTTGTTGTATAGTTTCAATCTGTGACCATTGACCTCAAATGAAACTCCTTCATCAACTGTCTTTATCTTTAGATAACTTTTATCAACCACTTAATCAAACTCATAAGTGTTGGAAATGTGTTGTCATTAATGGAAAATGAAAAGATGATTGATGGAAAATGAAATGGAAAATATTGGTAAAGGAAACTGCATATGTTGTTATTGGTGCCCAGGATAAAGATTGATGGCAACTCCAATGGCGAATACCTGCACAGGAAAAAGTAAAGGCAATGGAAATGGTGGAAAAGAAAAGGTGTAGAGGATTTGGAGCTTATTCTAGAGAATCATATCATCTCATATGCAATTGTAAGCCACCCATATGGATATAGTTCTTAAATATATTTCTAACGGTATATAGAAGGTCGAAAATGGCCTCTTGGTTCAACCATTAGAACTAGTCAAATTCTGGTGACACCAAGTCCAAAATAACAGAGTTAGGAGAGGTTTTAGAGGACATTTGGTGTGAAAAAAAAGTTGGCACAAGTGCTAAGATAGGAAGAGCCTCTAAGAAATAGATTCAGACTAGCATAGAGAGACACATCAGTAGTAGAGAAACTTTTTATTTTTCAGAATTGGTGCCCACAATACAGGTTGTCCCAACGAGCTTACCCCAGAGGGTTTACTCCGAGATTATCATATTATAGCCCAACTCTAAGTGACTAGGTGGTTATAGTCGGGAAAACATGGAGGAACAACTAAATTCTTCCCAATGGGGACCGAGCAGGTGGAGTCCTCTTGGCGGGGCACCCATATGTGTAGCGTTAGGAGGAATGAAGCAGGTGGAGCCCACCCAGTTGGTGTATTACCCAGCGATAAAGTTATAGAGCCCAAGGTTATGTTCCACACTATCAATGTCGAGACACGAAAAAATTTGAAAATGTAGTGACATAATAGAACAACTAATGAGGTATTAAGCGGGGGAGTTCCACTCTACCAACTTAGCTCGTGCAGGGTAAGTCCGAAAGGAAAAAACTAGAAGGCAAAACAGAAGACATAGTGTAGCAGAGAGCCGGCCCGAACAATTTTGGTGGAAAAAAAAAGGAAAAGGTCAGGAAGCCAAAAATTTAAATAACAAAGGATTGGGTCAGAAAATAGGCCTCTAGGAGGAATTTATCTCTCCTCTCTATTAGGGAAAGATGGAAGCATGTGATTGGCCTGAACAAAAACATATGATGACATCATCACAATCAATAGTAGTAGGACACATGGCAGGTAGATTCAAAATTTTTGGGCACCCAAATGGCCCTTTTCTAGTGGACACGTGGCACAGGTGATGTCATCCCAAAGGTTGGAGCTCGATGGTTTAGTTTTTATGCACAGAGAAGTGTTCAGGAAAAGAGGGTCAGGCGGACCCTATCAGTGAGATCATCTCGCTTGATGGAGCCTTGGTGAACGCAGGGGAAGCGTCGGGTAGCAGCAAGGGCTAAGACATAGTGGTAGAGTAGTGACAAATAAGAATGAGAGTGGGTGGACCCCATTGACAACTCATCCCACTTATTAGAGCCCAGAAGATTTAAATAAGGTACAAAGGGATTCAAAGGGACATAGGAGTTATGGGATAAGCACCCACATAGGTTCCATGCAGCAGCTAAGAGACGAGGGGTGCGACATAAACAAAAGGCATGGATGTTGATTTTTGACTAGCTTGGGAGGTACTCCAAGCCCTAGGGTTCAAGGTTTGGAGGGCAAAGCGCCACAAGAGTCACTTGTGGGATTGGAACCCAAGGTAGGGGTTTTTCACCCATCGATATTTGAGCCAAACCATGAGAACATTTTGACATGTGATGGATAAGGATGATATCTCTCAGTAAGATGAATCTAATGAAATGAGAATCATGTGATTCCGAGTTGTAGAAATGGAGATATGAATTTTGGAAGTTCATGAATGGGTTTACACCATAAGTGTCAAGGTTGGTTTGAGTGAAATAAGCCTCTTGACAAGTTGGAAAATTCTAGAATGATGTTGGAGGATCCCTTCTATTGGTGTATAAATAAAAGATGTTGGAGGACACTTTAGGAATCCATTTTTGCATCACACGAAAAAGAAAAGAGCTCATTGGAGGGAGAAGGATTTTCTTTTTTGGGCCACATCTAGGAGAGGAAAACCAACGAAGAATGAGAGGGCTATTTCTTCCCTAGTTTAGGGATCTGAACTGATGGAGGAAGGTTGAGGCTTTGAGAAGATTTTTTCGAGTCTGTTTTAGAGTTGAAAGAGGTAAGGGATGGTTATTTTGGAGGTCTATTAGGGTGCCGAAGTGGATTCTGGTAGACCGCAGGACTAGCAACTCCAAATAGGCCAGCGTGGAGGCATTAAGGGTTTTCACATGCCCATAACAAAAACCCCCAAGGAGGACACCTTTCCTTTCCTAGGACGCAACTAAAAGGAGGTTGTTTTAGTGGTTTTTGAAGGGTTGTTGTAGCATGAAATTTCCCTAACTAGGGAAAAAAATACAACAATATTTCTGCAAAAAAAAAATTGTGTGTTGGGTCAAAGTTATGACCATCTTTGTATCAGATTATTGAGAAACTTGTGGGAGGCAAGTTGGATGCTTGATTGGGTGATCGAGAGCCTCCACAGGTGTATATATTGTAGTGATTAGATTGGGTGCCATTGGTTTGTTAAAGGGAAGTGTGTTGTCTACCAAAAGTATCCCTAGACAAGCTATCTTGAAGTGACGAAGAAGAGTTGAAGGTTGGGTGAAGATTGGCGTTGAAAGTACAACACTTTGATGGAAAAAAGTGACTACTAGCCTGGAATATTGGAGCTTTGGAACCTAGAGAGTATATTGGATCATCCCGTGTACATGTAGCAGATGTGACATGTAGCAGTGTTAGGTGGCAACCCTCCTGGGGTCTCGATGTGTTTTTCTTTGAAGGAATAAGGGGAAGCTAGTGAGTAGTACGAAAGCGAAGGACCGACATGAAAAGATACAAAATCGAGTCTGATCAGAAAAAAAATTCATTGTATCTTGTATACCATAGACTGTTGTGTTATTCAGATTTGATTTAATATATCTATGAGTGGTTTGTACATTATTGTACAATTTTGTTAAAAATTGTGTATACTTTTGCATATGTGATTTACTGTTTTATATTTTCCATTGTGTAAAGTAGTTATGGTTGAGATTCTTGGTTTGGTAGCATTAGTGATTTTAAGACTCTAATATAGACCCAAGATCATGGAAATTCGTCATGGTATTAGAGCATGTTTGAGCTACTTTGGAAGTCAGTGAATCATAGTTGTGTGAAGTGAAGTACATCGAGGGAGGGAGTTGGTCACATTGTAGGTGACAATGTCGAAGTTGCAGGCGTTGGGTGTGGAGCCTCATTTTCTTCCTGATTCAAAGATCCTTGTTCTAGCTAGATGTATACCCCAGGAAAATTGTACACCCTTGCACGCGAGGGAGGACTTGTCCCCCCCACAGGGTCCGGGGGCCAACGGTCCCCTGGCGGGGGTTTCGGGGGCAGCGCCCCTAAATCCAAAAATAGATGTAAAATTTCCTTGTAAAAGTATAGTAATTTCTAGTCAATCTGGGCTGTTCATTGGGCAGATGATCTGACGGTAGAAGTTATGTTTAGTTTAGGGTTTTTTGCCCTAGAAGGAAACCCCTCGCTTTTATGAGGGTATTGTATTGCGGCTGTGTAATATATGTGTATTCTCTGAGTGGGAAACAGATAGGGAGACTGTGAGAGAGAATAGAGGATATTACAGCAGATCTTCTGTAGGTTTTGTCTCTTCATTTTTGCTGCATAATATAAAGGAAGGACTGGCTGTTCGGGGTGGACGTAGCCCAAACTAGGTGAACCACGTATATCTGTGTCTCTCTGGTTCTATGTGTTTCGTGTGCTTGTATTTCCGCATATTTTATGTGTTGCATTGCTCTGTAATATTTAATTTTCTAACAACTGGTATCAGAGTCGAAGGTATATTTGGCTGATAAACTCGCAGGAAAGAAGGGTTCCTGGTTTGAGTGGGAGCAATGGCGGAAGATGCTAAGTTTAGGGTCGAGAAATTTAACGGCCAAAACTTCTCGCTCTGGAAGATGCAAATGGAAGATTATCTGTATTAGAAATATTTGTACCTACCATTGAGTGGAAAATCAAAGAATCCGGTGGCCATGACAGACGCGGAATGGAACATTCTCGATAGAAAAGCACTCGAAACAGTACGGTTGTGCCTTGTGGCGTCAGTCGCCTTCAATATTTCGAAGGAAACAACAACAGAGGGTTTGATGCAGACGTTGGCGAAACTATATGAAAAACCCTCGGCCTCAAACAAGGTATTTCTTATGAAACAACTATTTAATATGAAGATGTCAGAAGGTGGATCTGTTGCAGACCATTTAAATGATTTTAATATAGTTAGCAGTCAGTTAAGTTCTGTAGGGGTAAACTTTGATGATGAAGTTAGAGCTCTATTATTCTTCTGCTCATTTCCAGAGAGTTGGAATGGTTTAGTAATGGCCATTAGTAACTCTGTCTCTGGATCTAGTACTTTAAAGTTTGATGATGTTGTCGGTGCTATCCTTAGCGAGGAAATGCGACGGAAAATCTCCGGTGAGACATCAGGTAATGCTTTGAGTGCAGAGTCTAGGAGAAGGAGAATGGAAAAAGGAAAGAGCTCAGGATATCGTAGTAAATCAAGGAAAGGCAGATCCAAGTCCAGATCAGGGATAGTGTGCTGGAAATGCGGAAAGAAAGGACACCTAAAGAAAGACTGTAGATCTCGGAAGGGAAAAGAAGGATATGCACAGCAAGAAAACAATCATGAAGAAAATGTGACAGGTGATGTGCTACAAGATGCTTTGATTCTTTCTTTCAAAAACATTACTGATTCTTGGGTTGTAGATTCAGGGGCTTCATTCCATGCCACACCTGATAAGAAATATTTTCATGACTATATTCAAGGATATTTTGGACAAGTTCGTTTGGGTGATGATAAACCCTGTAAAATTGTTGGAATGGGTAAGGTTCTTGTAAAACAGCAGAATGGAAACTAATGGCTACTAAAGGAGGTAAGGCATGTTCCAGATCTAAATAAAAATATGATTTCAATAGGGCAGTTAGGCAGTGAAGGTTGTGTGACAACTTTCACAAATAAAGCTTGGAAGGTCACCAAAGGAGCCCTGGTAATAGAAAAAGGTGAAAAGGTTGGTACATTGTATTTATGCAATGGTATTTCTAATTCTGCTGATGCTTTAACTTCCAAAGGAGCAGATGTAGCATTATGGCATCATAGGCTCGGACATATGAGTGAGAAGGGGATGAAGATTCTTCACTCAAGAAATTTTTTGCCAGGTTTGAAGAATGTTGATTTGGATTTCTATGAGAATTGCATTTATGAAAAACAAAAGAGAGTCAGATTTCTCAGAGTTGGGAAAGAAAAGAAGAGTGAAAAATTGGAGCTTGTGCATACAGATGTATGGGGACCTACTCAGGTATCATCTCTCGGTGGCTCTCACTATTATGTTACATTTATTGATGATGCAACTAGAAAAACTTAGATTTATTGTATTCAAAATAAATCTGATGTATTTGATACTTTCAAGAAATGGAAAGCTTTGGTTGAGATTGAGACAGGAAAGAAGTTAAAGTGTCTTAGATCAGACAATGGAGGTGAATATTGCAGCAAAGAGTTGTATAGGTACTATTCAGAGCATGGAATTTGTAGAGAGAAGACAGTTCCAAGAACACCACAAGAAAATGGTGTGTCAGAAAGGATGAACAGAACAATCATGGAGCGTGCAAGGTGTATGAGATTGCATGTAGGATTGCCTTTACAATTTTGGGCAGATGCTGTAGATACTGTTGTTTATCTAATAAACAGAGGGCCTTCAAGTTCCTTGGATGGTGGTATTCCAAAGGAAGCATGGATAGGTAAAAAGGTAAACTACTCTTTTTTAAAGCCATTTGGTTGTGAGGCGTTTGTCCATATTAATAAAGAAAATAGAACAAAGCTTGAGGCAAAATCAAATAAATGTACCTTTATTGGATATGGTGCTAATGATTTTGGTTATCTCTTATATGATTATGAAAATCACAAAATCATTAGGAGCAGAGATGTAATATTCAATGAAAAGGTCTTATATAAGAATCAGTTGCAGGAAAAAGAAAGCAAGGAATACACGGTTCTTGATGAGATAACTGAAAAAGCAAAGGTGCCTGAAAATGATAATAATCAACAACCATAGCAGCAGCAACCACCACAACAACAATAGGCACCTCAAACACTTGAAAGTGGTGTTAGAAGATCTACCAGGATAAGTAGACCTCCTGAATGATACTCTCCTTCATTATATTATTTATTGCTGACTGATTCTGGTGAACCTGAATGTTATGAAGAATCAATGCAGGTTGAAAGCAGGAAGAATTGGGAGCTAGCCATGGAAGAAGAGATGGAATCCTTAATGCATAACTAGACTTGGGACTTAGTCAGGTTGCCTACAGGTAAAACTACATTACATAATAAATGGGTTTACAGGCTGAAGGAAGAAGATGGAAGAAAACAGAGGTAAAAAGCTAGACTGGTGGTGAAGGGGTTTGCATAGAAGAAAGGTATTGATTTTGATGAAATATTTTCTCCTATTTTTAAGATAACTTCAATCAGAACTATCTTAAGTCTTGTAGTAGTGGAAGATTTACATCTTGAACAGTTAGATGTAAAGACAACATTTCTCCATGGAGATTTGGAGGAAGAGATATACATGCAGTAACCAGAAGGATATGAGGTCAAAGGGAAAGAAAAATTGGTGTGCAGGTTAAATAAGAGCTTGTATGGCTTAAAATAGGCTCCAAGGCAATGGTATCTAAAATTTTACAAGTTTATGTCTGAACAAGGTTACACTAGATGTCACTCTGATCATTGTGTTTATCTAAAAAGGAAAAATGATGGCAGCTATATTATATTGTTATTGTATGTAGATGACACAGTTTGTTATGGATTCTAACATGCAGGAAATAAATGTGCTCAAAAGAAAATTGGCAAATTCATTTGCAATGAAGGATTTGGGAGCTGCAAAAGAAATCCTTGGTGTTACACCATTTTTTGGTCATCTAACCTATTATCATTATATGGACCCAAGTACACCATGTAAGACCAATTTTACCCTAAGTAAAATTGCTTTCACTATGTAAAATAACTTAATAAACCACATTTATTAGGTTATTTATGGTCTAAATGTGAAATCCCCAAAAGGAAATATTAAACAAACCTATTTTTGTTTGATTTTCTCATGAATGAATTAATTAAACCATAATTTAATTATTATTCCCAGCCATGTTTAACCCTAAAAACAAGGAAATTAATTAGATAAATCATTATGTATCTTATTATTTTCTAAGAATAATTATTTAAACCTTATTTAAATAATATTATTTGTTAAATATGACTAAATCACCCTTAAATAATTAAATAAATCATTTATTTATTTATTATTTACAAATAAAGGGATTTGACCCAAGTCAAATTCCTTTTCCCTCCAACAAATATAATAAAATATTCCATAGAAGTTTGATCTTGATTTGGTTAATAATATTTTAATTATGCACCAATATCTAGACTAACTCAAGATTTTGTTATAAATAGGAGTGGTTTTTCCTACCATTCTTGACCTTTTGTTGCCTATTAGATCACTCGGATCTATACACTTGGTCACATTTTTCCACTATTTGTCCTGGTGAGCTCCCTTTTGAGTTCTATTCTTTGTGTGGGTTTTCTACACCAACAAGAGAGAGAGATTTAGATCTCAAGGTTGAGGACTTCCAAGAACCCATCCCATTGAGGAGAATTGGATACGCCTTCTGTTTTCCTCCCATGTGCCCTTAATACAAAATTTTTTTCAAAAAATATTGTTCTTGTGTTGTCTATTGGATGTATGGAGCAAAACCTTATTTTTACTGCTTAATGTCTTTTTATGCATAGATCTGGTTTTTTGCAGCACTTGTCTTGATCAACTAACTGCAGATCTGAAGATATTGGCAGCCATATTTGATGTTAGGGCTATAAGTTATGCGTAGCTAAAGTGGTCCTTTTTCGTACACTTCGACAAAGGATTCATACTAACACTTGGTATGAGGATAACTAGAGACAGGAAAAATCGCAAATTAAAACTGTCTCAGAATGAGTACATAGAAAAGGTGTTGAAAAGATTTAATATGCAGAATGCAAAACCAGTTAGTACACCTTTTTCTAGCCATTTAAAACTTAGTAAGGAGATGTGCCCCAAGACCCAAGAAGAAATGGACTGTATGTCTAAAGTTCCATATGCATCAGCAGTTGGAAGCTTAATGTATGCAATGGTCTGCACAAGGCCCGATATTGCACATGCAGTGGGAGTTGTAAGCAGGTACATGAACAATCCAGGAAAAGAACATTGGATGGCAGTAAAATGGATTCTCAGATATTTGAGAGGTACCACAAATCAAGCATTATGCTTTGGTGGTTCAAACATTTCTCTACAAGGATATGTTGATGTAGATATGGGAGGTGACAGAGATAAAAGGAGGAGCACTACAGATATGTATTTACTGTAGGTGGAACAACCGCCGCTTGCCTCAAAAATCCAAAGTGTTGTTTCACTTTCAAACAATGTAGTGGCTAGCAGTATGTTGCTGCTACAGAGGCTAGTAAAGAAATGATTTGGTTACAAAGGCTTATGAGTGAATTGGGTAAGAAGCATGATATGGGCACGTTATACAGTGATAGCCAAAGTGCCATTCATCTTGCAAAGAACTCAACATTTCATTCCAGGACTAAACACATACCTCTCAAGTACCATTTCATACGGTCAGTATTGGAAGATGGAGAGTTGAAGCTGGAAAAGATACACACTAGCCAGAGTCCTGCAGATATGATAACAAAAGTTGTAACCAGGAAGAAACTGAAAATTTGCTCAGTTTCAATTGGTCTTCAAGGATGATGATGAAGATGAGGAACAACCAGGTCCAAAGAGGAGTCATTGTCCAGAAAATGAAGTAGTGGTGGAGTTGCTACAATCAGTCTCCAAGTGGGAGATTGTTGGGTGTGGAGCCTGATTTTCTTCCTGATTCAGAGATCCTTGTTCTAGCTGGATGGACACCTGCAAGAATTGTACACCTCGTACGTGAGGGGTTCTGGGGGACTTGTCCTCGCCAGGGTCCGGGGGTGAAGTGTCCCCCGCAGTGGGTTTTGGGCGCACTCGGGTCAAAAATAGATGTAAAATTGCCTTGTAAAAGTATAGTAATTTCTAGTCAATCTGGGCCGTTCATTAGGCAGATGATCTGACGGTATAAGTTATGTTTAGTTTAGGGTTTTTTTCCCTGGAAGGCAACCCCTTACTTTTATGAGGGTATTGTATTGCGGCTGTGTAATATATGTGTATTCTTTGAGCGGGAAACAGATAGGGAGACTGTGAGAGAGAACAGAGGACATTACAGCGGATCTACTATAGGTTTTGTCTCTTCATTTTTGCTGGATAATAGAAAGGAAGGACTGGCTGTTCGGGGTGGACGTAGCCCAAACTGGGTGAACCACTTATATCTGTGTCTCTCTGGTTCTATGTGTTTTGTGTGCTTGTATTTTCTACATATTTTATGTGTTGCATTGCTCTGTAATATTTAATTTTCTAACAGCAGGCAGGTCTTCGGTATGAGGATAGGTTGGAGGGGTTTTCCAACTATATTCCTTGGAATGAAAGGATCATGTTGGTATTGTAGGTCAACAGGATCTGGGAGTTTTCCGAGAAAGAAATCAAGAAGCCAACCAGCCCAAAGGCGCTGGAAGTATATGAATATTTGGATACGAAGGCGAGATTGATCATCCTAGATGGCGTGAAGGATGATCTAATACCTCATTTTTTTGGGAATAACACTACACATGAGATGTGGATGGCCCTTCAGAATTTGTTACAGAATAAGAATGAGAACTGGGTACTGGTATTGGGGGATAAGTTAAAGTCCAGTAAGATGATAAATGGTGAAGGAGTGACTTCATATCTAACAATATTGTCTCAGGACAGTGATGAGCTTGCTACTGTCGGTGTGACTATTTCAAATGGATATATGGTGAGGATTGCCTTGAATTGGTTCACCGAGGAATGGAAACCCTTCATCAAAGGAATAATTTCCAGAATAGAATTGGATATGGGAAAAATTCATTTAGGAAGAATTGTGAGGTGAGGATATTCATCCAATGAATAGGGAAAATGAAGACGTGGCACTTGAAACACAAATGAAGGGTAAGAAAAAGAAGGACTTGAGTAAAGTCAAGTGTTTCAACTATGGAGAGATGGGTCATTTTTCATCAAGATGTCTGATGAAGAAGAAGGGAGATGACAAGAAGAGGAAATTGCCACTTCAGCTGATATAGATGATCTCACCTGGAGATTAGAGGAGGAGGACTTTGCTATGATCTCTCATTTCTCGCAGGGTACTATCAGTGAGGATGGATGGTACATGGAAAATGGTATGAAAAAGCATATGACAGGTTCACAAGAGGTTTTTGAGACTCTAGTTGAATGGGAATCGAAGTTTCACATGGTGTTGGGCAACAGGAGTTAGTTAGAGATCCGAGGATCGGGTGCTGTGCCATTCAAGATGGAGACAGGGAGAGTGATGTGGGTCCAGGATGTATTTTTTGTACCAAGACTCATATATAGCATGATTTATGTCTCGATGATCGAGAAGAAGCGGTTTGAGGTATTGTTCCATGATGGGAAAGCAAGTCTTAGACCTAGAGGCTCTAGCTCCGAGGATATTGCACTTGGAGTTAGAGAGCATGATCTCTATAGGTTGACGAGAAAGCCTGAGGATCATGGGAATAAGAAAAAGTAGGTGGAACAGGTGTAGGTCCAAGAGAAGTAGGTGTAGGTGCAAGTTTCAGAGGAGAAGGTATAGGTTCCAATGAAGAAGTTTCATTTTATAGAGGCTCAAAGGGAGTCAATTTCTAGCGGGATCTTGTAGGTTCAGAGGGAGAACTTGCAACCCAAGAAGAGCGCGTGGTCAGTGGGGAGAAATGGTGCTCCTTCAAATACCAAGAAGGAAGCATGGAGTGATTCAAAATTGATACAGGAGAAGAAGAAGAAGAAGGATGCTTCCAGTGATAGCAACACTTCCAAGGGAGTCACAATTCATGCTTTAGGGATTTATGCAGTGGTGAGCACCAAGAGTTGGGCGAGTGTTGAAAGTAGTGATGATGATGATGAGTTACTTCCTAGTCTTAGAAGTACCTCCTTCACTAAGAGGGAGTGTTTATTTTTTAGTAGCTTGGGAGGTACTGCAAGCCATAGGGTTTAGGGTTTGGATGGAAAAGTGCCACAAGAGTCACTTGTGGGCTTGGAACCCAAGGTAGGTTTTTTTGTACCCATTTGGATTTGGGCCAAAACCATGAGCACATTTCGACATGTGATGGATGAGGATCATATCTCTTGGCGAGATGAATCTAACACAACGAGAATCATTCGATTATGAGTTGTATAAATGGAGATACAAATTTTCGAAGTTCATGAATGGGTTTGCACCATAAATTTCAATATTGAATTGAGTCGAATAAGCCTCTTAACAATTTGTAAATCCCTAGAATGACATTGGAGGAGCCCTTATTTGGTGTATAAATAGAAGGTGTTGGAGGACACTTTAGGCATCCATTTGTGCATCACACATAAAATAAAATAGCTCGTCAGAGGGAGAACGATTTCCTATGTTGGGACATATCCAGGAGTGGCATACCAGTGAAGAAGGAGAGGGATATTTATGCCCTTGTTTAGGGATATGAAATGTTGGACAAAGTCGATTACCTTGTTGGAAGGTCGAGGCTTTGAGGAGATATTTGTGAGTTAGTTTGAGGGATGAAAGAGGTAAGGGATGGTTGTTTTGGAGGGTTATTACAGTGTCGTAGTGGACTATGGTAGGATGGAGGCCTAGCCACTCCAAATAGGCCACAGTGGAGGCATTAAGGGCTGCCACATGCCCAAAAAAATAACCCACAAGGAGGACAGCTTGCCTTACCTAGGCCGCAGCTAGAAGGAGGTTATTTGAGTGGTTGTGTTATGGTTGTTGTAGCATGCACTTTCCCTAACTAGGGAAAAAAATAAAACATTATTGCAACAACATTTGTGTTGTGTGTTGGGTCAAAGTTTTGACCGCTTTTGGATCATATTATTGAGTAGCCAGTGGGAGCCAATTTGGAGGCTTGATTGAGTGATTGAGAGCCTTCGTAGGTGCAGATCTTGCAGTGACTGGATTGGTTACCATCGGTATGTTGAAGGGAAAAATTTTGGCTACCCAAAGTGTCCTTAGACAATCTATCTTAAAGTGACGAAGAAGAGCTGAAGGTTGGGTGAATATTGGTGTCGAAAGTGCAACACTTTGATGGAAAAAAGTGACTTCTAGCCTGGCAGATTGTAGCTTGGGAATTGGCTAGCCTAGAGAGAATATTGGATCAACCCATGTACATGCAATCGAAGTGACATGCAGTAGTGTTAGGTGGAAGCCCTCCTATAGTCTCGATGTGTTGTCCTTTGAAGGAATAAGGGGAAACTAGTGAGAAATACGGAAAATAAGGACCGTTAGGACAAGATACGACATCGCGTCTGATCAAAAAAAAAGTTCATTATATCTTGTATACCATAGACTATTGTATATTCATATTTGGTTTAATACAATGAAGATTGGGTTGTACATTATTGTACAATTTTGTTAAAAATTGTGTATACTTGTGCATATGTGATTTATTGCTTTACATTTTTCGTTGTGCAAAGTAGCTCTGGTTGAGATTCTTAGTTTGGTATAGTCATTGATTTTAAGACTCTAACCTTGATCCAAGATGTGGAAACTAAATAGCCGAGTTTTGGAAGTTACAAGATTAGTGCTAGGACCTGTATCTTTGGTCGTTTCACGTAGAAATGAGTCTTGGGGCAGAAGAAAAGAGTCGTGAAGGCTCTTGGGAGATCTGGCTTAGCGCCTGGACTCTGCCACTGATTGTTTCATGTAGAAAAATAAGAAATGGTGCATATTAATTAATACAAATAATTGGAACATGTAAGGCTTGAAAGGGTTTAGCGCCCAGGGCCTAAGTCGATGGTCGCAGAGACACAATCTTATGGAAAGGAAAACAAGTAAGGTGCTTGTGAAGAGGGCCTAAGGCCAAATTTTGCGGATATGCAGTAGTTCTGTGTTAAAATAAGAAAAGGGTTGCAAAGGAATTTTGGGCTACAACAAAGTGTTGTGCATGGAAAGAACGAGTTGGCAACACAAATTTTGGTGGCAACGACATGGGTGGATGAGATGGTAGCATTTTAATAAATCCAAGAAGGATTTGGCATGAACAATCAATAATTTTGGCAAGTGAAAACTATTAATTGTTTGATAGTTAAGCCAAACATAAAAAAAAACAACATAATGTTAAATATCATGAACGATTTGGAAGTTTAGAGTGTCAAGAGAAGCAAAGAGGTAAGAGGCATATTTAGCACATTTCCTAGAAATAAAAAGTCGACAGCTGGTCTAACAACATCTTGGTGGAACTACCCATTAAGAGGTATTTTTGGAAAATTAATCCAATTTTGGAAGACTTGTGAACTTTAAAAATCACAACTAAAACCTGTTAAATTTTCAGAACAATAGATTTGAGCAGAAAACTTAGAGGTTGAGTTTCAAACAACAATATTGGAATCAAGGACTTGAAGAGAAGAATTAGAAAACTTAAATTAACATGATAGATGTAAAATTAAAGACTCATGCACAGATCACAGGAAAGATAAATGAAGATCAATTAAAAATTTCCAATCCAAAATTACTTTAAAGGCAACATTAAAATAAGCATAATTTTTGCTGAGTAATTTGTAATAGTGATTGGTTGTTGCATAGGTGTATGCAGAATAATTGTGAGAGCAACAGAATGTTTCTTGGGTGTTTCATGAGAGACGGTTGTTGAGGTGTTATTCGAATAGCATCAAAGGGTGCTAAAAGGTTTGTGTGAGAGGTGAGAAGCAATAGGTGGTTGCAAGGGCTGGGCGTTGCATGAGGTGAGTAGCAGAGTATTGCAGAGTAGATTTGATATTTGGTGATCATTGTTGTTGCATGATTTTTCCAGCAATAAAAATTTGTTGAAGGTGAGTAAAGTATAATGTTTTATCAAGAATTACAAATTGTTGAAGGTGATGGTGTTTGTATCAACAACCATATATTATTGAAGATGTTTATGGTAGCTTTGGTGAGAAGTTGCAATGGCATAATCCATTTGTTTATGAGGTAAGAGGCCTATTGATCTGAGTATGAAAATGGATGAAAGATGTATCAATATGGTTGGAAAGTGGTAGCTTGCAAAATAGGGGTAGCAGCTCTTTATAGTGGGTGCTAGTAAATATTTGGGGGTAAGAGTCCCTTTTACCTTTCTTCTTTAGACATAGGATCAATAGGCTCTATAAAGTCCAACGCCCATTTTTCAAAAGGATTCATTAAAGCTTGTGGTTGAAGAGGCATATCACCTAGTGCTATATGTTGGCCTATTAATTAACAACTATCACCACTTATAACATACTTCTTGGCATCTTTAGTGTACCTTCTTGGTGAGATAGATTCGATGACACTTAGAGAGGGTGATTTTGATATAATAGTATAATATTATGCATGAAAGGCTTATGTGCATGATTATATGATATAGACCTAGTTTGGGTCACCTGGTTGTTGTGTGCTTATGATAATATCTATGGTTTTGTATACGAACTGATTTTGGTTAAGATCATATTAGCGGTGTTTTCTCTTTTGGTATCCTAGTTTGGACATAAGTGTATGACATGGATGGTGATCCATGATTGAGACACATAGATCCATGGATGATCATGGTTATGTGGAACATATGGTTAATTATGATTCATGGATGATACATGGTTTATATGATTATATGTGCTTAATATTGTACTAAGTATGATGTGGGAGGGGACTTGGTCATTGCAAAAAAATATGCTCGATTTATAAATGACTCTGGTAGTCATTTCTCCAAAACCAAAATGACTGTGGAAGTCATGCACAATCCTTGGTAAAATGTGAATAAGTTAATTATGAAATTCATTTGATTCCTTTGATCTATGAGATTGTGATGTGTGCAGGTCTTAGAGGAAGACCTTACCAATGAACAATCATATGGGTATGATATCACAATCATTACCTTAAGGTGAAGCGCAGAGTTTCAAAGTAGAGTAGATGAGAAGCCATGGAAATTAGGACGCGAAGTCCTAAATCCATGAAATATAAAGACATGGAGTCTTGAATATATAATAAAAGGATTAGGGCTTGGAGTCCTAAATCCATGAAAGATAAAGACATGGAGTCTTGGATCTATAATGAAATTTTTAGGGCGCGAAATCTTGAATATTTAAAAAGATCAAGGTGTGGAATCTTGGATCTTTAGAGTAGATCAGGGCGTGGAGTCCTCAATCTACTAAGGCATGAAGATGCATGCAATAGGGGTGAAAAATCCCTATTCTCTAGAGGAAAAATACTACTCATGGGAAGCTCATGGATGAACTTCCTTAATAAAATCTCATTCCTAACAATTAGGAGTGACTTTCTAAAAATAGAAAGTCATATCTAGCATCCAAGTATGACTTTCCAAAAATAGTAAATCGCCTCCAATCAATGGGTAATAAAGTATACTTGCAAGAAAATCACTTAACTTATCATTGATCAATCCTAATAGTTCAATATTGAATTCATCCTCAATATTATTAATTTTATTATTATCTTTTATGAGACTATGATATTATTTTTAAAAGGGAATTATATCTCCTCAATCACTTGACACCTCTCTCCATGATGATTCTCATGGCTCTATGTAAATCTCTCTCTCTTTTAATAATACATTACACTCTATTTTATGCACTCATCAAAGAATGACATATTCCTCTTACACTCATTAAAGACATGCCATAAAAGATTCCTCTTACACTCTCTTTAATACATATGTTACACTCTCCTTAACTAAGGCATGCACACCTCTCCTTGATGGCATGAGTTACACACCTATAAATGGAATACAAGTCATGCATAGTACTCCTCCTTTATGAAAAGAATTTTTTGCTCCTCCTATATATGTGTCTGATGTATTCTCACTTGGGGGTGAGGTGCATTGTGATACCAAGCGTTGGAGAGTTTTATAAAATAAATAAAAAATATTGTGAGAAGGAGAGACTTGGAGGGTAGCCAAATGATAATCTAAGTTTATAAGTAGCTCAACCCAATGGATTTTACCATGAGTGGTATTGAGATGAAGTGAAAAATTTCTTTCTAAACTTGCCTTGTATATCTCTCTACTACTATATTTTGGTATTGCTTGTGAGCTCTTACAGCTCGGGGGTTCTAGAGGGAGAAGTTATCCTTGGATATGGTTGGGTGGAAAACCAGATGGTTCAAATGAGTTGGATAAGGGATCAAATTTGGGTCATATTCTCAGTGATTGGAGTTGAATATCTCTTCAGATATAATTTTCGTTGTCATAAAACTGTAGTATAGCTTTAGCATAAAACAAAAATAAAAAATTTAAATTGTTGTAAGCATCAAATTTTTGTTTAAGCTTATGTTATATGGAATCTTATTGGCTAGTTGAAATTGAATACTAAGAGTGGCCTATATGTATATATGTTTAGATCTCAAGATGTTATGGAATTATTATTTGTGTAGTTTATTGTACTAACCTTGGTATTATATCATTTGAGAAAGGAAACCAAATATTGATGAAAGTACTTAAGAAATTCCATTAGAGTTTCATGAGTTATGGTTTTGTTTTAGGTAATTAGAGGTATGTTTTAGAAAGGGTTTCAGGATATTTTGTAAAGTGTTTGAAAAAATCCCTGAATGGGAAATGCTATTATTTTTTTTAATCATTATGCATGGATAAGTGTTAATTTTCAGCCTACCATATTAGAAAATGGATGCATAACTGAAATATACGTGGAGGATTCATTGGATCAAACATTAAAGTAAAAATGCAAAAAAAAGATGACAACCAAGAGTTTTAAAGAGAATCATTGAGGTAATTTTCCATTAATATTTATTGCAATAATTTAGGATGCTTGTCATGTGTTTAGAAGAATGATTGAATGAAAATAATGTTGGATTAATCTCAAATCCCTTCAATTCACTTACAGTGGATCAAATGATTTTGAAAAGAATTTACATTATGCATAAGTAATTATAATTTAATTAAATTTTGCTATTTGTTTTATATAGCTGTAGATTCAAGCTTGCATGTCATCTGTTTGACAGAATTTGTAAATGAAATTATTGGAGTCAACATATTTGCTAGTTTAAACAAAAAACATCTAGGCACAGTTTCTTATTGATTCAGGAAAACATCAGGGGTTATTCATGCCTAATGGACCTGTAACCCCTGATTTGATTCCAAAAAAATAATTTTCAGAACCCAGATCATAAATCTTGGCGATTTTGCAGACTATTGCTATCAGTTATGTGCACTTGTTGTTGAGTTTTCGATGAAAAACTAAGATTATTTAGTCCCTGTTTTAAGATGCCGACATTAAAAGTTTCAATTTATGAATTTTATGATTTAAATAGGCTGAAGAAGAATATTAAATTCATTGTTGCCAAGTGTTTGACAAAATGTCTCAATGGCTTTTGATTGCATGCTTGCAAAGTGTTTTTCATAAGGGCTCAATGACTGTATATTGCATGTTTGCAAAATATTTGTCAAAATTCCTAAATGGTTGTAGCTTTTGTGCATATAAATTATTAGTGTAAAAGCCTTAGTTACTTTAGTTTTTATGTACTAGAAATTATAAATAGACTATTTAATGGCTGTGGCTTCCTATGTTTACAAGTTTTTGGTATGAATGTGAAAATGAATTTAATAATTTGCTGAAGTGTGAATAGAGAATAATACACTTGTTTCTTATATTATCTAAAGCTTTCATGAAAAAAAGGGCTTGTTGTTGGAATAAAATTTACAGTGACTAATTCTGTAGGATTTTGTGCAAATGAGCATAATAAGTTTCGTCTAAGCTGCATGTATGCATGGGTGCATTATTGTGCTTCAATGTCTGTAGAAAACAACTACTTGTGCCCAATTTATGCAGGTCCATTGTTTTACTTGGCACTTTTTGAATACTAATATTCTTCTGAATTGGTAACAACAATTTCTCTTGTCGCAACATTCATTATGTAATTCTCATGGCTGAAGCATTGGATTAATAATTTGGATTGAGAATTTTAATTGATGAATTTAGAAATGTTGTTGGGTCAATACATTTTGTAATTCCATTTCATAAACATATCATATTTATTGGATTTACTAATGAAGAGATGCATATTATTTCCTTGGTTACCTTGCTATAGGCAGGTTAATACCCATAGACTTATATGTGATATTTATAATAGAAGCATTATAATTTTGTTGTTATGATATCAAGGGTCAATAAGTGGAGCTTATTTAGGCAAATATAGGAAATCAAATAAGTTGACCTAGCTTAATGTTTGCACATGGAATTATGGTGGAATTTATTTCCATTATTATTTAGAGCTCATCTAGAAGTATGAGAAGAGCACATGTTATCATATTTTAAACTTGAGAGGAAATGTGTTTTGGAATTGGTTTTAAGGGAAATTTATCCCTGAATTCTTATGTGATATTATTATATTGAAATAGATGAAGGACCATGTTTACATGATAACTTAGTTAGTAATGTTACAAAAAAATAATAATTTGAGTATTAATGATTAATGTGACCTCTACTTCTTTATATTATTGATGGTGGATAAGGTGGGACCTTAAAAAAAGAGTTGGGTGATACAATCCCAACACCTTGTAAGCAATCATTTTATCTACAAAATGAACACCACATGGTTCATCATGACATGCTCTTAAAATATCAAATATTTCCTAACACACACACCTATGAGTTATCAAATCTGGGCCTACATAGAAAATATCTTCTTTGATCCATGAATATTTGACACTTTACTTAATATCATTTTTATTCCCTCATGCTAAAAATGATATTGGTAACTTCCTTGTAGATAAATAATTAGCCACATCTATAAGCCATGGGGAATGAATATATATAGAAAATAAATTTTCATCTGGGAAAGTATCTAAGACTCGAACAACCTCACCAAAATTATTGATGTAAGAGAGAAAGTCTACCAATGGATTTTCCTTTCTAGGTCAATTAAGGACAATAATATTAATTTTTTGTAATAATAATAGCCATCTTGTTATCCTACCATGATTTATAGGTTTACTCATTAATTACCTAATGGAATAATGGTCTATATGGATAAATGCTTCATAACCAGTGATATAATGTTGAAATTTATTAGCGACATGAATAAATGCTAATATTTATTTCTAAGTAAAAATATCATTGATCTTAGTAGGAGTTAAGTTTTTCTTAATGAAATAAATATAATAGGTTCAAATATTTTCCTTTTCACCTAACGCCACTTCTACAATTTCATTAGATTCATTTGTAGAGATGTGAAAGGGTAGAGACCAATTTGGACCTCCTTATGTGGGTGCTATTGAAAGTTTTTATTTGAGTGTGTAGGAAGAAATTTGGTAGTTATTCATTCCAATCAAATTAAACATATCTTACAAATAATTGAAATAATGGTAGAGCCATTTTACTAAAATTTTCTATAAATCTTCGATAATAACTCACATAAGCCAAGAAAATTCTAATGTATGCATTCAATGGAATTGGTAATGTGATAATTACTTCTATCTTGGTCGGATCCACTTTTATCCTTGCAATAAATGCATGATGTTTGAGTATAATTCCCTCAATTAGAAAAATAAAGAA
The DNA here is from genome assembly GCA_034641835.2 of Pinus albicaulis. NCBI lineage: Eukaryota > Viridiplantae > Streptophyta > Pinopsida > Pinales > Pinaceae > Pinus > Pinus albicaulis. Next base: position 241,326,733 of record CM076570.1, read on the forward strand.
AATTTTATTTCTAAGTGCTAGATTTATCTCTAGGCATAATATAAAATTTTCTAGTTACCGAAGGCTTCTTTAAATTAATTTCCGTACAATGAAAAATAATCGTTGTAGACTTATACACATTCATGAATTAAATAAAAAAAAAATCTAAGAATTCCCTCTGAAATATAACATGTGAATTACATAATATAAAGAGTAGTTCTTTATAAACATATTTTCCCCTATTATAGGTGAAGGTTGTTTTGTCTTGGTCCTCTAAATATATTTGAATCTCAATATAGCCACTGAATCCATCGAGGAAAGAGAAATATTTCTTTCTTGCTAATGTGCCCATCACTTGATCAATGAAAGATAAAGTAAAGTGATCCTTTAAAATTACTTTGTTTAATTCTTTATAGTCAACACATATTCACCATTCTCCATTTTTTTAAGTGACTACTGCCAATGGCTATTTGAGATCAGATAGATAAAGTCTACTTTTAACAATTTTTTAAGTTCTTCGTTTACTATCTGTTTTAACATTGGGCTAATTATTCTTTATGGTTGTTTAATAGTTCTCACATTATCGTCACTATAAATATGAGGTGTATAGGTATTTATATGGATACCTTTCATATATATACAAGTATAGATAAATTCTTTAGAATATTTTGGTAACAATTGAATTAATTTTTCTTCCCGAGATTCTTTTGAAATAGAACTAATATTTAAACATTTCCTATGATATATTTCAATAATTTTTCTACAAGAATCTAAAATTGAGTTTATAGGAAATGTCGTTTGGTATAAAGATTGCAAAGGATTTATGTACAAGTTTCTTGAAAACTTTACTCTAACGGATTATTATTTTAAATTTATTGAGAAGATTCCATTTGTTCTACATACTCCAGTTTGGAAATAAAATGATTAAGTAGAGTTTCATCATTTTCTTCTTTAAAATTTATAGTTTCAACAATAATAAAAGAGATTGAATCACCTTTTTTTTTTATTTTTTATCTTCAAACCATGACCTTTGTTCAATTCACTTATATATTTGGTGGGGGATAGAATGTAACATGGTTTTTTTTGGGGAAATATTCATGTTTCTGAAAACATCAACTGTGGCTAGCTAAGGTCTTCAAAGGATTGGAGAATGTCCTCCCAAGCTAGCTTGAGGTTGAATAATTACAAAGTCTACAATATATTTTCAACAATATAAGGATACAATAATATCATATATTATACCTTCAGGTTTTACTATAGATATATTTGCTAATTCTAGTATTGTGGGTATAGGTCGAAGATTTCATATATTCAAATTTTGCATTTTTTCCGTCATCATTACATTAATAAATACACCTAAGTAAATTAAACTATTGGGAATAGAAATATTATTGTTAATAATTTGTAACAATTGGTACACTTGGATCGACACATTTTTCTATTATGATATTTATTGACATTAGACCAACTAATTTTCCAAAACATTGCACCATTGGTGCATCATTTATTTTGCATCCTAATTTCTTATGAAATAATTCCCTAAATGTATTTTCATAGATTGAAATGTCTCGTATAGCTTGTAATAAGGGAATTATGACACATATATTTTTTAATTCATCTAAGAAACCATATTCAGGAGGGATCACTAGTTTTTTAAAAATAAATCTCTCCATAAAAGGAGGTGATTTGGTTACTTGTAATTGATCTTATTTAGACTTGTGTGTGATTCTTGCACTAGTTTTACTAGTAATCTCATCACCTTCTTCTTCTATGATTAATGGGGATTCCTTTTGAATTATTTTCCAAACCTTAAGTGATTATATTGTATAAAAAAAATTGAATAAGTAGGAAAAGTCTTTGCTTCAACATTATAAATATGTGTATCCACTTTTTTATTGGTATTTTCCACTTGTTGGGTTGATAATTGGGTAGGTATTGCGAGTGGTTGGTTAGAAGGTGTTGAAAATGCAACAAGAAATTCTAAATTTGATTTTGACTTGGTCAAATTGAGAAATTTCGAATTTCCACATCAACAGACAACTTGGATGTTGTTAACTTGTGTGACATGGCTCTTGCCACTCATTTATCTCAGTAAATTCGAGTTAGAGGAGTTGGATTTTATTAAAGCATGTGCGATTGATAATTTGTAGTAATCAAGGTCAATTATTGCAAGTTTTTTTAGTTAAAATATTTCTAACTATTGGAGTAACTAGTGGAAGGTCAATCATGCAGTGGGACTTCAGTCTAACTCAGTGATCATCCAGTTAATTGATCGATCAACCTAAAATAGCTAGTGCATGCAGAAAATTTGAGTTCGAAAAATGTGGTGGAGATTCCAAGGCAGTGAAAAATCAGTTATATACTAGTCTTGAGTGTACATGTGTTGCATGCAATCAGACAATCAAACTTGGGATTTGCACAATCATTTTGGAGGATTTTCATCAATAATAAGGGCCTAATTCCTTGGGATTTGTGCAAGGAAATAGGGGCTCAAGTAGAGGTATAAATTGACTAAGTTTGGGTCAGATCTTATTAGTGAGTAAAGAGATAGGTTATTCACTTTCAGGTTATGCTCAGTTGAGAAAAGAGATTGTAATACATATCTATTCATCAGAGTAATGCAAACAGTTAAAGGGGTTTTTAGCAGATTTCTTTCCCCTGGAAAAATATTGTGTGCATGTGTGTTATTTCTCATTGTATGTTTGTGACTGATGTTCTAAACTGTGAATTGAATTCCGCAGAGAAGTAGAGTAGGATTGTGTCTTCTGATTTAGATTAAAAATTCATGAGAATTTTCAAATATACATCATAATTTCTACATGGTATCATAGAAGGATTCACATTAGAGAAAAAATTTCGAATTTTTTTCTCAAGGGGATCGATTTTGCAGTTTAGTGTAGCGTTATCTCTACAGAGTAGGGAAGATGACCTTCAACAGGTTGAGGCTAGAGTGTGCCTTGGAAGGTAACTCTAATTTCATTGCATGGAAGGATCACATGGAGGCAGTATTGGATGACATTATATTGCTAGAATATGTCAAGGCATCCATTGAAAAACCAAAAGCATCTGATGCCCAAAACCTTGCTCAGTGGAAGACATATATAGCCAAGGCGAGGAGAATAATCTTGGAGGGAACACGAGATCACATTATCTCAAATATCCATGGGAAATAAAATTCATTTGTAATGTGGAAATCACTGATACAATTGTTCAAGAATAGTAGTGACCACAGGAAGTTGGCACTCAAGCATAAACTTCAAAATATCATGATGTAGAAGAATGACACTATTCCATAGTATCTTAGCAGGTTCACACAAGTTCGTGATGAACTTGTTGGGGTTGGTGTTGATGTTGCAGAAGATGACTTGGTAAGCTTAGCCCTTTTAGGCCTTCCCAAGAGTTGGAATAACTACCAAGATTAAATGAACAGGAGGGAGAAACTACCAAATTGGGAACATTTATGCTCTGATTTGGTACAAGAGGAAATAAGGCAGAACACCATATATGTAACTTCATCCAAGGGTGAGGATGAAGAAAAATTTGCATTGATTGTAAAGGGACATAAGGTAAAAGGGAAGAAATATCATACCAAACTAGAACCCAACCAAGGGGGAAAGAAGAAATATTTGTCCAAAATTAAATGCTTCAATTGTCATGACTTTCGGAACTATGCCACGAAGTGTCCACCCAAATATTTGAGCAAGAAGGCCTTAGGAGGAGTAGCAAGTGAAGCTTTGGATTCATAGTTCGAGCTTGACTTCACCCTTATCACATGCATGGCCAACATCGTGATGGGGAATGTGTGGTACTTGGAATCAGGTGCATCGTTCCTCATGATAGGGTGTAGAGAGCTTTTCATTGACCTGGAGGAGAAATATCTCTAGATGCACATCAATATGGGGGACGAAAGAAGGTACAGTGAAATTGATATTGGTACGGTCACCTTTTAAAGGGAGTCGAAATCCCCTCTTAGACTCACGGATGTCATGTTCGTTTCGGGACTAAATAAAATTTCATCTTCGTTGCAGTTTTGGAAGACCATGGTTATGATGTAATCTTCAACAAAGGAAAACAATTCCTTAGACACATAGCGACACAATAGGTGAATTAGATCAGGGTTCGTGTGAGGAACTTGTATAAGCTAGATGTGTAAGAGTGTGCTACATTAAGCAGTAATGCAGAGAAACTGTAGATCTGTGATGTCGGTTAAATTTGGCACAAAAGACTTGGCCATTTTCATCATGGTGCCTTAAATATTATGCATGAAATAACAAAAGGCCTCCCTAAAGGAGCACTTGAGCAGCAAGATGTATGCAAACGATGTACTTTGGGGAAGTATGAAAAATCCACTTTCCATGATTGGGACAAAAAAGCACATGCAGTCTTGGAAAGAATCCAATTTGATGTCTGTGGACCTTTCTCAAAAACCTTCACAACCAGACATAAATATTTTGTCATTCTTTTTTATGACTTCTCAAGGAAGTGTTGGTTCTTCTTCATGCGAAATAAAGATGAGAAACTCACCAAGTTCAAAGAATTCAAGGCACTAGTTGAGAAAGAAACCAACAAGAAGGCGAAGGCTCCAAGAGTGATAATGGAGGTGAGTATTTTTTGAATGAATTCAAAAAATTTGGTGCAAAATAAGGCATTCGATGAGATATGACAACACCCCACAATCCATAACAAAATGGGGTGGCTAAGAGAAATAACCATAGCATTGTGGGAGTTGCAAGCGATATGTTGCATGACCAAGGCATACCATTACATTGTGGGTAGAGGCATGCAACACAAAAGTATATTTTTAGAATGAGACTCCTCATCAGATTCTTGCATGACTACACTAGAGGAGGTTTTCTCAGGGAGGAAGAAGTATGTGTCGCACTTCAAGATTTTGGAGCATTTTTTATTTCCATGACTCCAAATAATCTAAAAGAATCTTGAGCCAACAACAAAGTTAGGGGTATTTGTGGGTTACACAAAAACTCCTCACAACTACCATGTGTACTTACCTTCCCTTAGAATGATAGTTCTGCGAAGGGATGTAAATTTTGATGAAGAGAAAGTGACGTGATGATCTCTTGAGAGAGAGCTTCATATCTCACTAGAGGAGGAGATTTTGGTTCCAAAGGAGGATACTCGGGAATTTGTGGAGTAGCCAAAAATTGAGAAGGAGAGAGTGGATACATCCAATCAAGTAGAACCATCCAAAGAAGGTAGGAAAATAACTAGGGAAGCTTATAGACTTGTGCAAGATGCGAGAGAGAATGTGGGAGCTCCTTCAAATTTGCGCAGGAAGAGAAGGTCACATGATCAGTACACTAGCTACATGGCTCTAACGATCGAGCTTGTAGAGATTGAGCCATCCTCTTTTGAGGAAGTAGTAGAGAAACTTTTATGGGTTGATGTAATGGTGGAAGAGTACAAATCCATTATAAAGAAAATTGTTTTGGAAGTGGCCCCAAGACCAGCAGATAAATCAATTGTGAGTTTGAGATGGATCTTCACATTAAGAATGTAGTAGATGAAACCATAGAGAAGTAGAAGGTCAGATTTATGGCCAAGGGATTCTCTCAAGTTGAGGGTATTGACAATGAGGAAACCTCTACTCTTGTAGCAAGGTATTTATCCATTAGATCTATTCTTGCATTAGTTGCATAGATGGCCTGGAAGATCCACCAAAGGATGTAAAAACAATATTTCTCAATAGGTTTATTAAGGAGGAGGTGTACATCGAGTAACCACAAGGTTTTGAGACATTTGATTAGGAGTCCCATGTGTGTATACTCAAGTGAGCATTGTATGGTCTCAAACAAGCACCCTGTGCTTGCTATACTTGATCCAAAACTGCCTCACTGGTCTGAGCTTCACCAAAAGTGAAGTGGATGCAAACCTCTATCATATTTTGGCAGAAGGTAAATTGCTTATTATTATCTTATATGTTTATGATTTAATTTAAAACTTTTGATGAGCATCTGATCAAATCTTGTAAGGAGTACCTTGCAAGGGAATTTGAAATGAAGGACATGGGTCTTATGCAGTACTTGCTCAAGTTGAAAGTATGGCTAGGTGATGGGGAAATATTTGTGTCTCAAGGAAAGTATGAAAATGAGATACTACAGAGATTCCACATGGAGAGTTTCAAACCCATGGACACACCTCTAGCAACCAATTAGTGGAAGGAGGATTCCACTTCAGGTGAAGAAGTGGATGCTACCATTTATTAATAGCTATTAGGTTCATTGATGTATCTTGTCAACACATGACCAAACATGTGCTATGCAGTCAAACAAATGAGCCAAGCTATGGTTAGGCCAACCAAATTATTTTGGAAAAGCATGTTTCACACGAGTACCTCAGAGGCACTACCTAGTTTGGACTATGGTACAAACAAACATAGGGGTGAAGCCGTGTGGCTTCAAAGATGCATATTGGGAAGGGAGTACATATGAATGAAAGAGTACATCAGGTGGAATTTTCAGTGTTGTGTCTGCAACTATTTCTTGGTACAACAACAAGAAAATATCTATGGTGCTTGGCTCGACAGAAGCATAATAGATGGTTGCAAGTCAAGAAACATGTGAGGAAATTTGGATGAGAAATATACTTGTGGGATTTTTTGGTCAAATGATGGATCCAACTGTGATCTATTGTGATAATCATATTTGCATCAAGATCTTTGAGAATCATGTATTTCATGATCGAACCAAGCATATAAATATCAAGTATCACCATTTACAAGATTGTGTAGAGGTGGATATTGTTGCTTCAATACATTCTGATAGACGAACAAGATGCTGACATTTTTACAAATTCTTTGTGAATAAGTAAGTTCGAGTTCCATGGGTGTAGGATAAGGGTGGTTGATAATCCCTTTCTTGTTGAGAGAGAGTGTTGAAAAATGTAGCAAGAAAATCTCAATTTAATTTTGCCTTTGTCAAATTGGGAAAATTTGAATTTCCACATCAACAGACAACTTGGATGTAGTTAACTTGTGTGACATGGATTTTTTCACTCAATTATCTTAGTAAATCCATGTTATAGGAGTCTGAGTTCGGTTAAGAATGTATGATTAGTAATTTGTAGCAATCAAGGTCAATTATTTCAAGTTTTTTTCATTTAAACTAGTTCTAACTATTGGAGGAATTATTGGAAGGTTTGTTGTGTAGTGGGACTTCATTCTAACTCAACAATCATCCATTTAATTGATCAATCAACCCAAAATAGCTAGTGCTTTTAGAAAATTTGAGTTTCCTAGTTGTAGTGGAGATTCCAAGGTACTGCAACATTAGTTATAGAATAGACTTGAGTGAATATGTGTTGCATGAATTCAAACGATCAATCTTGGTAATTGCGCAATCATTTTGGAGGAATTTCCTAAATAATAGGGGTATTTCCTTAGAATTTGCATAAGTAAATATGGGATTAAGGAGAGGCAAAAATTGACTAAGTCTGGGTCAGAGCTTCTCAGTGAGCATAGATATAGGTTATTCACTTGCAGGTTGTGCTCAATTGAGAAAAACAATTGTAATACATATTTATTCATTAGTTTAATGCAAGCAGGGAACGGGGTTTTTAGCAGATTTCTTTCCCCTTGAAAAATATTGTGTACATGTGTGTAATTTATCATTGCATGTTTGTTATTGATGTTCTAAATTGCAAATTAAATTCCATAGAGCCTTAGAGTAGGATTGTGTCTTGTGATTTAGATTAAAATTTCAAGGGAAGTTGAAAATCTACATCATAATTTCTATAGAAGGAAGCCATAGAAATTGAGGTTGGGAATTTTTTGTTGTTGAGTTACATGATACAATGGTTTCATATGTTGAGAAAAATAAGTAAGAGGAAATTGTTGATGTTGAAGACACTATTGTGTTGATATGGCTGAGAGAAAGCTTGTAGTTGCAATGGTTGTTGAGAGAAATCTTGTTGTTAGAATGGGTGTTGAGGAAATAAGGGATGATAATATGTTTTAGGATGGAAATAAACATAGTTTATGGGTGTCATTTATATATCGATAAGTGTGACACAATATTTGATTCGAAAAGAAAATAATAAGGGTCTTTAGTTGGCATACCGTAAAAATTTGGAAGGATAAATGATGGCATGTTCTTCATTTTTACATATGTAACAAATTTGATAGGTGTATAACAAAAGGGAAATCCAAAAGTAACTGCATTTTCTACTTCTTTTGCTACATATCCTTCTCCTCTTTCATTTCTTCTTTCTCTTTCTATTCAAACATTAGATACTCTTTCATCATGGTCTACTTTTTCGTTCCTTCCTATTTTTTCTCTCTCTCTTTATCTTGGTAATGTAGCTTCTAGGTTGAGTTCTCCTTCATGCTTTGCCATCCAATCTTCCCATAGAACCAAGAACTCTTTAGTCCAATTCTTTGAATTATATACTAATGCCGCATTGGATGAACTTGTTTCGTATTTCTCCTCCTCTTGTTTTGTTCTCAACCAATGGTTCTTCTTGTTGTTCTTTTGTTTTCCCTTCTCTTGATTATTATCCCTATATCACCTTAGTTCTTAGAGTAAAATTCATAATGAGGGAATTTGTTTCAGTCATTGTAATTCCTTCCTAGAAAATCAACCTTTACCATATCTAATTCTAACTAACTTATGCTTATATAAGCATGACGAGGGATTGTGAAAACTCACTAAAGTAAATGTGTAAGTTCTTATCTCTTGTCTGACAATATTCACTCCTTGTTCTAAATGTTTATATTAAAAAGAAAATAAATACACAAAAACAAATGATAAATCTAAAGATAATTCTAGTTGCACTTACCCAATGATGGTGCCAAAAATGTCAAATTAATTTATTGCATAAGTTAAATTATTATTTATCAACTAGAATTAGTACATCCATTGTATGTGAGGAATTAATTTTAGTTTGTTCAATTGTTCTACTTAGTAATTAATATAATATTCGAATACATTTATAAATAATAAATAAATATTAACTAAAGCTATGGTTAAAAAGAATATAAATGCTATCTATACTTAAACTGATTTAATGAAAATAAATAAAACTTTAAAGCAATAACTACTCTTTTCAATCCAAGGCTACCACAATTTTACTAATAGAGAATTAGGTTACAAGGTTTCATTACCTCAAAAGTATCAATGTTTATTACAATGATACTTTGTTAACTGTGAAGTTTAATGATTTGAAAATAATCTTTAATCACTCATTCATAAATTGAAAATTTCTTTACTAAAATAAATGAAAAGATCCTTGATCAAGTTTATTTTGTTTGCTAGCATACACTAATCTCCCTAATGATAATATACCTAGCTATAGTGTGTTTGTTCAACTCTATGGAAGAAAGAATATTATAGCAATAGTCCATACACCAATTCAACCCTTACTAAAAAACATGTTCAAATTTGATTACAAATGAAACTATAACCTGGGTAAATAAAATGAGTTCACAAAACCACAACTAATCAAATGAAATTCATCCTAAAGATACAACCTATCAAGTGCAATATAATTGCAAACTTGAAGGGATAGAGAATCGATATATGAAAATGCCTTAAAAGGAAACAAAAAAGAAGTATTTACCTATAATTATACACACTATAAAAATAGAAGTATGCACAAGAAAGACAGAATAATTGTTATCCACACATGAAAAATAGTGCACATGCCTCAATTTGGGGGCCTTGCAGAATTTGGCTTGCACACAACAAAATCTCATCGACTAGTGTAACTCAAAGCTTATTTATAATGAGAATAAAAATTGGTATAGAGCTTACTTAAAAATATTTTGTATAGAGGAACGATATCCAAGTTTCTATTCCCTATAGTTATTTATATAAATAAAAATTCAACCAACTAAGCTAAAATTTCTTCTATGAAATAATTATAGACTGATATGGCCTCTAGAGGTAGAGAAATTGATCCATGAGAATAGATCTTTCTTGCCCAATCATGTGTTTTTGAAGAAACATGAATTTCCCCTTGTTGCATGATTCTCCTTATTGGTGTTGCATTGATTGATACATTGATTGGGGCCTTTGGTTCTATGTTCGATAGATCCAATATGTTTTCACCATGCCAAGAAAATAAGTATCAAACCATGTGTTTTCATTTTTCTTGAAAAAATCTACAAATGCTTCAATGAATGATGATTTACGAGATTAACTTCACTTCTATAAATGTTGATAAAAGCAAATTTTCATGTTTTATTTTGTTAATAAATAAAAATTTATTTGGAACAAAAAAAATATTTCTTGGTTGTTTTATTTGACTTTATTATGGGAAAATTCAACAAAAAAAAAAATAAAAGTTGGTAAAAAGAAGAAAAATATGGATGAAATAAGCAAGTTTTGGGTTTCTTTTTAATGAAAAATGAGTACCAACATATTTTTCCCTCTTTACCTCAATTTTTTCATTTGTTTGTTGCATAAACTACTTTATGAGTACCTAATATGTTTGAAAATTACCAAGACCCATTGATGTTTTTACATAGTTTTTATACATGAGTACCTAATATGGCTGAAAATTGTCAGGATTCATTCATGAACATACTCATTAGTTATGCTTCGTGGGGTGGGGGGGTTGGGGTACATCACACTTAGGTGTTGATCAAAACATCTTTAGGACCCAACTTAGGCCATAATTTGATACTCATCCATACATCATTAGGGGCTCATATGAACACGTCTCATTCATTACTATACCTTGCTTACGATTTGGTATCATCACCTAAATTTAGCATTTTGTATTTTTAGTAAGTCTATTTTTAGCAGGGATGACACCTAGGATAACATGTGGTGGTGGTTAGGAGCTGAATGGGATATGAGATGGTTATTTCCTCTCCATTATTGTGAATTTCCTTATCCCTAAGTTCCAGTACAAATTTCCTCTCTTATGCGTAGAGATAATCTAACTAACCATCTTATCAACACCCCTACTTACCTTATCTATTGAATTTCAATTTGATTTTTTGAGTTTTCATCAGTAGTTATTACATGTGAGGGTTTTACATTATTTCTAACTATTTTTCTAACTCTTCTTATTTTTAGTTAAACCAATCCTTATCCAATTTTATAATTTAGGGTCTCACACTCCATTTTTTTCTTATTAGCTATTCTAGGAATGTTAACTAGTTAACTAAGTGCATGCACAAGGGAACCTCAACCTATTTAAAATTGGTTTTCTCTCTCCAAGATGTTATTTATTGTATTCATGCTTATAAATAATATCATGTTAGAGTTTCATGAGAAATATGAATTTCCCTTTGGGTACTTAGTCAAATTTCTCAATGATTTATTATTTTCTCTCTTGTTTTGTCGTAGTCAGTCTAGTATTTTTTCATAGTTAGATCATGTGCTTATGCTTAAAATCCAACATGGTCTTAGAGAATAAGTGATTTTGTGAAGAATACTATATTTTATTGCATATTTGACAATGTTATAATATCCCAAAGTGAATGGACTAACTCAATATGATCCTCACTCCTTTCAATTACTTTGACTGGAAACCAAAGATCCAATTGTTGCTACATAGCAAGGGGCATTTTAGGATCACAATGGGGAGTAACATTGAGCCTAAATCAAACATCAATAAATTGAATTAATTGAATAAAAATAAAATTCTCTATTTTTCCATCACCCATAATTTTTTATTTCATGTCGGGGGTTGTAAAACTCCTCATGACATTCAAACCAAATTAGATGGATTGTTTGGCAAGAAAGACAAGTTAAGAGAACATCAATTGGATAATGAGATTATTTATCTAGATACCAACCATTTTGAAATGATACATGATTTCTTTTCAAGATTTGAGACTCTAATAACATAGGTAAAATCTTGTGGGAAGGATAGAAATGAGGAACAATGTATCCTTTTGGTACTTTCTAATTAACTAGGTTCTCACTATTATGTCTTTGTCTCCTCTTTCCATATTGCTAAACTTTCCTTGGGTAAAATTTGGAATATGGCATCATTAGATTATTTCATCGAGTCATTGATACATGAGAAGAAAAAATTCATACACAGTGGGGCTCTTAATCCTCCCAAACCCTGTGCACTTCCAATGAAGGATGATAACAAGAAAGATAAGAAAACACAAGGAATATCGATAATATAGATGGAGAAAGAAATGAATCCAATAAGGAGTCTATGATTCCAAAAGGAGAAACATGTAAGAATAAAGCACTAAGTGAAACTATTCTAATAGATTATTTCATCTAGAGAGTTGTTTATAAGTAAAGATAATTTATTTTATGACCAAATAAATTTAGCAACATAATCTAGATGACTTCATCCCAGACAATGTAAAGAAGAATTATAAAAAATATACCAAAGGATCAAGGTATGGGTCATGTTTTTAAGGATATTACTTCATCATCTAATGAAAATTTTCTAGACTCAATTTTCTCTAATCATATGGCTGCATCAAATAATTCTTCTTTGGTACCTTGCATTGGACATACTACAACAACTTCTCTAGCACCACTTTTTGAGGGAGATCTTCAATATGATTTTTAATACTTTTTAGATTATATTTTAGGATCTGATTTAAAATTCCATCATTATCCCATTGTATGTATAGGTGACAAGCTATGGAGGGAACATCATACTTTATAGGTAGTTAGTGAGCTAGTGGGATAAATTTCCAAGTCATAGAGAACTAGTTTTCAGTTTTTGGGTACTCCATGAGCGCACACTACTACTATTAGCATACAAGTCTCAACCAATGGGAAAATGATACTTATGTTATGGTGTAGGACATATATGAGGATAGATTCATGATGGGATTGAATATAAATACCATCCATTTTCATAGAAATTTCATAATTACATCATTTAATAATAATCCTCCATGATAAGGTAGTTACATAATAATCGTCCAAGTTTCATTTTAACCCCTATTGTTTCTTCCTTAATTTCAAGGGTTATGGAGTGTGAAAGAGCTGCATAATTACCCATGAAATCATCTAAAGTGCAAGAAAAATCATTCATTGGTTTCTCTAAGGTCTTCCACATGAAACCTTATAAAATGCTCCTATATAAAATCACAAAAGAACCTTCACAAGTGGGGATGGTCATATAATAAAGATCCATTTTAAATATCCCTTAAAGGTAGTAGCCCAGTTCCTTGACACTAGGATCTTATATTATCCAATATAATTATGAATCCAACATCTTATCAAATTTTAATATCTAAATAGACAACCAATTTTACAAGAAAGTTATTGACCAAACCAAACACTTTGAATTATTTAGCATTTATGGCATAAACATTTGTATGTGGTCTAGCTGTTGCAAGGCCTAATTGTTCCATTAATTTATGTGGCATGACATTTGCTTATGCCTTAGAATTAAACATGAAATTTCATAACAAAAAATCCTTCACTCTTAATGAAATGTAGAAAATGAACTTTACTAAGTGTCAAGACTCTTTCGATATTTATCTTTGGTGATAAAATATTTATAAGTTCAAGACATGGAACAGATATATGGGATTTTTCAAAGTAAATATCTACATAAATTTTGATAGTCACATTTGCATCATTTTTCACATTCTATGTTGAGCAACCACTTAGGTGTTAAGCCCTTTGGAAGGGTGGTAGAATCAAAACCTATTTTTTATTATTATTTTCATCTACTCATTGAAAATATTAAAAACATTATTTATCATGTATGGCCATTCACCCTAAAGTGTTGGAATCACTTGATATATCCTTGTTGTTTTCATTTGGTTGTTGAAATGTTTAATTTGCAATTAAGAAAGTGTCTTAATCATGTAGCTTCTCAAAAGGATTTCACGATGGAAAGCTTAAATCAACCAACCACATTATTATTATTCAAAGGTGTTGGAACTCTTTGATTTCAATTGTATTGATGATTCTTAGTTTTTTCCCAACCATTATTTCCTCTAGGTTGACACTTGTTTGTTGAGTTTGTATTTTCAAAATGAAAAAACATATTTTGCATGGTTTCATTTTGTTGTTGAAGGCTTTCAATATTTTAGGGAAATATTTCTCCATATGCTTCACCGCATCTACCACTAGTAAAAAATGATGAAATTAATGACTAGGTGAATAAAAACATTAGTCAACGCAATTATTTCAAGTGAATTACTACTAAATTTGAACAATTTTAAGTGACAAAACTAAAAATGACTAACTTAAATGACTAACTTAATCTAGGAATAAAATATACGACTAGATAATAAGTGGCTAAACTAAAAGCGACTAACTTAAATGAGTAATTTAGTCTAGGGATAAAATATAGGACTAGATAATAAGTGACTAAACTAAAAGCGACTAACTTAAATTACTAATTTAGTCTAGGATTAAAATATATGACTAGATAATAAGTGACAAAATTAATAATGATTAATGTAAATGACTATTATAGTCCAAGAATAAATATATGACCAAATAACAAGTACGACAAGTATATGGATTAGTCATTTATGTCAGCAATTTTTAATTGTGTCACTACATAAATGGAAAATTATAATTTTGGTACAGAAGTGTTATATTTCACTATAGGTGTCTTTGAATCCATCTGTAGTGTTAAAATTATTAATACCCTTTTGTCTCTAAAGTTTAACATTGCATATGGATTCATATACAATTAACATAATTTCATGTATCATCTATTGACTTTACACTAATGCCTTCATTATAATTTTAGTAAAGGTAATATTTAGATATTAAAATTAATATTTATATTTATATTTAATCTTTGGCCATAAAGTTTAATTTTGAAACTTCATTGATTTATGTTAATAGTGTGAGTTGTTTTAAATATAAGGTTAAATCTTCATCTTTATATTTAATAAATAGATAAATATAACATTACTTATGTTAAACATGTGAGTTCATTTAAATCTAGTATTAAATTGTCATGTTTATATTTGATAAATACTAAATAGATAAACCTAAAATATATATTTATAGACCTATTTAGTAAATAGGTATGAAAATTTATTAATTTAAGTATGAACCCTAATTATTTTCTTAATGATGTATGAACCTTTGTTTTTTTGTAATTCAATGTTCTATTCATGTAGGAACAAAGGAGTACATATAGCCACTTACAAAACAGGTGGTCTCACCTTGACTGGGTTTGTTGACCAAAATTTACACCAAATGAAAAAAGTGCAAAAGAGAGACTAAGGACATTGTCCATAAATGGTTGGGCCAGAGGCACCAAAACACATATAAAACATAAAGAACACCAAATAGCATACTATTCATTTGACGTGATGGATGCATGTTTGTCTGGGGCTATTCCTGGAGGCGGTGGAGGACAAAAGTCACATTGAACGTGCCCTTCAAAGTGCGCCAACCAAGTATCCATCTTTTATACTTTCTCAGTGAGTTGATTTTGGCCTTGCCAAACAACTACCAACCTCTCTCAGACTTAGCACTATAAATAATGCATTCATTCCGATGTTTCCATCTGCTCTGCATATTCCTCATGTAGAATCTCTTAGTTGTGTCCACTCTTTCCATTAGACTATTGATAAGTGCATGATTCTATAGGAAGCAATGTTGGATAACCTGCCCCTAATTTACCTCAAATCAATCAAACCCACGATTCCCCTTGCCACCACGAGATCCTCCTCCACGACAACTCTGCTTTTGAACCCTCAAACCCCCACCCATGTCATACCCCCACTTACCTCCTCCATGGCCCACATGCACACCCATAATTGTGAGTCACACACGTCCTGCACCCTTTTCACCCTAGCGTGGAGACGCCATGATTATTTCCGAGTCTACCACCCCTAGAGGGTCGTGGACGGCAGGGGAGGGAGAACACCCACACCGAATCGGAGGATTCATAATTCGCCAAGGTCGAGGAATGTCGTCATGTGCAAAGTACAGAGACCAGACCCCTCACGATAGAAAACAAACACCACTAGAAAAAGAGACAAATTTCGTCACCCACAACTGCAGGGAAGCTCAAAGGCACCTCCCACTACCAAGTAAATACCACAACATCCATGAAAACAAAATACCATCACCCACCAAACCAACGCGGGAAGTTGAACAACAAACAATGAAAAAATATTCGATATTTCCTGAGCATAAATTCCCCTAGGGCAGAGACCAGCCTCCAAATTATCCACACAAATACCATACACCAATCCACCAAACACCATCACACCCATGCCGGAGGGCACAAAATTGGGAAAAGAAACTAGTTTTCCATCACCACCCTTGAGGTTTCTGGGAGTGGAGATTATAGCTTCCTCTATTAGCACGAAAAAAATAGGCTCACCCAAATCCAAGAAAAATGGAAACGAGTGAGCTCACTTCCCTTCAAAATCTTATCCTCAACCCAGCCACATATAATGGCTAAGAAACTTAGTAGCAGGGACCAGTTGAACACACTACACTAAAAAATGCCCACGACAAGCACACACAACCCACTCCATTTGTAAACCTTCCTACAATGTTTATGCTTCCTCTCTGAAGGCCACCGCCAGGACCAACACCAAACCAGAGTGAGGAGTTGAATGTCGGGCTCCCTCATCTTCCCTCACCTTATCCATTCACCACCTCCAAACTCTAATGCACAATTATTTTTCACATGTATTTCCAACGTGAAGCCAATACCTCTCCCGCTGCATGCGTTATGGTGAAGGGAACGGTAGTACCATCCCTCACCCTCGATCCATTTGTATATACTCATGCGAGATGCCTTCCACGTGTTGCTCACACCTCACCCCCATCGGGGAGTATTGGATGAACCTTTGTTAATTTAGATATGAACCTTAATTAATTTTTTAACTGCGTTTGAAATTTTATTAATTGTTTGATATGAACCTTGGTTAATTTTTAATGGTATTATGAACTTTTGTTAATTTTTTAGGTATGAAATTTATTTATTTTTTTAATAATATATAAACATTTATTAATGATTATAAATATTTAAGTATGGTTTATTGTGTAATAATGGATAAATGTGTTTAGTTTTATCAGTTTCTATGAAAATTGTACCAACGAATATATTCATTTCATTTAATACATAATTTACATGATTATATCAAATTAAGCTTTAAATAAAACAATATTATTTGTTTTATATTTGATTAATAATCAAAGTAGTAAATCTCTTTTTGCAAAAGAGATCCCCTCAATTCATACATAGTAGGAACTTTGAAGCCCTTTCCTTTAGCTATAATAGAGTCCCACATAGCTTGGTAATAATGTGGGCGAGCAACATTAAATGGGATATATGTATCATACCACCATCTAGCAGTATATTGAAAAGAAGTTTTTTTGCATAGTTACAAGACATGCCATATAACCCTCGATGATGGAGAGCTTGAGATTTGCATTTTTGTTTGACAGCTTGGATTTTCAGATGGGGGAGATAGTGAAGGGGTTTATTAGCATATATGGCAGCACTAATGAACCATGGTTTTGGAGGAGAGAATGGGAAGAATGATCCTTTTGGAGGAGCAACGATTTTGATACAATGAAAGAGACAACCAAAGATGTATGCTAGCCAATGTCTCCAAAATTTCATTTCTCTACCGTGATTTATTAGCCAAATAATGATAATGCCCCTTAACCTGATAGGGTGCCAAGTTTTTGGACGCAATCTCACGTAGTGGACTAGAGACAAGATCAAAACCCTTGTAATGTCACCATTTTAGAGCTCGAAGGTGTGACCGTGGATTGAATACAAAGATCAAAACCCATGCAACATCACCATGTCAGAGCTCAAAGGTGTGACTTGCAATAATGAGAGAGTGTTAAAGATTAATGTCATGGGATTTGGTCTCGATGGAACAATCATGCCTTTCATTTTCAACTGCACTAATTTTAGACTCCCTAGACTTAATGGAAAGATACCAACAAAGCTCCAGAATCTGGTCAATCTTGAAATATGATTACCTTGTCATGAAACCTCTTCGCTTATCTAAATGTCAGAGATCTTGACGATAAGAGGCTCATAGGAAAAGGTGGTGGACTTTGGACATTCAAATATTAGATCCACTCTGAATCAGATTCATGAATACTTTAGAAGGAATCAACTTATAGAGAAATCTTATATGTATTATTTATTAGTGTTATTGGAGGTCTAGTGTGCAAGGGAAGCCCTTAATCTTATTTTTCCTAGAGAAAAGTTTAATATAGTAGAGTGGGAAATGCAGTGGTAGAAAAAGGGCAAGATTGAAAAAATCATTGACCCTCACCTTGTTGGGACCTTCAACCATGGTTCTCAGAAAATGTTTAGGGAGACTACCAAGAAGTTCTTGGAATAGAAGGGCATCAACATGCCTTCCATGGGAGATGTTATATGGAACCTAGAATATGCATTTCAACGCCAGGAGATATCCATGAAAAATTATCTAGATGAGTGTTATCACAAAATTGCACCTGATAGGCTACTTAATCAGACAATCTCATGTAAATTTTTCAAACCAATCTTTTGACTGAAGCTCAGCCTCTTCAGTTTGAGAGGGCTCTCTCAAAAGGTTAATGATATTGAATAAAGATGTGTTTAGATGGCCAACTCTATTTGAGAAACAAATTGCTTATGGTAAGTGTAGGTTGAAAATAGTATTAGTATGCAAACATTGGGCTTATGGAGTCAACACTTTCAGTGATTTAGGAGTGAGCTTACTTGACATGGAAGCTGAGGCAGCTAAGAGTTTTTAGCAGTAGTACACACACACATGAAACAAGAAAATACACAGTCAATTCATCTATAAAGGAAGTCAGAGCATTATATGAATGAATTCTGAGAATTATAAATGAAAAAACCTGCAAATGGGATACATAAAAGATATAGATAAAATAGGTAGGCACTAAAAACTCAATCAGAATCTCAGGTTGGTCAAGTAACAAATCTCTATATCACTGAAATAGTCAAATTACATAAAGTTTTCTTTGCCAAAAAATATCCAACCCTTGACAAATTCGACTCAATGTCCTTTAATATACTTGTTACATCTTGAGATGATCTGCCTCCTGCTTGGAACATGAAACCTGCATCCTCTCCCTCAAATTATAATTTCTTTGCAGATTTAGGATTTTTTTAACTTCTGTCCACCTTCCTCTATGTCCTCAGTCTGGACTATAGGAATTTCTTCTATGTCAATGGCATGTAAGATATCTTCAAGATTTCCTTTAGCTATTGCTCTCTCCTATACAACCAATTTTTTTTCTTCTAAGGCCATTGTTTGGATCCTTGTCCTCCTTTTTGTTTCTTGTTTACTCACATCTTGTTTTTGTTTTGCAGGTTTGACCACTTTTGACTTCTATTTTGCAGGTGGGATATTTGGTGTGTCAAAACTCTACAATTGCTCTATCTCCATCACAATTGGCTCACTTGGTTCTACTCTTGCAGGTTCACTTGGTTCTGCTATCAATGGTTCACTCTGCTCTGCTGCTAATGGTGATGGAATTTTCCTAGGTTTAGGAGTTCTTGGAGTGAGAGCATCTAACTCAAAACCACTAACAAATAGAAATGATCACCAATCTCTACCTAACCTATGGAGTTCATCTAAGACCAACAGCTTCATTAAACCATGATGAAATAATGAAGTCTCACTCCCTTCAGACTTTTCTTGGACCTTATATTCCATTTTTGACAAACTTCTATGCAAATAGAAAGGCAGATCAAGGGAAATATTACCAGTAAAGTGCAAAAGTAATTTGAAATGATATGAGTATACTTTGTGGTATCTCCCTTCACAAGAAAAGTAATTTTGGATGATGAGCAGCAATTTTGAATAGTTGTCTTTTATGCAGCTCCTTGGAACAACATTGGTGAGATCCATTTCTCTGTTTTCAGGCTTCATGAATTATTTTCACTGCTCCATATTAAAATTGAAACCTTTGAACCACTTCTCTTGTCCTCTTAGGATCCTTGTAGCAGCTGCAATAACCTCTAGTGTGATGGGTAAACTAAGCATTCCCACTTTGGTGGCTGTTCCACTGAAATTCAAAGAAAACTCTTTGGAGACCTGTGTATGAAAGCCTTGTAATTACTCAAAAACCTGCAGGCAACCTGTCCTTTTGAATACTTCCACTGTTGTTGGGTCTTCATTGATCAAATTCATGTTTGCGAGTTCATATCTCAGGCATTGGCCACCTTTTTTTGTCCTTCTTTTCTCGGTCATGGTTTCTTCAATGTATTCACAACCTCGCTTTATGAATTGTAGCCTCGCTTGATAAATTGCAACCTCGCTTGATGATGCTCAATGTAAACCTTTGAAAACACCAACCAAAATTTTGGCTTAGTGCACTAGCTCTCCAGAGCTCAATATCACGCAAGAAGGAATGAGAAATGAGAAATGACTGAATTAGGAAAGGGTTTGAAGTTTTTATGTCTTCTCATGACCTTATGATGAATTACACATACCTAAAATGATCATGATGACTGCAGACCTGAGCATGTACCTTGATTTTATCCCTTCATGACTTGAATAGCATACTTCAGCTTCAAATTCCATGACTTCTTATTTTCCTGTAACACCTTCTTGATAATCCTCACAATTCTCTTGTTAGAAGATTCAGCAAGACCATTCCCTTATGGATAATATGCAGTAGAATTCCAAAGAGTAATATGATATTGATGACAAAAACTAATCAGCTTCTTAGACTTAAATTCCTGTGCATTATCAGTGATGATCTTCATAGGGCAACCAAATCTAGAAAAAATATTATTTTCTGAAAATGAAATGATAACAGAATCATTTTCTTGCCTGGTTGGGATTGCTTCAACCCGTTTGGTGAAATAGTAAGTTGCTGTCAGAATCCAGTGATGTTGACCTGATGATGATGGATGAATCTCACCAATAAAATCTAGCCCCTAATGCTAAAATGGCACCTCAACATAAATAGGCATCAAAGGTAAAGGTACAAGCTTTTTCTTACCATAAAAAATTTGGCATTCATGGCAGGCAGCAATCTTTTTGTAGACATCTTTAAACATTGTAGGCCAATAATACCCTGCACTAAGAATCTTGTTTGTTGTAGCCTTCCAATAATTATGACCTCCATAATCTCCTTTGTGGAACTCTTCAATCACTTTATGAGCTTCCTCTTCTAGCAAACAATTCAACAAAATACCGTCGGTGTCCTTCCAATACAGATTTTTGTCAATGATGCAATATCTCAAAGATTTTAACTTCACAAATCTTGCCTTGGAATTTTTCAACTCAGCAGGTGCTCTATGGTGATGTAATACAAATACGATGTCCTTGTACCAATCTGAAATGATGTATTTTTCTTCAATAGGGATCATCTCTTCTTCTTCATCTGGAATTTCTGAAATTTCTACAATTAAATTCATGTCAAGATAGCCAAAGTTTGATTGTGCCATCAACTTTGCTAGACCTTGTCCTTTGACTAATTTTTTTGGCTTGATCTCATTGTCATATTCCAGCAAATTAGAAATCCATTTCCCCCTCTTACCATCAGGATCAGCTTGAGTTAGGATGTCTTTCGCAACAACATTATGAACAAAAGTTATAATATGATAATGCAGAATGTAAATTATGAAATATTTGATGGCCTTAACCAAGGCATAAGCTTGCTTCTCTAAGATTTTGTACTTCAGCTCTGAGTTAGCTAATGTCCTACTAAAAAATGAAATGGGTTGTTCAGTACCTTGCTGTCCTTTCTGCAACAAAACTCCAGCAATTGTATTTTCTGATGGAAAGGTAAAAACTAGAAATTCTTTTGAGAAATATGGGTTAACCAACACTGGTGCTTGGGTGAGTGCCTTTTTGATCTCCTCAAATGAGTTCTTTGCTTTTGATGTCCACTTGATGTCAGCTCCTTTCTTCATCATCCTTGTTATGTCCTTTACAATCTCAGCAAAATTAGGAATAAACCTCCTCACAAAATTTACCTTTCCAAGAAAAGGCTGAATCTCCTTTCTTCTTCTAGGAAAATCCACTTTCTGAATTGCATTGAACCTGTTTGGATCAATATTAATCCCATTTTTAGAAATAATGTGTCCAAGTACTTTACCTAAAGTTAAAGAAAAAATAATTTTGGTGGGATTGAGAGAGATTCCAAACCTTCTACACTTCAGCAGAATTCTTTCTAGGTGCTTCAAGTGATCTTCTTCCCTCCTTGAGAAGACTTTCATGTCATCTAAATAAACAACCACCATTTTTTCTTTCTCCTCAGTGAAAGAAATGTCCATTTCCCTCTAAAAGGTAGGTCCTGCATTCATTAGACCAAAGGGAATCTTGGCACACATTATTGTGCCCCATGGTGTGGTAAAGGTTTTTTTTCCTGATCATCCGGATGCACAAGTATCTGATTGTAACTTGAAAAACCATCAAGCATAGACATCATTTGGGAACCAACAATGTTCTGCAAAATTTGGTCCATGTTTGGGAGAGGGTAGTTTTCCTTCAAAGAGGCTTTGTTCAAGTTTCTGAAGTCAATTCATATTCTAATTTCTCCACTCTTTTTTTTTACTAAAACCAAGTTTGCAAGGCACTTTTGAGAATCTAATTGGAACAATGATTTTGACATCAAAGAGTTTCTTGATTTCCTTCTCAATTAGAGGTGTGAGAAGTGGATTAATTCTCCTCAACTTCTACTTGAAAGGCTTTTCATTTTCTTTAATGGGAGTAGTATGCTGAATGATAGTAGGGTCATACTTCTTCAAGTCAGCATAACTCCAAGAAAAAACATGTATAAATCTTTTCATCATCTCAATATATTTTTCATTCATATCAGCTGAAAGAAACTTTGAAAGTTTAATCATTTTTGGCATAGCTACTGTACCAAGGGTACAACTCTCTACCTCTTCATCTTCATCTTGTATCCTGGGAGATTTGAACACATAATTCTGATCAAAAATATTCTCAAGGGGTATGAGGCCTTTGGCTATAGAATTATTCTTCAGCTGTAACACTTCAGAATTTCCCTTAGATTCAGGAAGCATGTTTTGCTGATCTACTTGTATATTTTCAAATTCTTCTTTCAACTCAATAAAGTTCTTTAATTTTTGGTCATCCTCAAAGACTTGCCAATGGATAATGTTATCAGGTATAGCTGGTCTATGGTGAAACTCAACCTCATATTTTTCAGTGGAATGTATGGGAATGATGAAAATACTTGCAAAGACAGCTAGGGAATCAACAATGGAGTTTTGGTCCCTAGTCTTAACAATGAATGAATGTTCTTAGAAATTTTCCAGCATGTCCATGACTAAAAATTTTTAAGCCCTCATTCTCACATCCTTTTTTTGATAAAAACCTTCAAATTGTTTAATGAATAATTCAAAATCTCCACAAACATAAATCTTTTGAGCAACCATTCTTTTTAAAACTTCTAAGCCCAAAATCAAAGATTCATACTCAGCCATGTTATTTGTACAATCAAAATTCAGTTTGTAAGAAAAGAACTTACTTTAATCATTTGGATTTGTGATCCAAATCCCTGATCCTACCCCCTCTCTTCCTAATGATCCATAAAAATGCAACAACCACCAACCTTCCTCCTTCTCCTCACTGATTTGTTGATCTTCTGCTTGCTGATTTTTTGTCTGCTGAATTACAGGTTCCTGATTTTCTGCATTCTTTTCATCCTCTGCTTCATCAGTCAACTCATTGAAAATAATAGCAGATCCAAGTTTAGTATCAAGAGCATAAATTGGAAATTTCTGAGGTTTATCTTTACTACTCACCATGTAAGTCATTCTTGTTTCTCTATAAAGTCTCCTTTGCTCACCAAAAATAGGAATGGTGGCATAAGGTCCATCTGCATTGTACCTTTGATTTTTTCTACCCATGGCCTTGATAATAGCATACCAAAATTTAGTGGAATGTCCACTACAACAATGTCCATGACCACTGTCTTGGCAGGGACTTGTGTAAGACCAACAACAACATCTTTAATTAAACCAATGCACTAAACTCTTTTTGAATCAAAGTAAAACAAATCCTTATATGGTCTAGTAATTTCTAACCCTATCCTCTCCATGATTGCTTTGGGCATAATATTGTGAGAAGCCCCTGAATCCAACATGGAATTATGCAATGTCATGTCATGAATGCTAAGTTTGACATAAAAAGGAGGCACCTCCTCATTCTGTTCATCTTCTAATATTGGACCCAAGTATATGATTGGATGATCTTCTTGAATATTTAAGATATCAGCAGCTCCTGGTTGTGAATTCACAATTTTCACAATCTTACTTCTGTATCCATTTACCTTAAGAATTTCTTCAAAAGGTATTCATATTTTGATCATAGAAATTTCACTCTCCAAACTGAAAATAGAGGCAGATTTTTCAGTTTCTTTGATAGGAAGAGGAGGTGGTGTATCTTTCTTACCTTCAGCAGCTTTGGGGGCATCTTTCTTAGGTTGTACTTTGTTTGCAGTGATCGGTGTTAGGGCCTAAATCTACCTCATTCTGAGAAATGTAGGATCTAGGATAACATCATACCACACAAAACTTGGTAGCTAGCCCTACTAGGTCAAGAGAGGGCTCTCTCCTTGTCAATCTCAGAAAATATGGCCAATGAAATCTTGAGATGACTGATGTGATCATTGATTTTAGGCTAGGTATGTGTACAGAGGTGTTTGATTGAATTTGATGATGTTTTTTTGGCTCAAATGTGATTGCAGAGATATCTATGGGGCAAGGTAGGCAAGTGATTTGGTACTTCAAATTGAGTGAGATGGAGAGGTTTTAGATAGATGAGGAGTTGAAAAGGGCATGAAGAAATCAGGGATCCTTTTCAATCAGCTGAAAACATAGATAACTAAACAAACCAAAGGTAGAGCATTGCACTTTCAATGTATTATACCTTTATCTTTGTTTGATTTAGTTAAGATGAAATAAAGAGAGATATGGCATACATAAAACACATGTAGACTTACAATTACAAAATAAAACACAATAAACAAGTAAGATGCCACATGAATCCCATAAAGACCTGCAAACCACTGGTCTATTCCTTAGCCAAACTGCTGAAATGAGTACACAATAAGCTCCAAGCTTTCCCAAAAGTCCAACCATGCTAATGACTGAAAAAACATAAGATATAGGCAAAAAAAAACTCATCCTAGCCTCTAGGGGTCGAGCTCATGAGTTTAGGAGTTTTTCCAACAAATTCTAAACTAAGAAACTAAAAAGTAGGCAGTGTAACAGCTTGCCTCTAAAAACAAGGGAACTGATTCATTCAGTTGTAAACTACCTTTTCATGGATGAATCTACCTCTATGAGTGAAAATTTAGCATAATTACATCAAGATCCATAAAATTACACTAAATTACATCATGATTTTGACATTAAGAAGGAGAAAAGTCAAACTGTGAAGAAACTAGGCGAAAAACAGAGTTTTTTTTGGCCAAAATGAGAAAAATTCCTCCAATGTGCCACGCTGATTTCCCTATGCATAGCGCCTTTTGCAGCTACTTTTGGAGGCCTTCCTGGTGTCCAATTTTTCTCCAAGTGGGCTTGTTGGAAATTTCTGCCTGTATAATTTCCACCACAGGTGGAATTTTTTAATTTGGCCTCCATTTTCCCCTCCAAAACTGAGTTCTCCCAAGACTGCTTCCTGTGTGTCAAAAAAGGGGCAGAAAGGTCATTTTTTTGGGTATTTTTGACCTTTTTGGGGGCTCAAAACCTGTCAAAATTATTGGCCATTTTAGAGCATGCATATTTTTTGATGGAAAATCCAAAAATTTTTAGTTTTCATCAAAAGGAGTCCTCCATCAAAAGTGAGTGCCAAGTGGCACGGCGCATTGGGCAGAAAAACCTGTGTTTTGGCCCAAAATTTCCAAAAATGCAAAAAGTGTCCCAAATTTTTTGAAAATTGGGCTGAGTGTTCTCCATCAAGTGCTGTGTTGGGCCAAGGAAGCCTCAGTCAAGGTCTAAATTCTATCTTTCTCTTTTCGCCTCCTCGATGCCTTCTTCAACTTGCCCTTCAAAATCTTGATTCTTGCCTTGCAACTTTTGTTTTTCGCCAAGTAATGGTATGCCATGTGCCTCAACATGTTTTTCTCTTTGTTGGCCTTATCTAGCATATTTTCCAAATGTATGTTTATCCTTTTGAGCCAAGATTCAGGATCAACTTTGAAGTTCCTGCTCAAATGTGGTCAATTTTATTTTCCTCCTCTTGGCAGCTTACCGGTTTTGCCTTCATGTTTTTGAATGCCATGGATGAGTGGGACTGATGAGGGGAGGGTTTGATGCTGGTTGTAGTATTTTAGGGAATGAAAGGGTTTAGGGGATGATATCTAGGGTTTTGGATGGCAATTAGGTTTTTTGGGATATTTGGCTAGGGTTTGGGATAGTGGGATTAGGGATTTAGGGTTAGTTGATTTGGGATATGGGAAATGTTGAATGGGAAGATGAGAATGTAAAGAGAGGGAGAAAATGATTGAGGGAATGAAGGATTGAGGGAGTGAGAAATGGATAGGAGTGGAATTAGCAGCAAGAAATACAACTCATAAACCCTATGCAATTGTTTTTGACAAAAAATGCAAGGAGGTAGGGTTTTAATTTTTATCCATTAAATCACCACAAGCACCAAGAGAAATTCATTCATTGGTCATGGAGGGATGTTAAGTTAATTGGGAAATGAATAATTTAGCAATTTAAGATTATTTGGAGGAATATTTGAATGGATTTCAGGCTTTTTAACCCAATGCGTAGCGCCATCTCAATGTGTAGCGCCAGTTCATTTTTTACACTACAGAAGGCTGCGCAATGCGCCGCGCCATCTCAAAGCGTAGCGCCTTTTTGCAGGAGACTTTTGGAGGCCTTCCCGATGTCCAAATTGGGCATAGGATAACTCGTTGGAAATATTATTGAGTCTAATTTCCAACCCAACTATAATGTTCAATTTGGAGTTCATTTTCCTTGTCAAAAATCAAATCTCCCAAGACTGGTCAAAATGTGCAAAATGAGGCTGCCTAAAGGCAGAGTGTTGTTGCAGTCAACTTTTGAAGGTCTTCCTCAACTCCAAATTGAGCTCATGATAGCTCATTGGAAATATATTTGTGTCTAATTATCATGTTACTTATCAAGAAAGTCATTAGGCCAACCAAGCTAGGAGAAATATTTATTTTCCCAAGGTCACTTCAGAGTTGCATCAATTCTCCTGAGGAAACTATATTTTTGAAATTTCTCTAAAACCATGATATCTGTGTAAAACATGAATGAGGTTTTTCTTCCTTGGAATATTTTGGACAAAAACCTCTCGCAGTTTTCCAAAATTCATCTTTTATCACTCAGCAACATCATTGGAGTAAAACCTATCCCGATGTGTGGAACAAGGGATTTGTCGAAACGAAGTGAAATGAAGGGGATAAGGGGCTTCTAAATTCTTGAGAAAATTTTTGGAATTAGGGAGGGATGTTAGGAAGTAGGGGAAAGTTTAATTTCAAATATTAAGTGAGGGGAAGGGGTCCAAAAGGGAAAAACACTGGCCTAGCCTGGAAAATTGCCAAGTTGTAGCAAGAAACTAGGGTTTGTGAAAAAATGAGGAATTTGGGGGATCTCAGTGATGGGAAGTGTTTAATAAGGTACATTAAGGATAGGGGAAGGTGTATGAACATAAAGATACAATGTTTTCTGATGATTTGACCATCCAAGAGAAATTACCTCCAAAACCCTAGGAGAGGGAAATGAACCTTACCTAGGCACAACTGAAGCATGAAGAAGGTGTAAAATGACCTAGTGGAACTTGAAATGATGATGAAAACCCTTTGAATGATGGTAAAATCAGCTGAATGGTGACATGGACCGACATTTGGACAACCTTGAAAGGAGTGAAAGCAAACCCTAGACCTAATACTTAGTGACCAAATTTTTCTTGAAGACTCACTGAAATGAAAAAATTTGACCTTGACACCTTAAAATCACTTTGTAAGAGCATGATTGATCACTGAAGGAATGCTTCAAAGACTGACACTAAAATTGGCTCCAATGGGGATGTTAGCTCCTTGGAGGTTCCACGAACTACAAATCTTTGGAAAGCAGACAATGCCTTCATCCATTGGGCAATGTAGTAAAAAACTCAAGCTGAAATGCATGACTGAAAACTGATGACTTGACGACACAAATTGACTCTTACTCAACTAAAAACTGACTTGATACTTAAACACAACTGAAAAACTAGAAAATATGCTCAATATGAAGCTTATTCAATACAACCTACTCTAGTTGTTCCATTCATCACCTGATCAAGTGAAATGAAACAACCAATGTAACCAAGTAAGTATTTCGGCTGCTATTTGAATTCTCCGCAAGTGCTCACTTATGAACAACAAGAGAGAACCATTGAAAGGAAACTCCCATGAAAACTTGGAAACAGATCTGTTGAATGATATGGATTCTCTATCCGCCTCCAAAAACAATGCATAAGGATCTTGAAGTTCATGCACACTGGGACTTAGCTCATCCAATGGATTACTTCTCTTTGTTGGAAATGTTGTCATTGATGGCAAAGGAATTGGCAAAGAAGGAGCATCTAAAATAGTAGCAAAGAAGAACAGAGGAAGAGTTCATTTACAGAAAACAATATCAGTCAAGGAACAGAGACAAGCAGTGAATTGAAACAGAGTAGGAGACAAAGGCCATCGAATAAAAAAAAGAATAAGTGAATGTTCTAGTAAATGGTAATTCATGTGTGAAAATAATGTATGCATCCTGATGGAGGATAAAGGAAATCCTGTGTATGATTGAGTTCTGGTGATACTCTGATGGGTGGAGAATATCGAGAGTATTTGGGTATTGATTGGTTCAATTCTCGTACGGAATGCCCTAAAACTCTGTGTGAAGTCCTATTGGGAGAGTGAGCCAGGGACGTGCTCTATGTGTGTAGGGCACATAAGCTCTATCGGTCAAAGTAATAGTACGTTCTGCATGTGTTAGACAATACAAAGAAAGTTGTCCCTGTTGAATGCAAAAGAACCGAGTCGAATAGTCAATAAGGATTTCATCAGAGCTGTATAACAGTAATCGTGGTTATATGAACTGATAACGCGGAGAAATGAATTAGCGAAGGTACGTTGATGGAACCTGGAGTAGAGGAGATTTCTGCAATTGAATAAATTTCTGTTTCCATTGAATTGTCTCGAGTTGATGTTTGTGAGTAAATTCCGTCCACTGGTTCCATTGAATTGTTCGAACAAACTCTGTTGAATTCATTCCCCTCATAAAGGAAGCCTGCGTATAACTAACTCTATCCTAATGGTAGTGAAAATCCCGTCGGAGGAGAAATACATTTGTTCGCTGTTTATTAGAAATCCTGCCAAAAATAGACCGGAGTTAACTAAGTAAGAAGGATAGCGCAAACCCAAATTAACCTTGGTTAATTATTATTCAAAACCGTGAGTGGATTGGCAAACCCAGTTTGCCCATATCGCACTGCTTTTGCGGGTTGAGCGGTATTCAAGAGGTTGGCTCCGATTCCATAGAATGGGCGACACGCGTCCCTGTACGACTCCACAAATCCACTTGTCACTGCGCGCCATCGCGCGTTATTGTTTGACCCAGGATGCCCAGCGATATTGTTGAGCACCGTCGATCTGGAGGGAAGCCATCGGACGGTGGTCGTATGAGGAAGATGCGCGAAGGTTAACAAAAGTATGGCGGTCATTGCACATTATTGTTCGCGCATCTTCGCCGAGCGATATCCGTCCGATCAAATGAGGCGGCGCGACGCGATAACAACCGTCAGATGTAAACGATCATTAGCGATGGGCCCCAGTTTTAAATTATATTGATTAAGCCGTCGATTATGCATGTGGGGCCGGATCCCAAGGTCTATTTAAAAAGCCATTTGATAAAAGCGCTGATTATTAATATAAAGTTCTATTATATATATTTAATTACCAAAAGTTGTGAATAATATTTATTTATCAAATTCCAAAAAAAAAAAAAAAAACCATCAGTGGCACAGTATTATTTGGTGGAGAAAAGGATTACCTTTGGGACAATTTGTGCATGGAAGAACGAATATTGGGATTTCAATTTGAATTGGTTCGACTTTTAATATGAATACCATTAGTATTTGAGTGGTTTTCTACTCATGGTATTGATAAAGGAAAAACTATATAAGGAGAAGTGCATTATGGTTCAGAGTGTGCATGTGGAAGGGTTGTTAATAAATAAATATATTTAAGAGATATATTCATATGTGATGCACCTATGGATATGATATAGAAATGATGAATCTCTACGATGATCGGCAAAAGAAATGATGAAGACCTGACGGAAATCTGATGAAGAAATTGAAGAAATCTGGTGGATCTGAGGGTTAAAGCCTTCTGTATGAAAGTGGAAGTTTCCTGCCAGTAAAAGCTGGTGTTAAAATTGGGGGGTTGGAGCTCCCTTCCAGTAGTGGTTGGAGAACGAGAAAATGTTGTAGCCTTTCTGCAGGTGGGTGCCTGCGTGCTGGTATAAGTCTGCGCCAACATAAATTGTAAGAAGTTTTCTTTATAATAAATATTGAAGACTGAAATGACAGTAGTGGTGGTTTTCTCCTGAATTGGGTTTCCACCTTAAAATACTGGTGTTCATGTGTGTTGATTGTGTGTGATGGTTGATTCTGTTGTTACTACTCATGATTACTGCTTATTATATATCTGATGAATGAATGATGCTATGATCTAAGTAAAGAATCAAAGGCATAAAAGAAAAATATTTAGTCAGCTCTAAATACTGATTCACCCCCCCCTCAGTATTTTTCCCAACAATTGGTATCAGAGCAAGTCCTTCTGAAAAAGCTTAGCCGCTAGAAGGAAGATCAAGCAAGATGAGCAATCAAGATGGAACAACATCTATCATACCTCCGCTCTTTAACGGAAACAATTTAATATTTTGGAAAACAAGGATGAGATCCTATCTTCAGTATTTGGGAGCAGATGTATGGGCAATTGTTGAAGGAGGATATCAATATCCAACTGCAATACCAACAGATCCGATGGAAAGAAAGAATTATGAAACAAATGCAAAAGCAGTCAATGCTCTATTGGGAAGTCTAACTGAATCAGAATTTGTCAAAGTCATGCAGCTGAATATAGCAAAGAAATATGGGACAAAATCATTCTAAGTTATGAAGGTGATGCAAAGGTAAAAAGTGCTAAACTCCAAACTCTCAGAATTCAATATGAGAATCTAAAAATGGATAATGAGGAGAGCATTGCAAATTTCTTTTTACGTCTTGATGATATTGTAAATCGTATGCGAAATCTA
Source organism: Pinus albicaulis (assembly GCA_034641835.2). Classification (NCBI taxonomy): domain Eukaryota; kingdom Viridiplantae; phylum Streptophyta; class Pinopsida; order Pinales; family Pinaceae; genus Pinus; species Pinus albicaulis. The sequence goes on from CM076570.1 coordinate 241,357,891, forward strand.
GGAGAAACAATAACCGAATCTACTCTGGTTGAGAAAATTTTAAGATCACTAACGGAAAAATTTGAGTCAAAAGTTTCTGCTCTTGAAGAAAAGCAAGATCTTCAAAATCTTACTGTGGTGCAACTTCATGGCATACTAACTGCATATGAAATGAGAAGAGGAGGACCATCTGAAGTCAAAGAAGAAGTCTTTAGAACTTCTACAAAAGGGAAGGAAGTACAAAAAACAGAAGGATCAGGATATATCTCAGAAGAAGATGAGATAAACTTTGTAAAGAAACTTCAACTTGGCACAGGACGGTTCAGAGGTAAGCTTCCTTTCAAATTTTTTGATTGTGGAAGAGTTGGTCATTATGCTGCTAAGTGTCCTCATAAAGAAACACATAAAAAGGGGAAGGAAGTAGCAAGAAGGAATAAGAATCGTTTTAGCACTAGAAAAAGTTACTATACTCATGAAGACAATGATGGGTTATCTGATAGTGAGGAAGAATGTGAACAAGATCTTAGACTTCTCATGGCATTTGAAAAAGAATCTAGAGAAGAAAAAGATACTTTTATGGATGCTTTAGAGGACAATGATTTTCTTGATGAATTCAATCAACTCAAAATATGCTTAGAAGAAATTAAAATATGCTTAGAAGAAAGTAAAATATCCATAGAAACTCTGAAAAATCAGCTTGAAGAAAAGGAGAAACACAATGAGAAATTAGAATGTGAAATAGTAAGTCTAAGAAAAGAAATTGAGAAAGTGAAGACTTTGAATCTTAGATTTTCTAAAGGATCTGAAATCTTAGATGAGATTATCAAGGTACAACGGTCTCCTCTTATAAAGACAGGTCTTGGATATATCAGAGAATCTTCTTAGGCTTCAGCACCAAATTATCTAAAAGTAGCTACAACTAGTATACAACATTCTGCCACTCAGCAAGGGAATAAAGAATCTTTACAGGTAAAGCATGACCATCTCAATTCAAAGAACACTAACAGGAATACCTTTCAAAGAAACACCAATCAACAGGTAAATTCAAGTAGAAGATTTCATGATCGCAGAAATTTCTTCTTCAATGGAAAATGTTTCTCATGTCACAATTTTGGTCATAAATTTGTTCAATGTGTTGCATATAAAACCATCATGACAAGAGAAGCAAGAAAGAAAAGGATTGATATTGGAACAAAGAAGAATACCTATAACAACTTTTCTCCTCTTCAAAATGAAGTTGAATGTGCTTATTTGCAATAATTTTGGCCATGAATAATCTCAATGGAGGTTAAAAGTTCAGCTCAAAGTAACATGTTCCTTCAAACTCCAAAGTATGGAAAAAGAAGGAATTGCTGTGTTGAAAATTAGGCAAATAAGTATCAATAAGATGAAGAAAATCAATGGTACATTGATAGCTAGATGTCAGACACATGATAGGTGGACAAAAACAAACTTTTCATATAGTTTCAGAAAAAGGAAAAGAATGTTACATTTGGAAATGATACTCCTGCTGTCATTAAGGGAAAAGGATATGTTTTTCTAAAAGAAAAGGTGAAAGCTAATAATGTCATGTATGTGGATGGATTAAAGTATAACCTGTTAAGTGTAAGTCAAATGTGTGATCAAGGAACTGAAGTTGTCTTTAGTTCAAAAGAATGTGTGGTACGTGATCTTGATACAGGTAAAGCAATTATAAAAGGAAAAAGAACTCCAAGAAACTTGTATGTATTGAAGAACTGCAAAGAACAATGTTACTTGAGTAAATCTTCAGAAAACTGGCTATGGCATAGAAGGTTGGGGCATCTGAGCTTCTCTCAAATCAAAAAATCAAGCAGACTTGAAGCTGTTCATGATCTTCCCAATATTACTCTACCTGAAAATATCATATGCAAATCTTGCCAATTTGGTAAGAAAACCAGAGTACAATTTAATGCCAAGGAAGGATCATCAAGTAAGCCTCTTGAACTCATTCATACTGACATATGTGGACCTATGAGGAAAAAGTCACCACGTGGTGAAGAATACTATATCTTGTTTATTGATGATTTCTCTAGAATGTGTTGGGTTGGGTTGATTAAACACAAAGATGAAGCATTTGAGAAATTTCAGATCTTCAAAGCACTGGTTGAAAATGAATTAGATCTAAAAATCAAGTGTCTTAGATCTGATCGAGGAGGAGAATATACATAAGATGAATTCCTTGAATTTTGTGAACAACATGGCATAAAAAGACAGTTTTCTGTAGCTGGCACTCCACAACAAAATGGCGTAGCAGAAAGAATGAATAGAACAATTCAACAAATGGCTAGAGCTATGCTTGATGATTCCGGAACACCTGACACATTTTGGGGAGAAGCAACACATACAACGGTAAATATTCTTAACAAGGCACATGTTCGTGTAAATAGTGATAAAACTCCATATGAACTCTGGTATGGTAATCCTCCCACTGTGAAGCATTTTAGATTTTTTGGAAGCAAATGCTTTATCAAAAATAATGATGAAAAACTTGGCAAGTTTGAACCCAGAGCAGATGAAGGAATACTTCTTGGTTACTCCTCTAGGAGTAGAGCATATAAATGTTACAATAAAAGACTTCGGAAGATTGTTGAATGTATTGATGCTGTTATTGATGAGTCTCCTGTAGCTCCAAAAGAAGAAAAATAAACAAAAGATGAAGATGATGATGACATATATCCTTCTACATCAAATAGGACTGATATAGACAGTGAACCCAATGAAGAACCCGAAGATGATTTATCTGAAAAATCTCCATCCAGATATGTTCAAAAGAATCATCCAGAATCTCAAATTTTGGGAGAAAAGGGATCAGGTGTATAAACAAGAAGGAATCTTGTGGGATCTTCTAGCAATCTGTCATTTCTGTCCACTATTGAACCACACAATGTCAGTCAAGCTAGCAAAGATGAATGTTGGATTCAAGCCATGAATGAAGAGCTTGATCAAATTGAAAAGAATCACACTTGGGAGTTAGTACCAAGGCCTCATGACAAAAATGTCATTGGAACTAAATGGATATTCAAAAACAAGTTAAATGAGAATGGGGATGTCATAAGAAATAAAGCTAGACTTGTTTGCAAGGGGTATGCTCAACAAGAAGGTATAGACTTTGAAGAAAATTTTTCTCCTATAGCTAGACTTGAAGCCATAAGAATGTTTCTTGCTTTTCAAGCTTCCAACAAATCAAATTTTATCAAATGGATGTTAAATATGCTTTTCTCAATGGTGATCTAGAAGAAGAAGTTTATATAAAACAACCAGAAGGATTCATTTTGGGAAATGGTGGAAAACTTATTTGTAGACTTAAAAAGGCTCTATATGGTCTCAAAAAAGCTCCAAGGGCATGATACTATCGTCTTGACAAATATGTTCATCAACAAGGATTTTCAAAGGGGTTTGCTGATAGCAACTTATACACAAAAACTGAAAATGACAAACTATTGATTGTGGTTGTATATGTTGATGATATCATTTTTGGAAGTAATGAAGAGTCTATGAGTCAGAAATTTGCTTCTGATATGCATCAAGAATTTGAAATGTCTTTACTTGGGGAACTAACATTCTTTCTTGGCTTGCAAGTGCAACAAGCAACAGATGGCATATTCTTATCACAAGAAAAATATCTTAAGCAAATCTTGAAGAAGTATGGCATGGAAGATTGCAAACCTGTAAGTACACCAATGATAACCGGATGTAATCTCAGTTCTAATGATGATTCCCCCACGGTGAATCAACCAGAATACATATCTATGATAGGAAGTCTACTTTATCTCACTGGGACAAGACCAGACATTATGCATGCAGTTGGGATTGTTGGACGATTCCAAGCTAATCCAAAAGAGTCTCACCTTCAAGCTGTGAAAAGAATATTCAAATATCTACAAGGAACTCAAGACTTTGGACTATGGTATCCAAAGAATGCTGATCTTACTCTTCATGCATACACTGATGCAGATTGGGCTGGAAGTGTTGATGATCGGAAAAGCACTAGTGGTGGTGCATTCTATATGGGGCCTCGGTTAGTATCTTGGTTTAGCAAGAAGCAAAGCTCTATTGCCTTATCTACAGTAGAAGCAGAATATGTGGCTACTGCATCATGTTGCACTCAACTTCTCTGGATGATGCAAACCTTACAAGACTTTCAAATCAAATGTTCACCTCCTATCTCCATTATGTGTGACAATACAAGTGCCATCAGTATCTCAAAGAATCTTGTTATGCAGTCCAATACCAAGCAAATTCCCATCAAATATCACTTCTTACGTGAACAAGTGCTTGAACAAAAGGTGAAATTAGAGTATGTTCCATCCAAAGAACAAGTTGTTGATATATTTACCAAACCTCTACCTAGGGAATCGTTCGAATATCTCAGACATAAACTGGGAGTAGTCTCTACCATGCAGAAGATCAGATCTACTTAAATACATAAGATTAAATTGGTTGTGAGGTGATGTTGGGCATCTCTGAATGCACAGGCTAAGGGGGAGCATTGGTCATATAAAAAGGATGCATTGTTGGCATTTATAAGTCATTTTGTTATATTATGTTTAAAGATGAAGCATGATCTCAGGGGGAGCATGGTATTTTCGGTTCAAAGGATCTTGATCAACTCTTTGCCATTGATGTCAAAAGGGGAGGAAAAGCAAAGAGGGGCTTCTATAAGACAAACAGAGGAAGAGTATTGCCATCAATGCCAAAGGGGGAGATTGTTGGAAATGTTGTCATTTATGGCAAAGGAATTGGAAAAGAAGGAGCATCTGAAACAGTAGCAAAGAAGAACAGAGGAAGAGTGCATTTATAGAAAACAGTATCAGTCAAGGAACAGAGACAAGTAGTGAATTGAAATAGAGTAGGAAACAAAGGCCATCAAATAAAAAAAAGAATAAGTGAATGTTCTAGTAAATGGTAATTCATGTGTGAACATAATGTATGCATCCTGATGGAGGATAAAGGAAATCCTGTGTATGATTGATTTCTAGTGATACTCTGATGGGTGGAGAATACCGAGAGTATTTGGGTATTGATTGGTTCAATTCTCGTACGGAATGCCCTAAAACTCTGTGTGAAGTCCTGTTGGGAGAGTGAGCCACGGACGTGCTCTGTGTGTGTAGGGCACATAAGCTCTATCGGTAAAAGTAATAGTAGGTTCCGCATGTGTTAGACAATACAAAGAAATGTGTCCCTGTTGAATGAAAAATAACCGAGTCGAATAGTCCATAAGGATTTCATTGGAGCTATATAACAGTAATCGTGGTTATATGAACTGATAACGCGAAGAAACGAATTAGAGAAAGTATGCTGACGAAACCTGGAGTAGAGGAGCTTTCTGTAATTGAATAAATTTATGTTTCCATTTAATTGTCTCGATTTGATGTTTGTGAAGAAATTCCGTCCACTGGTTCCATTGAATTGTTCGAACAAACTCTGTTGAATTCATTCCCCTCATAAAGGAAGCCTGCGTATAACTAACTCTATCCTAATGGTAGTGAAAATCCCGTCGGAGGAGAACTAAATTTGTTCGCTGTTTATTAGAAATCCTGCCAAAGATAGACCGGAGTTAACTAAGTAAGAAGGATAGCGAAAACCCAAATTAACCTTGGTTAATTATTGTTCAAAATCGTGAGTGGATTGGAAAACCCAGTTTTCCCATATCGCACTACTTTTGCAGGTTGAGCAGTATTCAAGAGGTTGGCTCCGATTCCATAGAACGGGCGACACGCGTCCCTGTACAACTCCACAAAACCGCTTGTCACTGTGCGCCATCGCGCGTTATTGTTCGACCCAGGATGCCCAGCGATATTGTTGAGCACCGTCGATCTGGAGGGAGGCCATCGGATGGTGGTCGTATGAGGAAGATGCGTGAAGGTTAACCAAAGTACGGCGGCCATTGAACGTTATTGTTCGCGTGTCTTCGCCGAGCGATATTCGTCCGATCAAATGATGCAGCGCAACGCGATAACAACCGTCAGATGGAAACGATCGTTAGCGATGGGCCCTAGTTTTAAATTATATTGATTATGCCGTCGATTATGCATGTGGGGCTGGATCCAAAGGTATATTTAAAAAGCCATTTGATAAAAGCGCTGATTATTAATATAAAGTTCTATTATATATATTTAATTACCAAAGGTTGTGAATAATATTTATTTATCAAATTCCACGAATTTGATAAATAAAATTCCAAAAAAAAAAGAAAGAAAACCATCAGCGGCACAGTATTATTTGGCGGAGAAAAGGATTACCTTTGGGACAATTCATGCATGGAAGAACGAAGATTGGGATTTCAATTTGAATTGGTTCGAATTTTAATATGAATACCATTAGTAGTTGAGTGGTTTTCTACTCATGGTATTGATAAAGGAAAAACTATATAAGGAGAAGTGCATTATGGTTCAGAGTGTGCATGTGGAAGGGTTGCTAATAAATAAATCTCTTTAAGAGATATTTGCATATATGATGCACCTATGGATATGATCTAGAAATGATGAATCTCTACGATGATCGGCAAAAGAAATGATGAAGACTTGACAGAAGTCTAATGAAGAAATTGAAGAAATTTGGTGGATCTGAGGGTTAAAGCCTTCTGTATGAAAGTGGAAGTTTCCTACAAGTAAAATCTGGTGTTAAAATCGGGGGGTTGGAGCTCCCTTCCAGTAGTGGCTGGAGAACAAGAAAAGGTTGTAGCCTTTCTGCAGGTGGGTGCCTGCGTGCTGGTATAAGTCTGCGCCAACATAAATTGTAAGAAGTTTTCTTTATAATAAATATTGAAGACTGAAACGACAGCAGCGGTGGTTTTCTCCCGAATTGGGTTTCCACCTTAAATACTGGTGTTCATGTGTGTTTATTATATGTGATGGTTGATTCTATTGCTACTACTCATGATTACTTCTTATTAAATATCTGATGAATGAATGATGCTATGATCTAAGTAAAGAATCAAAGGCATAAAATAAAAATATTTAGTCAGCTCTAAATACTGATTCACCCCCCCACTCAGTATTTTTCCCAACACTCTTCTCCTCATACCATGAATGCAAACTTTTTTTTGAGCTTTGTGACGAGACTCCTGCTAAAAATGACAAAGAAAATAGCTACCGGATCAAGTTTATATCAGCACACGTTTCAAGCTCACATGCAGTCAATGGAGAATCATCCAACACATCAGCTATTGGATCGTGAAAAATTTGAAAAGACTGCTGCAACCCATTTTCTATTGGTTCCAGTGAGATTACATGATTTCCTACAGGCTACTCATTTGAAGATATACTATGCAATTTACCCTTCAAAAATTGAAATGATTCAAAACAAAATGGTATGGAATCATCTTGTATCATTTGATCATATGTGCTAGCTTCCATGTCTTCATCTGCAACTTGAAAATCAATGGTATTCGGGGGCTGCAAATCTGGATATGAGAAGTCTTGAACAAGGTTTTTATTTCCCTCAAGATGGTCCAAATCAAGACTTGTCGACATTTGATTTCGGATTGCACGAATGTTGTCTCTGATGAACTGAAACGAAGCAAAAAAAAAAGGCAAATATCCTTCACTTACTTCAAAATTTGTTGCACTTTCCTCGTCATTTCCATAGCTAATATGTGATGGCTGAACATTGTATTCGAGCTGTTGAAAGTGAACTTCTTCCTCCCATAAAATAGCTGCTGATTTGTCTGCAAGATTAGCTTCTGTTTGGAGAACATAATCATCATCATACTGATCAAACTAAGGCAAATAATTAGCATAAAACACATCATCAAGCATACATGTCATATCAAAAGCTGTCTCTTCTCCAAGATGATCTATAAAACAATTATTATCAGATCTATGACAACTGGGATAAGAAACAAATTGTTTTGGATCACCAACTTGTTCTTCTTCAATAAGCGAGCCATGGGCTTCAACATTATACTCATTCCTTCTGATGATCCTTTGCATCATCTCTTCCACTGCACTTACCAAAATTTCAAGATTTACCTCTAGAGATGTCGATTCCTCCGGATCTATGTTTTTCATCTCTTATTCCTTCAACTTTACCCTTCGGATCAGCAAATGAGCCTCTACATCTACTGCACTGTTCTGCATTTCTTCAAGTGTTGCAAGATTCCTTTCTCTCAGTTGAAACTCCATTTCCGGATCAAAGGCACCCAGGTAGTGCAAGAGAGCAGATCCAAGAGGAGGTCTTATATTAACTGGCATCGAATAATAAACTTGGTTAAATCTGGTAGAAAATTGTGTACTGTCTCCCCTGGCAGTCTTTTCAGCTAGTTATACTCTTCTATAATCAAGAAAGGGTTCTGTTTGATCACCCACCTGTCGAGGAAAACTTTGACGAACTGTTGGAAATCTAAGATGCTTGCATCAGGCAGGGTTTTGAACCAACTCTTGACTTTTCCTTGCAAAGAAAGAGAAAAAAGCCTAACACTGAAATCCTCTTCATCAACTTCAAAAATGTCAAGAAAAGACTCAAAATTCAGAACATGTCTCTCAGCAGTGATGTTGTCGCGTTCACCATCAAATCTTGGTAGATATAGGTCATGATTTTTAGGGAAAGCATGGGGTATAGGAGGTAAAATCAGAGGCTTGTATCGATCTGGAATTTTACAAGGTATAGGGGTATGTACAAATGCTGCAGAATCAGTCTTGGTCTCTTGAGGTTCATCATTTTGAAGATGGTTATCATAAGATTCGAAAGAAAGGTCTTGATCAAGCTCAAAAGCATGCAAATATTTGGTATTCACAATCTTCAAAGGGAAGGAATCAAATGCAGGCCGAGGATATTTTCTCAAATACAATATACTTTGCAAAGCCTTCTTGACATTCTCGGGAAAAGAGAAGAAATAATTTATGACAAAGAACAAAATGTCTTGGATGAAATTCCAATTTGAATACCTGATCTTTCCATATTGTCCTTTCATGTTTTCTGTTAGTCAGGTTCATCCTCCAATGGAGTCCTTGGATCTAATCTCGAAACTGATTTAGAGTCGCCAGATGAATGATTTCAGCCTTGCGGTGTCTGATCGTTGTCCACCATCAACAAACAAATCTGAACTTGATTACATTTTACTGAGGAAACCATATTTTCAGTTCATAAACTAAACCGAAGATTGACTGAAGCATCGTTTATCTACTATGCACTTGCAGAGCAAGAGAAGTTCGAAGGCTACCTGGCTAACTTCAGGCTCCATCTGTAGTTTATAAAGCAAACAAAAAACTTTTCGTCTTCCCCAGTATGGTCACCACTATGTTAGGGCCTAAATCTACCTCGGGCTGAGAAAGGAAGGATCTAGGATAACATCATACCACGCTTAACTTGGTAGCTAGCCCTACCAGGTCAGGAGAGGGCTCTCTCCTTGTCAATATTAGAAAATATGGCCAATGAAAGCTTGAGATGACTGATTTTAGGCTAGGTATGTGTATAGAGGTGTTTGATTGAATTTGATGATGTTTTGTTGGCTCAAATGTGAAAGGCAGATTTGGGCCAAGGGAATGAGGCTCATTTTTGCAGAGATCTCTATGGGGAAAGGTAGGAAAGTGATTTGGTACTTCAAATTGAGTGAGATGGAGATGTTTTAGATAAATGAGGAGTTGAAAAGGGCATGAAGAAATCAAGGATCCTTTTCAATCAGCTGAAAACATAGATAACTAAACAAACCCAAGGTAGAGCGCTGCACTTTCAATGTATTCTACCTTTATCTTTGTTTGATTTAGTTAAGATGAAATAAAGAGAGATATGGCATACATAAAACACATGTAGACTCACAATTACAGAAGAAAACACAATACCAAAGCAATATGCCACATGAATCCCATAAAGTGCTGCAAACCATTGGTCTATTCCTTAGCCAAACTGCTGAAATGAGTATACAATAAGCTCCAAGCTTTCCCAAAGCTCCAACCATGCTAATGACTGAAAAAACATAATATATAGGAAAAAAAAAACTCATCCTAGCCTCTAGGGGTCGAGCTCATGATTTTAGGAGCTGTTCCAACAAATTCTAAACTTAGAAACTAAAAAGTAGGCAATGGAACAGCTTGCCTCTAAAAACTAGGGAACTGATTCATTCAGTTGTAAACTACCTTTTCATGGATGAATCTAACTCTATGAGTAAAAATTTAGCATAATTACATCAAGATCCATCAAATTACACTAAATTACATCATTATTTTGACATTAAGAAGGAGAAAAGTCAAAATGTGAAGAAACTAGGCGAAAAACAATGTTTTTTGGCCAAAATGAGCAAAATTCCTCCAATGCGCCGTGCTATTTTCCCTATGCATAGCGCCTTTTTGAAGCTACTTTTGGAGGCCTTCCCGGTGTCCAAATTTGATCCAAGTGGTCTTGTTGGAAAGGTCTTACTATCTAATTTCCAGAAAAAGTGGAATTTTTAAATTTGGCCTCCATTTTCCCCTCCAAAACTGAGTTCTCCCAAGAATGCTTCTTGTGTGTCAAAAAAGGGGCAGAAAGGTCATTTTTTGGGTATTTTTGACCTTTTTGGGGGCTCAAAACCTGTCAAAATTTCTTAGCCATTTGTGAGAATTTATATTTTTCCATAGAAAATCCAAAAATGTTGAGTTTTCATCAAAAGGAGTCCTCTATCAAAAGCGAGCGCCAGGTGGCGCGGCGCATTGGGCAGAAAAACCTGTGTTTTGGCCCAAAAATTCCAAAAATGCAAAAAGTGTCCCAAATTTTTTGAAATTTTGGCTGAGTGTTCTCCATAAAGTGTTGTGTAGGGAAAAGGAAGCCTCAACCAATTTCTGAAGTCTCTCTTTCTCTTTTCGCCTCCTCGATGCCTTCTTCAACTTGGCCTTCAAAATCTTGATTCTTGCCTTGCAACTTTTGTTTTTTGCCAAGTAATGGTATGCCATGTGCCTCAACATGTTTTTCTCTTTTTTGGCCTTCTCCAGCATATTTTACAAATGTATTTTTATCCTTTTGAGCCAAGATTCATGATCATCTTTGAATTTCTTGCTCAAATGTGGTCAATTTGATTTTCCTCCTCTTGGCAGCTTGCGGGTTTTGCCTTCATGTTTTCGAATGCCATGGATGAGTGGGACTAATGAGGGGAGGGTTTGATGCTGGCTGTAGGATTTTAGGGAATCAAAGGGTTTAGGGGATGATATCTAGGTTTTGGGATGGCAATTAGGGTTTTGGGGATATTTGACTAGGGTTTGGGATAGTGGGATTAGGGATTTAGGGTTAGTTGATTAGGGATATGGTAAATGTGGAATGGGAAGATGAGAATGTAAAGAGAGGGATAAAATGATTGAGGGAATGAAGGAGTGAGAGAGTGAGAAATGGCTAGGAGTGGAATTAGCAGCAATAAATACAACCCATAAACCCTATGTAATTGTTTTTTGACAAAAAATGCAAGGAGGTAGGGTTTTAATTTTTATCCATTAAATCACTATAAGCACCAAGAGAAATTCATTCATTGGTCATGGAGGGATGTTAAGTTACTTGGGAAATGAAGAATTGATCAATTTGAGAGTCTTTGGAGGAATATTTGAATGGATTTCAAGCGTTTTATCCCAATGCTCTGCGCCATCTCAATTCGTAGCACCAGTTCATTTTTTACACTGCAGAAGGCTACCCAATGTGCCGCGCCATCTCAATGCGTAGCGCCTTTTTGCAGGATACTTTTGGAGGCCTTCCCGGTGTCCAAATTGGGAACAGGATAGCTCTTTGGAAAGCTTATTGAGTCTAATTTCCAACCCAGCTATAATTTTTTAATTTGAAGTTCATTTTCCCTGTAAAAAATCAAATCTCCCAAGACTAGTCAAAATGTGAAAAATGAGGCTGCCTAAAGGCAGAGTGCTGTTGCAGTCAACTTTTGAAGGTCTTCCTCAACTCTAAAATGAGCTCATGATAGCTCCTTGGAAATATATTTGTGTCTAGTTCTCATTTGACTTATCAAGCAAGTCATTAGGACAACCAAGCTAGGAGAAATCTTGATTTTCCCAAGGTCACTTCAGAGGTGCATCAATTCTCCTGAGGCAACTTTATTTTTGACATTTCTCTAAAACCATGGCACCTATGTAGAACAATAAGGAGGTTTTTCTCACTTGGAATATTTTGGACAAACACCTCTCTCATTTTTCCCAAATTCATCTTTTATTGCTCAGAAACGTCATTGGAGTAAAACCTATCCCGATGTGTGGAACAAGGGATTTGTCGAAATGAAGTGAAATGAAGGGGATAAGGGGCTTCTAAATTCTTGAGAAAATTTTGGGAAGTAGGGAGGGATGTTAGGAAGCAGGGGAAAGTGGAATTTCAAATATTGAGTGAGGGGAAGGGGTCCAAAAGGGCAAAACACTGGCCTAGCCTAGAAAATTGCCAAGTTGTAGCAAGAAACTAGGGTTTGTGCGAAAATGAGAAATTTGGCAGATCTCAGTGATGGGAAGTGTTTAATAAGGTACATTAAGGATAGGGGAAGGTGTATGAACATCAGGATACAATTTTTGCTGATGATTTGACCAACCAAGAGAAATTACCTCCAAAACCCTAGGAGAGGGAAACGAACCTTACCTAGGCACAACTGAAGCATGAACAAGGTGTAAAATGACCCACTGGAACTTGAAATGATGATGAAAACCCTCTGAATGATGGTACACTCAGCTGAATTGTGACATGGACTGATATTTGGACAACTTTGAAAGGAGTGAAAGCAAACCCTAGACCTAATACTTAGTGACCAAATTTTGCTTGAAGACTCACTAAAATGACAAAATTTCACCTTGACACCTTAAAATCACCTTATAAGAGAATGATTTATCACTGGAGGAAGGCTGAAAATATTGACACTAACATTGGCTCCAATGGGGATGGTAGCTCCTTGGAAGTGCCAAGAACTACAGATCTTTTGAAAGCAGACGGTGCCTTCATCCATTGGGCAATGGAGTCAAAAAATCAAGTTGAAATGCATGACTGAAAACTAATGACTTGACGACACAAATTGACTCTTACTCAACTAAAAACTGACTCAATACTTAAACACAACTAAAAACTGGAAAGTATGCTCAATATGAAGCTTATTCAATACAACATACTCTAGTTATTCCATTCATCACCTGATCAAGTGAAATGAAACAACCAATGCAACCAAGTAAGTATTTCGGCTGCTATTTGGATTCTCCTCAAGTGCTCGCTTATGAACAACAAGAGAGAACTACTGAAAGGAAACTCCCATGAAAACTTGGAAACAGATCCGTTGAATGATACAGATTCTCTATCTGCCTCCAAAAACACTACATAATGATATTGAAGTTCATGCACACTAGGACTTAGCTCATCAAATGGATTACTTCTCTTCTCCTCACACCATGAATGCAAACTTTTTTTTGAGCTTTGCGACGAGACTCCTGCTAAAAATGACAAAGAAACTAGCTACCGGATCAAGTTTATATCAGCACACGTTTCAAGCTCACATGAATTCAATGGAGAATCATCCAAAACATCAGCTATTGGATCGTGAAAAACTTGAAAAGACTGTTGCAACCCATTTTCCATTGGTTCCGATGAGATTACATGATTTCCTACAGGATGCTCATTTTAAAATATACTATGCAATTTACCCTTCAAAAATTGAAATGATTCAAAACAAATTGGTACGGAATCATCTTGTATCATTTGGTCATATGTGCCAGCTTCCATGTCTTCATCTACAGCTTGAAAATCAATGGCATTCGAGGGCTGCAAATCTGGATATGAGAAGTCTTGAACAAGGTTTTTATTGCCCTCAAGATGGTCCAAATCAAGACTTGTCTACAGTTGATTTCATATTGCATGAATGTTGTCTCTAATTAACTGAAAAGAAGCAAAACAAAAAGGCAAATATCCTTCACTTACTTCAAAATTTGCTGCACTTTCCTCGTAATTTCCATAGCTGATATGTGATGGCTAAACATTGTATTCGAGCTGTTGAAAGTGAACTTCTTCCTCCCAGAAACTAGCTGCTGATTTTCTGCAAGATTAGCTTCTGTTTGGAGAACATAATCATCATCATACTGATCAAACTGAGGCAAATCATCAGTATAAAACACATAATTAAGCATACATGTCATATCAACAGTTGTCTCTTCTCCAAGATGATCTATAAAACAATTATTATCAGATCTATGAAAACTGGGATAAGAAAAAAAATGTTTTGGATCAGCAACTTGTTCTTCTTCAATCAGCGAGCCATGGGCTTGAACACTATACTCATTCTTTGTGATGATCCTCTGCATCATCTCTTCCACTGCACTTACCAAAATCTCAAGCTTTACCTCTAGAGATGTCGATTCCTCCGGATCTATGTTTTTCATCTCTTCTTCCTTCAACTTTTCCATTTAGAACAGAAAATGAGCCTCTACATCTACTGCATTGTTCTGCATCTCTTCAAGTGTTACAAGATTCCTTTCTCTCAGCTGAAACTCCATTTCCGGATCAAAGGCACCCGGGTAGTGCAAGAGAGCGGATCCAAGAGGAGGTCTTATATTAACTGGCATCAAATAATAAACTTGGTTAAATCTAGCAGAAAACTGTTGTACTGTCTCCCCTGGCAGTCTTTTCAGCTGGTTATACTCTTCTATAATCAAGAAAGGGTTCTGTCTGATCACCCACCTGTCAAGGAAAACTTTGACGAACTACTGGAAATCTGAGATGCTTGCTTCAAGCAAGGTTTTGAACAAACTCTTGACTTTGCCTTGCAAAGAAAGAGCAAAAAGCCTAATACTGACATCCTCTTCATCAACTTCAAAAAGGTCAAGAAAAGACTCAAAATTCAGAAGATGTCTCTCAGCAGTGATGTTGTCGCGTTCACCGTCAAATCTTGGTAGATATAGGTCATGATTTTTAGGGAAAGCATGGGGTATAGGAGGTAAAATCAGAGGCTTGTATCGATCTGGAATTTTACAAGGTATAGGGGTATGTACAAATGCTGCAAAATTAGTCTTGGTCTCTTGAGGTTCATCAGTTTGAAGATGGTCATCACAAGATTCGGAAGAAAGGTCTTGATCAAGCTCAAAAGCATGCAAATATTTGGTATTCACAATCTTCAAAGGGAAGGAGTCAAATGCAAGCCGAGGATATTTTCTCAAATACAATATACTTTGCAAAGCCTTCTTGACATTCTCGGGAAAAGAGAAGAAACAATTTATGACAAAGAACAAAATGTCTTGGATGAAATTCCAACTTGAATACCTGATCTTTCCATATTGTCCTTTCATGTTTTCTATTAGTCAGGTTCATCCTCCAGTGGAGTCCTTGGATCTGATCTCAAAACTGATTTAGAGTCACCAGGTGAATGATTTCAGCCTTGTGGTGTCTGATCATTGTCCACCATCAACAATCAGATCTGAATTTTATTACATTTTATTGAGGAAACCAGATTTTCAGTTCATAAACTAAACCGAAGATTGACTGAAGTAGCGTTCATCTACTATGCACTTGCAGAGCAAGAGAAGTTCGAAGGCTACCTGGCTAACTTCAGGCTCTGTTTGTAGTTTATAAAGTAAAAAAAAAACTTTTTGTCTTCCCCAGTATGGTCACCACTATGTTAGGGACTAAATCTACCTCAGGCTGAGAAAGGTAGGATCTAAGATAACATCATACTACGCTTAACCTAGTAGCTAGCCCTACCAGGTCAGGAGAGGGTTCTCTCCTTTTCAATCTCAGAAAATATGTCCAATGAAAGCTTGAGATGACTGATGTGATGAATGATTTTAGGCTAGGTATGTGTACAGAGGTGTTTGATTGAATTTGATGATGTTTTGTTGGCTCAAATGTGAAAGGCAGATTTGGGCCAAGGGAATGAAGCTCAGTTTTGTAGAGATCTCTATGGGGAAAGGTAGGAAAGTTATTTGGTACTTCAAATTGAGTGAGACGGAGAGGTTTTAGATAGATGAGGAGTTGAAAATGGCATGAAGAACTCAGGCATCCTTTTCAATCAACTGAAAAGATAGATAACTAAACAAACCCAAGGTAGAGCACTGCACTTTCAATGTATTCTACCTTTATCTTTGTTTGATTTAGTTAAGATGAAATAAAGAGAGATATGGAATACATAAAACACATGTAGACTTAAAATTATGGAAGAAAACATAATACCAAAGCAATATGCCACATGAATCCCATAAAGTGCTGCAAACCACTGGTCTATTCCTTAGCCAAACTGTTGAAATGAGTACACAATAAGCTCCAAGTTTTCCCAAAAGTCTAACCATGCTAATGACTAAAAAAACATAAGATATAGGCAAACAACAACTCATCCTAGCCTCTAGGGGTCGAGCTCATCATTTTAGGATCTTTTCCAACAAATTCTAAACTAAGAAACTAAAAAATAGGCAGTGGAATAACTTGCCTCTAAAAACTAGGGAACTGATTCATTCAGTTGTAAACTACCTTTTCATGGATGAATCTACCTATATGAGTGAAAATTTAGCATAATTACATCAAGATCCATAAAATTACACTAAATTACATCATGATTTTTACATTAATAAGGATAAAAGTCAAACTGTGAAGAAACTAGGCGAAAAACAGAGTTTTTTGGCCAAAATGAGCAAAATTCCTCCAATGCGTTGTGCTGATTTCCTTATGCGTAGCACCTTTTTGCAGATACTTTTGGAGGCCTTTCCGGTGTCCAAATTTTCTCCAAGTGGGCTTGTTGGAAATTTATACCATATTTTTTCTAGCACAAGTGGAATTTTTTAATTTGACCTCCATTTGCCCCTCCAAAACTGAGTTCTCCCAAGACTGCTTCCTATGTGTCAAAAAAGGGGCAAAAAGGTCATTTTTTTGGGTATTTCTGACCTTTTTGGGGGCTCAAAACCTGTCAAACTTTATTGGCCATTTTTGAGCATGCATATTTTTCCATGGAAAATCCAAAAATTTTGATTTTTCATCAAAAGGAGTCCTCCATCAAAAGCGAGCGCCAGGTGGCGCGGCGCATTGGGCAGAAAAACTTGTGTTTTGGCCCAAAAATTCCTAAAATGCAAAAAGTGTCCCAAATTTTTTGAAATTTAGGATGAGTGTTCTCCATCAAGTTCTATGTTTGGCCAAGGAAGCCTCAGCCAAGATCTGAATTCTATCTTTCTCTTTTCACCTCCTCGATGCCTTCTTCAACTTGGCCTTCAAAATCTTGATTCTTGCCTTGCAACTTTTGTTTTTCGCCAAGTAATGGTATGCCATGTGCCTCAACATGTTTTTATCTTTTTTGTTCTTATCTAGAATCTTTTCCAAATGTATATTATCCTTTCGAGCCAAGATTCACGATCAGCTTTGAATTTCTTGCTCAAATGTGGTCAATTTTATTTTCCTCCTCTTGGCAGCTTGCCGATTTTGCCTTCACATTTTTGAACGCCATGGATGAGTGGGACTGATGAGGGGAGGGTTTGATGCTAGTTGTAGGATTTTAGGGAAATAAATTGTTTAGGGGATGATATCTAGGGTTTGGGATGGAAATTAGGGTTTTGGGGATATTTGACTAGGGTTTGGGATAGTGGGATTAGGGATTTAGGGTTAGTTGATTAGGGATATGGGAAATGTGGAATGGGAAGATGAGAATGTAAAGAGAGGGAGAAAATTATTGAGGGAATGAAGGAGTGAGGGAGTGAGAAATGGCTAGGAATGGAATTAGCAGCAAGAAATACAACTCATAAACCCTATGCAATTGTTTTTTGACAAAAAATGCAAGGAGGTAGGGTTTTAATTTTTATCCATTAAATCACCATAAGCACCAAGAGAAATTCATTCATTGGTCATGGAGGGATGTTAAATTACTTAGGCAATGAATAATTTAGTAATTTGAGAGTCTTTGGAGGAATATTTGAATGGATTTCAGGCTTTTTAGCCCAATGTGCCACACCATCTCAATGCGTAGCGCCAGTTCATTTTTTACACTGCAGAAGGCTGCCCAATGCGCCGCGCCATCTCAATGCGTAGCACCGTTTTGCAGGAGAATTTTGGACGCCTTATCGGTATCCAAATTGGGTGTAGGATAGCTCTTTGGAAATATTATTGAGTATAATTTCCAACCCAACTAGATTTTTTCAATTTGGAGTTCATTTGCCTTGTCAAAAATCAAATCTCCCAAGACTGGTCAAAATGTGCAAAATGAGGCTGCCTAAAGGCAGAGTGCTGTTGCAGTCAACTTTTGAAGGTCTTCCTCAACTCCAAATTGAGCTCATGATAGCTCATTGGAAATATCTTTGTGTCTAGTTCTCATTTGACATATCAAGCAAGTCATTAGGCCAACCGCAGTCAACTTTTGAAGGTCTTCCTCAACTCCAAATTGAGCTCATGATAGCTCATTGGAAATATATTTGTGCCTTGTTATCATTTGACTCATCAAGCAAGTCATTAGGCCAACCAATCTAGGAGAAATATTGATTTTCCCAAAGTCACTTCAAAGGTGCATCAATTCTCTTGAGGCAACTATATTTTTGACATTTCTCTAAAACCATGACACCTGGGTAAAATGTGAAGGAGGTTTTTCTGCATTTGCCTATTTTGGACAAAAACCTCTCTCATTTTTCCCAAATGCATATTTTATTTCTCATAAACATCATTTGAGTAAAACCTATCCCGATGTGTGGAACAAGGGATTTGTCGAAATGAAGTGAAATGAAGGGGATAAGGAGCTTCTAAATTCTTGAGAAAATTTTGGGAAGTAGGGAGGGATGTTAGGAATTAGGGGAAAGTGGAATTTCAAATATTGAGTGAGGGGAAGGGGTCCAAAAGGGAAAAACACAGGCCTAGCCTAGAAAATTGTCAAGTTGTAGCAAGAAACTAGGGTTTGTGCGAAAATGAGGAATTTGGGGGATATCAATGATGTGAAGTGTTTAACAAGGTACATTGAGGATAGGGGAAGGTGTATGAACATCAAGATATAAGTTTTGTTGATGATTTGACCATCCAAGAGAAATTACCTTCAAAACCCTAGGAGAGGGAAATGAACCTTACCTAGGCACAACTGAAGCATGAACAAGGTGTAAAATGACCTAGTGGAACTTGACATGATGATGACAACCCTCTGAATGATGGTACACTCATCTGAATGGTGACATGGACCAACATTTGGACAACTTTGAAAGGAGTGTTAGCAAACCCTAGACCTAATACCTAGCGACCAAAGTTTGCTTGAAGACTCACTGAAATGACAAAATTTGACCTTGACACCTTAAAATCACTTTGTAAGAGCATGTTTGATCACTAGAGGAAGGCTGCAAAAACTGACACTAACAAGAATTATATTCTACAAGATATTCACTTAGAATCTCATAATCTAAGTTTTATTCATTCATATGCCTCTTATCTTTCAAAGAAAAGGCCATAGTATGTTTCTTTGGAGTTTTATGCAATACCAGATCTTCTTATTGCTGATAGGAAGTACATGGACCTTCCTCATATTGAAACCCTAAATTGGTTTCACTTCTTCTTTGCTTAACCTCCTTTTTGAGGTCCTTCTTAGATCTGAAAAAAGATGAGATAAAACTCATTCTTTCCATCATTTTGATATTTTTCTTCTTCTATAGCATCTTTGCTTGAAACTCACAAGCTGAGCCAAAGAACATGCTTTGATACCACGATAGTATCCCCAAATGGGAAATCTCAGCAATACATGCTAAAATAATGCATTTTTCAAAAATGTATTCAATGAAATTTAAATGCATCTCATGGATCCATTAGATCTAATATTATAGTAATTAGATCTGAAATGTAATAAAAAACAAATCACTATTGCATAGTTAAACAGGCCTCCCATGCCAAAAATAGCTCAAAATCATGCAAAAATAGGGACTGCAACCATGTATGAAAGTTGGAATACCATGACAGCGTTATTTTATTACCTATGCAATAGAAGTAGGTTGTACATCAGATCTATAGAAAGTATGTGGATAAAAATTTGGATCTATAGCAGATCCATGCACTATACAAGCTCTTTTATCAATCCCCCTTGGGGTTTTCAACAATACATCATGTACAAAATGTAGATCTGAGTTGTAAGACTTCATATCTATGGAAATATTAAGATCTGGAAAGTGGATCTGATCTGATATAAACAATAAACTGATCTCCTTGAACAGATCTCCAAAGTGAAGGAAAGATCCCCAACACTCAGAAAATCAGCTCTCCAAATGGTGCACTGAATCACCCTACAACAGCTCCTTCAGAAAAAACACAGATATGGACTCCTTCTGCGCTGTAGGGGATAAAATGATGTTGGCCTATAGCCAAGATATATAAATATAGCTCACAACCTTCAATATTGTCCTCCCAATGGATTAAAACCTTCCTCCACTAAAAATAAGTATTGAGATGACCTAGATCTGAAGATCTAGCCTCCACTTGCTGCAGCTTACTGAAATAGTCAAAACCTCAACAGGATCTGTGATGTCAAAGGAAGATTAAGCTTGGCCTCAAGCTAGATAGTTGACAATATGGTGTAAGACTCCTCCAAGAGCTCCTCAAGGAAAGAGAAGGAATTCCTAAACAGGAAGACCTTGTGCTAAACATCACTTTATCTCAGCTAAACAGCCAGAGAAAGAAATATGTTTAAACATGCCATATACTCAGAAAATCATAATCATAAGCTAACCCCATATGGTTTCCATCCTCCTCCTTATAAATAATGTGAGCCTTCTCACCTTTGATCCCACACATTATGGTTTCCATCTTCATGCAATGAATCTCCCTCCAAAACTGCATTGTGCCATCATCAATACCACTCTTCCATAATAGTGTTGATGGATTTGGTCAATCTTGACTGGATCTCCATGCAATGTCTTCTTCCACACTCAAGATGGCTTTATTCCAACTATCTAAACAGATCCATATTCCCACTAAGTGATCTTCAATAATGTCCTACATCCTCCATACTAGCTTTTTTGACTTGGTCAAACTTGACTTTGTCCACATGCATTAAGCCTTGTTCACACATGAAGGTGTTTTTATCTAGTTTTGAATATGATCCTTTCCCCATTAAGAGGGTTTTTATTGCTGCTAGAAAGATTTATGGGTCTCCCTACCCATTTATTCATCTAACTATGTGTTTAGATCAAAATTAATATTCATGTTAGCTACATGATAATGTAGGAATATTACAGGATTTTATAATAGGTTTACCCAATTTTGAGGGAAAGAGTGTAATTATGATGGTAGTTGATAGAATTACCAAGTATGCACATTTTTTTTGCATTATCTCATCCTTTTAAAGCTAGTATAGCTGCTACTGAATTTATGGAAACAATTCAAAAGCTACATGGAAACCCAAATATTATTGTAAGTGACAGAGATCCCATTTTCACTAGAAATTTTTGAACAAAATTATTTTCTTGTCTTGGTACTAAATTAGGTCATAGCTCATATTATCATCCTCAATCTGACGGGGAAATTGAGATAGTGAAAAAATATTTGGAATTATAACTTTGTTTCTTTGTATATGATAAAAAAACACAATGGGTGAAGTAGTTACCTCTAGCTGAATGGTGTTATAGCACTTCCTTCCATACTGCAACAAAAATGGCCCTATTTATGGCACTTTATGGATATCACCCACCATCCTTCATAACATTTTTAAGAGAAAATCATAAGGTTCAAGAAGTGGAATATCACATCAAGCATCAACAAAAAATTCTATAACTCTTAAAGGATAACCACACTCCAACGCATAATCGAATGAAACAATGGTCGAATCAACATCGCAGTGAAAGAAATTTTGATGTAGGCAAATGGGTATTTTTACGGCCACAACCATACCAAAAAAATTCCCTCAAGAAATCTAAGAAGGATAATAAAGTATCACCCAAGCACTATGGTCCTTATAAGGTGTTGCAAAATATTGGTACTATGGCATTAAAATTGGAGCTGTGTGCATCTTCCCGAGTACACCTAGTTTTTCGTGTTTCATGCTTAATGAAGGTTATCTATGAAAAGCTCCCAGTTCAAACAATGTTTCCATAACTTGACAAAGAAGGAAAAATCATATTTTATCCTGAAGCAGTCATGGAAACAATAACCTGACAACTAAAAAATTGATTAATTTCAAAGTATCCCATTAAGTGGAAGAACTCACCCATTGGAGATTCCACATGGGAGGATGATAATTTTATATAGAAGCATTAAAAACTACTCAAGCATTGAGGAAAACACTTTTTTTAAGGAGAGGGGCATGTTAGGTCCCTATAATATTAGTATATTCCCCTTATTGTTATTATTAGTGTAGCCCCCTATTGTTATATATGTGCCCATGTATCCCCCATGTTGTTATTGTTGTGCCCCATAGAATCCCACTATTTTTATTGTTGTGCCCTTACATTATTATTGATAAGTAGGATTTGATTATATTGTGACCCCTTAGACCCCTATATATACCAAGGAGGTCTTATCATTTTAATCAGCCAAGATTTTTTCATTTATGTAATGTAAAGGAGGTTTCCCCCCTCTAAGAGGATAATTTTTAAGTCATTGATCTATATTTTTCTTCTATTTTGGGAGTCGGTTACATAACACCAACTATGTTATTTTATCCCTCCCTCTCTCCTTTTCTATCATTCTCTCCCCCCTTCTCTCCATATCTCCTTCTTTATCTCTTTATATCAACCCTAAAAATACACATTCTCTCTCCATCTCTCCCTTGTCACTCCCTCTCTCTCTCTCTCTCCACTTCTCACTCTCTATGTCTTTTTTATTCCCTCCAAATCCATCTCCCTATGCTTCCCTATCTCCTCCTTTCTCTTTTCCTTCCCCTCTCTCCCTTTCTCTCCTACCTCCCTCCCTCTCTCTCTCTCTCTCTCTCCATATTTGTGTCTCCCTCACCCTCCCTTACCCTTCTCTCCCTCTCTCTCTCTCTTCATTCCTCCTCTCCTGTCTCCTTCAATTTATCTCCATTTATCCCTTATCACTCTCCCTATCTCTCCACCTTTATCATTCTAAGAATCTATGTGTTTGTTATATATATATATATATATATCATGGTATATTAATATATATTATACTAGCAATTTCACCACATGTTGGAAAGGAAACACCGCAAGGCAGTAGCATAGGAAAGAATAACATAGAAGAAAAAAGTAAAACAAATATGCAATTTTATTCTTTTACTAGTGTTTGTCTGAGAAAAAAAATGAAAATTTCATAGAGGATTTTTCATTATAAGAGAAATCTAATCATTTGAAAATCATGCTTTGATGTGGGCTTATATAGATGTCTCATGTTATTATATCATTCACATTTCTTTGTATATTTTTCACAACATTACAAGATGTAGATTTAGTGTTTAATAGTAAAATTTTATTCATCAAGTTAAGAATATAAAAATATAATGTTTCGGGGAAGATGACGATGGAGCGAAGAGGAGAATGAGCTTCTGGTCTAGGTTTTCTGGTGGTTGAGGTAGTCGACAGAGTTGGGGCTAGGCCGAAAAAGGGACATGGGCTTTTCAATGGGGATCAGATTTCCCACCTTTCGTGGACATATAAGGGATACTTTTGGACAGCTACAGGCGGGGCGGCGGTGGATATGGAGCCGCTGCCAGAGCTCCTCTGGCGTCAAACTTCTCCTCATATGATACAAACAAGGACCCAGGTTCTGGCAGAGTGCCATGACAGAGGAGTGATGAAGGATTTCTAGGATGCCAAGAGCAGGAAACGTGAGGCCAAGAGAGCCTGAAACCCCTATCCCTTGTTCTGGGGTTCACCCTCTCAACCTGTGGCACAGAGAATGTGGAATGGGTTTTGAAGGACCAGTTGGGCATCAGAGTGGATGATGCTCAAGTAGGCGGACCATTTTGTCGGATGTGGGGTTTTCTTCATGTAGAGACTCTCTCTACACACTCGGCCAGTGGTCTCAAACACCTGACGAATGCAGTTCTTTCATCCCTAATGCTTGAACCTTCACTTTGCAGCACCGCCCTTGCCTTTGTGTGTTGGTTCGTGGCCTGCACAACCTAGCTACTCGATGCAAAACCCTCGGTAACCCTCCTCTTTCCACATCCATTTTTTATTTTTAAGATGTATGATGTTGGGGTTTTGTCATTGGGGAGGACGGCATGGTGCACGACCCCCCATTTTCATTTTTTGATGTTGCTACTGGGGGCAGCTGTGTGTTAGGTCCCTATAATTTGTTAGATTGGCAAGACCAAATGTACAAGGATAACATCAAACCAACTTTGGAGCCCTAGGACCTAACCTTCCTAGACTCAGAGAGGACTCCCTATAAATTTGTATGAAAAATATGTAACTTGATTGATTTTAGGGTTTTGATTTTTAGGCTAGTTAAAATG
Source organism: Pinus albicaulis (assembly GCA_034641835.2). Taxonomy (NCBI): domain Eukaryota; kingdom Viridiplantae; phylum Streptophyta; class Pinopsida; order Pinales; family Pinaceae; genus Pinus; species Pinus albicaulis. The sequence goes on from CM076570.1 coordinate 241,382,153, forward strand.
ATAGGGTTTGTTTGTTTTGTTATTTTTGGTTGGGTTGCTTGTCAAGAAGAACAGATAGAGTAAGAGAAACTTAAACCATTGGAATATGGGGTCTGTGAAAAGTCTGAAAATTACAACAACAAATCAAGGGTGTTTCATAGAGAAAGTTAACACGACCAAATGGATCTTAATAGCTTGGGTGAGTGTGAAATGAACATTAACTGGTGAATGTAGTAGGTTTAAAGGGAAGTTGAGAATCCTTTAACATATGCTATAACAAGAAGGGTCTTTAGGAGTACCATGCATTAAGAATGAATCAAAGGATAGGGCACACCATAAACTTCTTTGACCTAGCTTTATCAAGTATACTTTAAAACAACTATCCAGCAAACCTAGAGAGCAGGGAACTCCTAAATTCTCTAGCTATCTACCTTCAAAGAAAGAAAACATTCAAGATAACACATAAGTGATGATCAAAGAGCAAGGAACTCATAAGTTTCTTCAATTATACTATAAAGACCTTCAAAGTGACTCTTTAAGGTGGACTAAAGGACAGGGAAAACCATAAACTTCTTTAGCATAAACCCTAATAAGAAAGCTCCAAGAAAAGGCCTTTAAGAAAAATGTTTTAAGCTACACCAAAGGACAGGGCATACCATAAAATTATTTAGCTTGGCTTCATTAAATTATTTTCAAGGAAAAAAAGCATAAGTGGAATCAAAAAGAAATTAATAATTCTTCAATTTGACCTAGCATAGGAAAACATTAGAACAATAGAAGCAGACAGACCTAAGGTGCCTCTAACAGCATATCTTAGCCTAAATTTTCTATTCTATTGCAAGAGAAAAGATGAAAAATCATGGAAACAGAAGGAAACAATTACTAAATTATAATAAAATCACCATTAACCTGGTTCATGAATCCTATGAATGTGCTTGCTCCATTGTTGCTTAGTCCAAAACAATCACACAACTCTAAAGCCAATTTCTTCACAACTCAAAAATCTATGTAATATTCCTCTCAATAATCAACCAACAACCAAAATGAGGCTTACATGCAGTATTTAACTTCCAAGTGAGGATTTAAACCCTAGCTAGGGTTTCAAATGTCATTAATTACACATTTACTGCATTTGACCATTGAGATCATGCAAGGCCCAAGGCACAAATATCCCAAATTCATTCATGAAAAAAATAACTTCTAACATAACTCCTCAGCTAATTTTTAGATATTTTTCCTTTAAACCCTCAAAATATATTTTTCAATAACTTCTTGTGTCTTTTGTTGACTTTCTGGCAAGGGTGCAGTGCCACTAGCTGAAGGCGCAATGCCATGTCAAATGCGCAACACCAAAACTAGAAATATTGTCCTTTTTGAAGCTGTGTTTTGGAGGTCTTTGCGGTGTCCAAATGAGCTCCATGATAGCTTATTTGAAAAATTGTCCTATCTATTTTCCAAATATGCCTTTATTTTTCAAAATGGAATCCATTTTTCTAGTCAAAAATCAATTCTCCCAAGACTGCGCAGGGCACAACGCCAGTGCTGAAAAGAGGACATAAATGTGTTTTTTTTATGGTTGTTTGCCATTTTGAAGGACCAGTTCTACTCCAAATGAGAAATGTTTTGTGGATGATTTAATTCCCATGCAAATCATGAATATTCAATCCATTTTTCATTTAAGTGCCCCAAAAAAGGGCTCAACGCCAGTGGCATTGAGCGTTTGGCCCTTTTTTCTGCAAACCAAACAGTCAAAATTTCAAAATGTGCACCAAGTGCCAAAATTTGGATTTTTATTTGTTGATCATGTTTGGGAGGCTTGGAGGGATAAATCAGCAAGGATATCAGCTTCTCCTTATCCTTTTTCTTGGCTAGGGTTTCCTTCAATTTGTTCTTCAACTGCCTGAGCTTGATGTTGCAGACCTTGTTTCTAGTGATGTACTTGTTAGACATGTGTCTGAGCATCTCATTGTCTTTGTTTGCCTTATGGAGGAGCTTCTAGAGGTGTAGTTTAACTATGTATATCCATACCTCTTTTTCATCTTCAACTTCCTTAGAAATCTTTCCTCAAAACTAAGTTTCTTTACCTCATGTTTTTCTTGCTCTAAAGCTCTCTTAAGACTTCTTCTTTTTGGTCTTGACTTGATGGTTTAAGTATCATAAAGGTCAAAGTCATCAGGTGCCATAATTTCCTTACCCTTATGATCATGCCTCTTTGGCATTTGTGCCTCAACACCACTGCCACTGTCCTCTCCCTCAGACATGTTGAAAACTTTGTTTTTGAAAACCCTTGGGCTGATGTGAAATGAGATGAAAGGAGGGTACTAAAATGGCAGTTTTTGAAAGTGAAGGGAATGAGTGAATGAAGGGAATGGCTATAGGGGAAAGCTTAGATGAGTGAAAACCTTTGATCACTTTAATAACCCTTTATTATGATTGTTTTCTGTCTAGGGAGATGAAATAAGCATATAGATAGTGATTTCAAGCTTGAAATTTAGGGTTCGATTTAGGGTTTCCTTTTCTTTCAATTAAGTGATGACCAAATTGCTTGAAGATGGGTTGATGACATGTAATTACCCCTCAATATTCTTGGAGGACCTTTATCAAGAGTTTTAAATCAATTTGGATTGGTTTGAGTGGTTAGAAGACCTTGAAACCCCTTCTGTCCAAGAGCGCATCGCCAGTGCTGAGGGTGCATGTTGGCTCGAGGGGTCTTGACCCAGGGTTGGAGATTCAAGGTTTTCCAACAAACCACTATACTACTGGCCCTTTCGGTAGTGACCTACTTGCACAAGCCAAAGTCTCACCCGAAGTAGTATGGGTGCGTGCTAGAACCAGGATTCCGCACCTTGGGAGAGGGTAGGCAAGTCAAGCCAAGCTATGTTCAGTCTTTTAGTGACCCGATATTATATTACAGAGCCTAGATCTACATATTCCTTTCACATCCACGTGCTTAATAGCAATGATATTAACATTAATCAACATGTCATGAACTTATCTAAAGATAAAACAACTATTCCATATCTTCTTGCAGAAAACATAATAGAATAGTCCCATATCACAACATAAACAAGTAACGCAAGTATATTCGCATCTTAAATCAATAACACATCAAAATATATTAATCAACCAAGCATCACAGATTAATTCCGACAAATTCAGATATCCAACAATACTTCCACATTCATTAATCCTTCAGATCCACTTATAATACCCAAATCCCAACCTACGCACACTGCATAGGGTCTGCACACAGTAGGACAAAGAATCTTCGCGCACATAACAACAGAAGTCCTTCCCCAACAACCCTAACCAGATCTATCAATTCTCACTTAGCATCAATCTATTATCATCCTTCTTATTCTGTCCTACAACTCAAAAAATTTCAACTACTTATACTATTTTAGCCTTTGCATCCAATGGTCTGCAAACTGTGGTTTGCGGACTCTTGGTCTACCCTTGACCCATTTACAATGCTTTAGGGGCTTTGACCCACCCCAAAACCCCTGTGTTAGACTCAATATAATCAAAAACTATACAAAATGGACTAGTTTCGCAGCTTGTAAGGGACCTTGTTCCAAGAGTCCCCCAACACAATCTTGTGACTTGTCCTGAGTCACTGCGATGGTAGGTTCATCATCTGCACATGCAAAACTACTCCGACCATGTAGTCATTTGATCTGATATGTTTTGAGCCAACTACCATTGACATATCCTAGTAGCATATCGCCACGTAGTGTGGCCAGCCGAATAGCTCCACCATCCGTGATCTCCTTAACAGTATAGGGGCCAAGCCAGTACTGCCGAAACTTCCCTGGATGTTTTGAAAACTGGCTATCGTATAAGAGGACCAAGTCATCCTTCGCGAAGGTCTTTTGATGAATATGTTGATCATGCCAGGCTTTATCGTGGGCCTTTTGCACCTATTGATGGAAGTTAGCCAAAAACCGATCTTCCTCCAAAGCCATAAGTTGCACTAATCACTCCTCCATGATGTCGGGGTCTGCCATGTTCATAGCTACTGCGATACGCAGACTAGGAATAATGTACTCCATTGGCATAATAGCCTCCTTGCCATAGACCATCCTAAAAGTAGTTTTCACAGTTAGCTTCTTGGAGGTGATTCGATAAGCCCAAAGAACTGACAGGGTGCAGACGTCCCAATCGCTGCGATCGGCATTGCACACCTTTGTTAGTGCTTGCTCCAAGATTTTTTTAAAGGCTTCAACCACACCATTTTCCTATGGATGATACAGTGTGCTTTTTGCATGATGGATGTAAATGCAGAAGTTTCCTCAGACACATAACTTTATTGATCATGCAAAAAGATTACATAAAAAATTACAGGAGTTTACACATGTAAACTCACACTCTCACATTCTCTCATTACACACTACAATGAAAATAGGAAACTAACCTATTTATAAGCTCTATGTTCTAACTTAATCTAGTTATGGATCACTTGGAAAATAAACAAGTGTCCATTTACAGTAAATGAGCTTCTAACCATTCTACTAACTTCACTCCTAACTTAGAGCCTAGGAAACGACTCTTTTCTAGAGTCCTAATTTTTAATAACAAATTTCTATTTCTAAATATCTCAAAGATCTATTAAATATTCTAGAATAATAATTATTAATTTAATATCTTAAATTAATAGTTATTTTATTCAAAAATTATAACCTATGATAAAATTTATTTTGGATCATCTAACATTCCCCCCTATCATCCAAAGATACATTACAATAGATACCAAGTTCATCCCTGAACTTAGTAAACTTTATTCTGCCAAGAGGTTTCATGAAAATGTCAGAGGTCTGATCTTCTGAAGGGCAAAACACTGGCTTGATGACGTCCTTTGCAATGAGAGATCTGATATGATGATACTTGGTGTCCACATGCTTTGTCTTTGAATGAAAAACTGGATTATTGGCAAGCTTTATTTCTGATTGATTGTCGATGAATAATGAAGTAGCTTTTGCTGGAGGAATTCCCAAGTCTTGTAAAACTCAATGTAACCAAACAATCTCACAAGCTGCTTCCCATGCTGAAATGTACTCTACTTCTGCTGAAGAAGTGGCCACTGTAGTTTGCTTCTTGCAACTCCAGGAAACTGCAGCTGACCCCATGTTCATTAAGTAACCTGAGGTTGATGCCCTGTCATCAATACTGCCAACAAAGTCAACATCTGAAAATCCACCAAATACAAAATTTTTAGTCTTTTTGTAAAGAAGACAAAAATATTTTGTTCCTTATATATATCGAAGAACTCTTTTGGCTGCATTCCAGTGGTTGTATAGTGGTTCCTGCATAAAACGTGAAAGAATATTGACTACATAAGATAGATCAGGACGAGTGGTTTTCAAATAAATCAAGCTGCCAATCAACTGTCTATAAGTCGTGCTGTCCACTTTTCCCCCCCTTCAAATTTTGAAAGTTCTAAGTTTTGTTCCATAGGGGTAAGGATAGGCTTACAATCCTGCATTCCAAATCGTTGAAGAATTTCTGCTGCATATTTACTCTGGGAAATGAAGATCTGATGTGGATGTTGGAATACTTCAACTCCAAGATAGTAGTGACGTAGTCCCAAATATGTCATCTTAAAACTTGCATGTAACTCCTTTTTCACCTATTCAATGTGATCATCATTGTTGCCTGTAATGATCAAATCATCGACATACATAATGAGAATGACCAGATATTTTCCCTGTTTGCACACATAAAAAGTATCATCAAATTAACTGCGATGAAAACCAACTTTGCGAAGGTATTCATCCATTTTGGCATACCAAGCACGGGGATCTTGTTTTAATCCATATAAAGCCTTGATTAATTTGTAGACTTTATGTTCTTGCCCTTCAACTTCAAACCCTAGTCCTTGTGTCATATATACATCTTCCTGTAAGTCCCCGTTGAGAAAAGCGCTTTTGACATCCATTTGATGAACTTTCCACCCTTTCTGAGCTGCTAAGGAAAGTGTGAGGTGGATGGTGTTCCATTTAGCTGTAGGTGGAAAATTTTCTTTATAATCAATGCCTTCCTGCTGCGCAAAACCTTTAGCGACAAGTCTTGCTTTATACTTGTCAAGTTCGCCATTTTGGTTGTACTTAACTCTGTAAACCCATTTGCATCCTATGGGTTTAACATTTGGAGGACAATCAACCAGTTTCCAAGTGTGGTTATCAATTACTGCTCTATATTCATCAATCATGGCTTGTTTCCATTATTTATGTTTAATTTCTTATTTGTATGTGGAAGGTTCAGTAAAATCATGTGCTAGCAAGGCGAAAGTTGCTTCAATTTTGTGTTTCTATCTTGTTCCTATTTTATTTTGTTCATCAGGCTTTACATCTTTCAATAGTTGAACTGCCCACTTTGGAAGTTTTTTCTCACTTGTTTGAGGTTCTGAGAAGTCCCCATCATTGTAGAGGGGATTAATGTAAACTGATGTTCGTCGTTCAGGTGGTGAATCTAGAGAATCACTGTCAGAAGAACTACTGCTTCTTGGAGACGCTGATGAACTGCTAGAAGACCCAGATGATTTTGTTGAAGTAGATGGACTGGATGACTCATCTTCAGAGGAAGGAAATCAAGTTCATACCAATTTGATGAAGTTGGTTGACTTTGCATATTTCCTTTCCTTTTACTGCCCTTAGTTTCTAACTTGTGAAGAAGACTTTCGATTTCTTCAGCACTCTTACTCTCTGTTTAATAAAAAATGACATCCCTGCTCACAATAAATTTTCCATTGGTCAAAATATGATACCCTTTCTTTTAATCTGAATAGCCAATCATTGTGCATTTCAAAGTTCTTGAATCAAGCTTAGTTCTCTTTTCTTTGGGAACTAAGGCATAACAGATGGATCCAAAAACTCGAAGATGTTTAACTTTAGGTTTGAAACCAAACCAAGCTTCATAAGGGGTGATTCCTTCTAAAGAAGCAGTTGGAGATCTATTTCTTAGATATACAGCTGTATGGATTGCTTCTACCCAATATACAGCTGTGTGAAAAGCGCGTGTATACGCGGATCTGTTTAAACAAAGGAGTGTATGGTATCTGAACTTACAGTTGCTCAAGGTTGAATGTGATTCTGCATATCTATTCTGAAGTCTGGGTTATCTCTGATATTCTGGTTATAGTGGTTTCACTGATATGTTGGAAGCAATGGGAAAAATATGATTGTTGATAAGTGAAGGGTTGTATTGAAGCTGTTTGATCTAGTTTGAAAATTGATGAAACGTGGTCTGCAGTGGTGTTGAGGGTTGAAGCCTTCAGTCAGGGGGTTGTAGCTCCCTTCTAGGAGAGGCTGGTAAATGAGAGCAGGGGGTCATAGCTCCCTTCCAGGAGAGGCTGGTAAACGAGTACAGGGGGTTGTAGCTCCCTTCCAGGAGAGGCTGGTAAACGAGAGAAGGTTGTAGCCTTCTGTAGGTGGGTGCCTGCGTGCTAGTATGAGTCTGCGCCAGTACATGGTTGTAAGAAGTTTTCTTTATAATAAATATTGAAGATTGAGATGACGGCAGCGGTGGTTTTCTCCCGAATTGGGTTTCCACCTAAAATCCTGGTGTTCATGTGTGTTGCTTATGTGTGATGATTATTCTGTTCTTTTTGCACCTGTTTACTGTTTTCTAAAACATCTGATGAATAATGCAATGATCTAAGTTAAGAATTAAATGCATAATTAGATCTCTGGACATACGCGAGTTCTGTAAAGGATATCCGCGTATATACGCGAGTTGGGTTAAGGAAAGTAGTGTATGGGGTGACAGGAAAAATGAATTTTTGGTATACACACTAAGAATTGATCCCCCCCCCTCTCGGTGTTTTTCCCAACAATTGGTATAGGAAAGGTCCCCTTGCAGGAAAAAGCAAGCAACTAGAAGGGAGATCAAGCAAGATGAGCAATCAAGATGGAACAACATCTATCAAGCCTGGAAGTGCAATGGAGACGATTGAATCTGCAGAAGCAAGGATGAGGTCCTATCTTCAGTCTATAGGAACATATATATGGGTCATTGTTGTACAAGGATATCAATATCCAGCTACAATACCAACAGATCCGAATGAAAAGAAGAATTATGAATCAAATGCAAAGGCGGTCAATGCTATAACAGGAAGTTTGACTGAATCTGAATTTTTCAAAGTCATGCAGCTAAATACAGCAAAGGAAATGTGGGACAAAATCATTCTAAGTTATGAAGGTGATGCAAAGGTAAAAAGTGCAAAACTCCAAACTCTCATAATTGAATATGAAAATTTGAAGATGCATAGTGATGAGAGTATTGCCAGTTTCTTTTTATGTGTTGATGATGTTGTAAATTGTATGAAAAATTTGGGAGAAACAATAACCAAATCTACTCTGGTTGAGAAAATTTTAAGATCACTAAAAGAAAAATTTGAATCAAAATTTTATGCTCTTGAAGAAAAACAGGATCTTCAAAATCTTACTATGGTACAACTTCGTGGCATACTAACCGCATATGAAATGAGAAGAGGAGGACCATCTGAAGTCAAAGAGGTTGTCTTCAGAGCTTCTACAAAAGGGAAAGAAGTAAAAGAACCAGGAGGATCAGGATATATCTCAGAAGAAGATGAGGCAAATTTTGTAAAGAAACTCCAACTTGGCACAGGACGATTCAGAGGTAAGCTTCCTTTCAAATGTTTTGAGTGTGGAAGAATTGGTCATTATGCTGCTAAGTGTCCTCATAAAGAAACACCTGCAAAAGGGAAGGAAGTAGCAAGAAGGAATAAGAATCGGTTTAACACTAGAAAAAAGTTATTATATTCATGAAGACAGTGATGGGCTATCTAATAGTGAAGAAGAATGTGAACAAGATCTTAGACTTCTCATGGCATTTGAATCTAGAGAAGAAAATAATATTTTTTTGGATGCTCTAGAGGACAATGAATTTCTTGAAGAAAACAATCAACTCAAAATACGCTTAAAAGAAAGTAAAATACTCTTATAAGAAAGGAAAATAACCATAGAGACTCTGGAAAAGTAGGTTGAAGAAGCAAAGAAACACATTGAGAAATTATAATGTGAAGTGGTAAGTCTAAGAAAAGATTCTGAGAAAGTAAAAACTTTGAATCTTAGATTTTCTAAAGGATCTGAAACCTTAGATGAGATTATCAAGGTACAACGTTCTCCTCTTATAAAAACAGGTCTTGGATATACCGGAGAATCCTCTCAAACTTTAGCACCAAATTATCTAAAAGCAGTTACAGTTGGTTTACAAAATTCTGCCACTCAGCAAGGGACTAAAGAATCATAGTAGGTAAAGCATGATCATCTCAATTCAAAGAATACTAACAGGAATATCTCTCAAAGAAACACCAATCAACAGGTAAATCCAAGTAGAAGATTTCATAATTGCGGACATTTCTTCTTCAATGGACAATGTTTCTCATGTCACAATTTTGGTCATAAAGTTGTTCAATGTGTTTCATATAAAACTATCATGACTAGAGAAGCAAGAAAGAAAATGATTGAATTTGAGAAGAATACCTATAACAACTTTTCTCCTCTTCTAAATGAAGTTGAAAGTGCTTATTGCAATAACTTTGGGCATGAAGAATCTGAATGCAGGAGCAAAGTTCAGCCAAAAGAGCATTTTCCTTCAAGATCCAAAGTATGGAAAAAGAAGGAATTACAGGTTGAAAATTATGGCATAGAATTATTCGCAGAAGGTGAATAAAATCAATGGTACATTGATAGTGGATGCTCAAGACACATGACAGGTGACAAACACAAACTTCTTGCATATAGTGCTCTAGAAAAGGAAAAGAAATTTACATTTGGAAATGATAATCCTACTGTAATTAAAGGAAAAGGGTCTGTGTTTCTAAAGGAAAAGGTGAAGGCTAATGATTTCATGTATGTGGATGGCTTAAGGCATAACCTGCTAAGTGTAAGTCAAATGTGTGATCAAGGAACTGAAGTTTTCTTTAGTTCAAAAGAATGTGTGGTTCGTGATCTTGATACAGGTAAAACAATTATAAAAGGGAAAAGAACTCCAAGCAACCTGTATGTATTGAAGAACTGCAAAGAACAATGTTACTTGAGTCAATATTAAGAAAATTGGCTATGGCATAGAAGGTTGGGGCATCTAAGCTTCTCTCAAATCAACAAATCAAGCAGACTTAATGTCGTTCGTGGTCTTCCCAATATTACTCTACCTGAAAGTATCATATGCAAATCTTGCCAATTCGGCAAGCAGACCAGAGTGCAATTTAATGCCAAGGAAGGATCATCAAGTAGGCCTCTTGAACTCATTCATACTGACATATGTGGACCTATGAGGAAAAATTTACCTTGTGGTGAACAATACTATATCTTATTTATTGATGATTTCTCTAGAATGTGTTGGATTGGGTTGCTTAAACACAAAGACGAAGCCTTTGAGAAATTTCAGATCTTCAAGGCTCTGGTTGAAAATGAATTAGATCTAAAACTCAAATGTCTTAGATTTGATCGAGGAGGAGAATATACTTCAGACGAATTCCTTGAATTTTGTGAACAACATGGCATAAAAAGACAGTTCTTTGTAGTTGGCACTCCACAAAAAAATGGCGTAGCAGAAATAATGAATAGAACAGTTCAACAAATGGCTAGAGCTATGCTTGATGATTCTGGAACACCCGACACATTTTGGGGAGAAGCAGCACATACAACAGTAAACATTCTCAACAAAGCACATGTTCGTGTAAATAGTGACAAAACTCCATATGAACTCTGGTATGGTAATTCTCCCTCTGTGAAGCATTTTAGAGTTTTTGGAAGTAAATGCTTTATCAAAAATAATGATGAAAAACTTGGAAAGTTTGAACCTAGAGCAGATGAAGGAATACTTCTTGGTTACTCCTCCACGAGTAGAGCTTATAAATGTTACAATAAAAGACTTCGGAAAATTGTTGAATGTATTGATGTTGTTATTGATGAGTCTCCTGCAGCCCCAAAAGAAGAAAAACAGATAACAAATGAAGACGATGGCGACTTATGCCCTTCCACATCAAATAGCAATGATATAAACAGTGAACCCAATGAAGAACCTGAAGATGATTTATCTGAAAAAGCTCCATCCAGATATGTTCAAAAGAATCATCCAGAATCTCAAATTTTGGGAGATAAGGGAGCAGGAGTACAAACCAGAAGGACTATTGTGGGATCTTCTAGCGATCTGGCATTTCTATCCACTATTGAACCACACAATGTCAATCAAGCTAGCAAATATGAATGTTGGGTTCAAGCCATGAATGAAGAGCTTGATCAAATTGAAAAGAATCACACTTGGGAATTAGTACCAAGACCTCATAACAAAAATGTCATTGGAACTAAATGGATATTCAAAAACAAGTTAAATGAGAATGGGGATGTTGTAAGAAACAAAGCTAGACTTTTTTGCAAGGGGTATACTCAACAAGAAGGTATAGACTTTGAAAAAACTTTTGCTCCTGTAGCTATACTTCAAGCCATAAGAATGTTTCTTGCTTTTTCAAGTTTTCAACAAATCAAAGTTTATCAAATGGATGTTAAATCTGCATTTCTCAATGGTGATCTAGAAGAAGAAGTTTATATAGAACAACCAGAAGGATTCATTTTGGGAAATGATGAAAATCTTGTTTGTAGACTTAAAAAGGCTCTATATGTTCTCAAACAAGCTCCAAGGGCATGGTATTATCGTCTTGAAAAATATCTTCATCAACAAGGATTTTCAAAGGGGTCTGCTGATAGCAACTTATACACAAAAATTGAAAATGATAAACTATTGATTGTGGTTGTATATGTTGATGATATAATTTTTGGAAGTAATGAAGAATCTATGAGTCAGAAATTTGCTTCTGTCATGCAGCAAGAATTTGAAATGTCTTTACTTTGGGAACTAACATTCTTTCTTGGCTTGCAAGTGCATCAAACTACAGATGGTATATTCTTGTCACAAGAAAAATACCTTAAGCAAATTCTGAAGAAGTATGGCATGGAAGAGTGCAAACCTGTAAGTACACCAATGATAACCGGATGTAATCTTAGTTCTCATGATGATTCTCCCACGGTAAATGAAACAGAATACAGATATATGATAGGAAGTCTTTTGTATCTCACTGGGACTAGACCGGACATTATGCATGCAATTGGGATTGTTGGACAATTCCAAGCTAATCCAAAAGAGACTCACCTTCAGGCTGTCAAAAGAATATTCAAATATCTACAAGGAACTCAAGACTTTGGACTATGGTATCCAAAGAATGCTGATCTTACTCTTCATGCTTACACTGATGCAGATTGGGCTGGAAATGTTGATGATCGGAAAAACACTAGTGGCGGTGCATTCTATATGGGGCCCCGGATAGTATCTTGGTTCAGCAAGAAGCAAAACTCTATTGCCTTATCTATAGCAGAAGCAGAATATGTGGCTACCACATCATGTTGCACTCAACTTCTTTGGATGATGCAAACCTTACAAGATTTTCAAATCAAATGTTCACCTCCTATCTCCATTATGTGTGATAATACAAGCGCCATCAGTATCTCAAAGAATCATGTTATGCATTCTAATACCAAGCACATTCCCATCAAGTATCACTTCTTATGTGAAAAAGTGCTTGAACAAAAGGTGAAGTTGGAGTATGTTCCCTCCAAAGAACAAGTTGTTGATATATTTACCAAACCTCTGCCCAGGGAAGCGTTCGAATATCTCAGACAGAAGCTGGGAGTAGTCTCTGCCTTGCAAAAAATTAGAACTGCTTAAATTCAGAAGATTAAATTGGACACGCGGGTTTCCTGAAAGACAGTCGTGTATATACGTGGGTTTATACACAGAAAACTGTGTATGGTTAGTTGCTGACAAATTTTGTTTTGGGTCAGCATTTTTTTAGCACATCTGCAGTACTGTTTGGTATCTCTGATGCTGTATGGTATCTCTGATGATGTTTCAGCTCTTATATTTCTGTTTTATTCTCTGATATTGGGTAAATATGCCTTGATGATTGGTTGTTGAAAGTGTTCAGGGGGAGCAATGTATGATGATTCCCATGGTTGGTTTTGGTAATTCTGGTTATGTTTATTTCTGACAGTGCATCTGATGTGACAAAAGAAGATGGGTACAGGTGGTACAGATTCAGGGGGAGAAGAAGGAATGTGAAATTTTCAGTTTTTCACTTTCCATACGCGGGTTTTATGAAGCAAAGTCGCGTATACACGCGAGTTCCAATGAAGACAGAAGCGTATGCTTTTTTGTTAAGGAAAACAGTGAGATGGCTCAAGAACAAGAGCATAGTTTCAGGGGGAGCATTAGCCTTGCTGAGTAATGCATTGTTGGCATTATGATGATTCTGAAATGTGATCTCTTTCTTGAGGTCTTTTTGGTAGTGGTCATAAAAAGTCATAATTGTAATTTTATGAAAAGGTCATGATGAGAACTATGATGTAAAATTGTAATATTCAGACATGTAAGGAATTGTTCAAATGTGTTAACCCACTTGGTTGGGTAGTTGAGTCAAAATGTGTAAACCCACTTGGTTGGGTACTTGAGTCTCATATGTAAATCCACTTGCTTGGATCTTTGATGTAAGTATGAGTCCTTGGTGATAGGAAGGTCATAGAGTCATGTACTTCATTGAAAAATATGTTTGAACTTTCAGCATGAATTCAGGGGGAGCATGGTAACTTCAGTGCACATCAGATCTACAGCGCTCTTCTATCTACATGAGGAGAAAACAACCTTGTGTTGGTTTTGATCCGCCCTTTGCCCTTGATGTCAAAGGGGGAGAGTGACATGGTGTTTGAATAGGGGAGAATATCATTATGCTTAATATATCTATCTGTTGTGGTGATCAAACACCATCGTGGTTGCCATCAAGTCCAAAGGGGGAGATTGTTGGCAATATGATGCAGAGTGTTGTCCTTGATGGCAACCCACTTGATGAAGATGATGACAACCTACTTGATGAATTTGTCCTTAATTCTTGATGAGTTTATTAATGATGTAAATCTGATGTTCTACAAATAGCTCAAAAGTACCAGAGAAAGAAATATCAGTAAGGGCCAAAACAATGATGAAAAGTGTGTGTCACAAAGCATACGCGGGTTTGTTTAGGAGAAGTAGTGTATGCACGCGGAAAAGTACGTGCCAAGTTGTGTATGCCATTTTGCGCTACAAATTTAGAATACCAAGGGGTGTTACCATGGTATTGACCCATTGTATTGAGCGCTTGATTATCTATTTAGTCCCGTCCAGGAATACCATCAGAAGTGGTGTGGTTTTGACTCATGGTATTGATAAAGGCTAAACCTATATAAGGAGAAGAAGATCATTGTGCAAAGGTGTGCATATGTCTGGGCTTTAAATGAATAATTCACTCTGAAGTTTATTTGTATGGTTGAACTCTGTTCTTAATCGATAGATCTGAATCTATGATGCACCTATGAATATGATGAAGGTTCAAAATCTCTAGATCTGGAAATGATGAATCTCTAGGATGATCTGAAAAGAAGTATTGAAGACCTGGCGCAAATCTGTTGAAGAAATTGAAGAAATCTGGGTAAGTTCATAGATCTGGTCTGTTCTGCAAAGTTTATCTTTTATAAATATATACGCAGGTTCATTTCATAAAAGGCGCGTGTATACGCGGATCTGTTTAAACAAAGGCGCGTATGGGAAGTTAGGGTTGTTTTGAAAAATGCACAGATGTATACGTGGGTTCGTTTCGTGAAAAGCGCGTGTATACGTGGATCTGTTTAAACAAAGGCGCATATGGTATCTAAACTTACAGTTGCTCAAGGTTGAATGTGATTCTGCATATCTATTCTGAAGTCTGGGTTATCTCTGATATTCTGGTTTTAGTGGTTTCACTGATCTATTGGAAGCAATGGGAAAAATATGATTGTTGATAAGTGAAGGGTTGTATTGAAGCTATTTGATCCAGTTTGAAAATTGATGAAACGTGGTCTGCAGTGGTGGTGAGGGTCGAAGCCTTCAGTCAGGGGGTTGTAGCTCCCTTCTAGGAGAGGTTGGTAAATGAGAGCAGGGGGTCATAGCTCCCTTCCAGGAGAGGCTAGTAAACGAGTACAGGGGGTTGTAGCTCCCTTCCAGGAGAGGCTGGTAAATGAGAGAAGGTTGTAGCCTTCTGCAGGTGGGTGCCTGCGTGCTGGTATGATTCTGTGCCAGTACATGGTTGTAAGAAGTTTTCTTTATAATAAATATTGAAGACTGAGATGATGAAAATGGTGGTTTTCTCCCGAATTGGGTTTCCACCTAAAATCCTGGTGTTCATGTGTGTTGCTTATGTGTGATGATTATTCTGTTCTTTCTGCACTTGTTTACTGTTTTCTAAAACATCTGATGAATAATGCAATGATCTAAGTTAAGAATTAAATGCATAATTAGATCTTTGGACATACGCGAGTTCTGTAAAGGATATCTGCATATATACGTGAGTTGGCTTCATGAAAGTAGCGTATGGGTTGTTATAAAGGAAAAAGTAAAAATTTTTATTGTCTGCACTAAACATTGATTCACCCCCCCCCCCCCCTCTCAGTATTTTTCCCAACAGAGGCGTTGCCATGTTTTGTAAGATTTTGACCCTTCAAGTTTGTCAGAATCAGAAAATAAATTAATCAATTTAGACATTGTAGTGTTAAGACTTCACACCATGAATCAAGCTCTAAAAAATATCAAGATGTGCAACACAACAACAACACACGATGCAAAAAATGAACTATCGGGGCTTGGCCTTGACCCTCGAATAGTCATTGAAACAAGAGAAAATTGACTGAGCTTTGCACTTGGCTCTAGTCAATTTCTCAAATATTTACAAGGCAACTTTCAAAATTTGACTTTTACAATAGTGCTCTTGCACAATCTGGTAAAAAGTTACCCCCCCTCAAAGTAAAATTACTTTGAGTCACACTTACCTCTCCAGAAAAAAATTACAAAAAATCACCTTATTACTCCAAAAATATTACAAATAACCGTATTACTCCAACAAATTACAAAACCCTTATTACTCCAATAAATTTTATAATACCCTTATTACTCCCAAAAAAAAACATTACAAAAAAAATATGCCTTATCACTCACAAGAACCTTTTAAATGTCCACTTTTGATTTATTTTAGATTTCAAACTTCAAAACTGGCATTCTTTCAGAATAAAAATAATCTCCCACGGGCATTTCAAGTAATGGCATTCAACCACCGCTCTTTAAATGCTGTCACAAGCTGTCAAATGCTGGATTTCAACACTGCAAGTTGGGTTTCAAGCTGAATTGCAATTTCAACGCTGGATTCTAACCCTACGCTGGATTTCAACTAAACGCTGCTTCAAATTAACGCTGGCTTCCAATTAAACGCGACTTCAATTGAACGCTAGTTTCTGTAAATGCTGAATCGATGCCACAAAACGCTAGTTTATGTAAATGCTGGTTTCTGTAAACGCTGGTTCATACGCTGGTTCAAATTAAACGCTGGTTTCAAAGACATGTTCAACGCAGCTTCCATTAAACGCAGATTACCAGGTTACAATGGCTCTTTCACGACATCTATTTATGCAAATAAAAGGCGAACATACCTCAGATCGAGGTTTTATTCAAATGGGTATAAAAAACCCAAGATTTCAAGGCCATGACCACAAAATTACAGATAAATACATCATATTCACAAAATAGAAGTAGGGCCCTTGAGCAACCTGGATTTAATTCTCTGAATCCAAAGATGAGTAGAACAGTACCAAAAGCGCAGATTAAATGGCATCTGCTTAACGTAGAACAACATTTGCAAATTCGTTAAGTCAAGAAATTAATGCAGAACAACACTTGCAAATTCGTTAAACAACAGTGCTCTCTCGTACAGAAGTGCTATGTCAACAACGCTCTCTCCTTCAGTGTTGATGCGTTATATCAACAACGCTTTCCTTTTTTTCTTATTTATTGTAAAAAAATTCTTACAAACAAAGTTGCCTCAACAATTTGAAATGGAAAATTCACACAAATTTGCATTTTCTCTTTAAAAAAATGATTTTAGAATTTACAGATCTAAAATCAATAAAAAAATTTTACAAATTTCATACCAATCTTTTGCTAATCACTTCAACGGAGTTGAGTTTCCAAGAACTAGGAGTGCTGGAATCTTCCTCCTCATATCCACTGCAACATTATCGTGGCTTTGATATCACATGTAAATGCAGAAGTGTCCTCAGACACATAACTTTATTGATCATGCAAAAAGATTACATAGAAAATTACAGGAGTTTACACACATAAACTCACACTCTCACATTCTCTCATTACACACTACAATGAAAATAGGAAACTAACCTATTTATAAGCTCTATGTTCTAACTTAATCTAGTTATGGATCACTTGGAAAATAAACAAGTGTCCATTTACAATAAATGAGCTTCTAACCATTCTACTAACTTCACTCCTAACTTAGAGCCTAGGAAACGACTCTTTTCTAGAGTCCTAATTTTTAATAACAAATTTATATTTTTAAATATCTCAAAGATTTATTAAATATTCTAGAATAATAATTATTAATTTAATATCTTAAATTAATAATTATTTTATTCAAACATTATAACCTATGATAAAATTTATTTTGGATCATCTAACAATGGATTCAGAATTCCACGGTCAAAGCTTGGATTGTTTCATTAACAAAATGCATACCCCTATCGCTCATGAGGATATTCGGACACCAAAATCTGGTCAAGATCTGTTCAAAGATGAAATGTGCAGCGGTATCCACAGTGCAATATTTTACTACTTGTGGTTCGGCCCACCGAGTTACGTAATAAGTGGCAGTAATAATGTAGCATGCACCCATCTTCTTTCCTGGTGGGTTGATAGGCCCTATCAAATCGATGGCCCACTTATCAAATGCTTGTAGAGCCATTTGCGATTGAAGGGGCATTTCATCCCTGCAGGATGGTCTCCCTGTTCGTTGGCACATATTACAGGTTTAACAATGATTGTGGGCATCATGATGCAGGGTAGGCCACCATAGCCCAACCCTCAAGACCTTTTGCGTCGTTGCCTTCCTTGCGTAGTGACCTCCTGCTACTCTGCCATGAGCTTCCACCAATATAGCTTGCCTTTCATGCTCCAAAACATATCTCCACAATACTTCATCTGCTCCCATCTTATATAACTGACCTACAATGATGGTAAAATCTGCTGCTCGGGCGACTAACTCCTTCTTTTGTTACACTGAATACTTTGGGGGTGCCATCCCAGTAGTCAAGAACTGAATGATATCAGCGAAGTGGGCATCTACTACCTTAATAGAAAATAGTTGTGCATCAGGCAATCCGTCTTCTAAGTTGGTCAGCTCCTCGCCATTCTCTATTTGTGATAATTGATCTAGCCCAACATTCAGCTTTCCCGGCTTAATTATGATTTCAAAGTCATACTCCTGAATAACAGTAACCATCGGCAGATTTTCCCCCCCAAAATGAGCTTATTTACCAGTTACTTCAAGGATGAATGGTCTGTAAACATTTTGAAGTGTCCTCCTAACCAGTAGTGCTGATATTTCTGCAAAGCGTACACCATGGCCAACCCCTCCCGCTTTGTAGTGGAGTAATTACATTCAGCGCTAGAGAGTTTCCAACTTGCAAAGGCAACTGGATGATCAATGTCTCCTTCTCCTGGCTATGTAAGGATAGCCCCAAGAGAAATTCCCGATGCATCGACGTGGACATGAAAGATCTTCTCCCAATCAGGAAAGATAAGAATAGGTGCCAAGACCATATTTTCTTTAAGTAACTCAAAGGTCTTCTGACACTCATCACCCAAAAATAACAAAACATCCTTTTTGAGAAATTTTTCCATAGGGGCCGTGATTAGTTCGTAGCCTTGAATGAATTTTCGGTAGTAGCCTGTGTGCCCAAGGATCGAGCGCAACTATTTTTCAGTCGTCGGTACTGGCAAGTTGATGATTAATGAAATTTTGGCAGGATCCACCATCAGCCCTTGGCAACAAACTATATGGTCGAGCAGGATACCAAAGGGTACACAGAAGATACACTTCTTGATATTTAAGGAGATCTGGTGCTTTCAACAGGCATCCAAAATCATGCACAAGTTTGATATGTGCGCCTTCACCAATCCGAAGATGGTCCAATCATCAAAATATACTTCTAGGAACCTATGGATGAATTCTTTGAACACTGCAACCACTACCTGCAAGAAAATAGCAGGGGCATTCTTGAGACCAAACGGCATGACAGTATACTGGAAAGAGCCCCACTCTGTGGCTAACGTGGTTTTTCTGTGGTCCTCAGGAGCGATTCTAATATGATGGTACCTTGAGAATCCATCTGTAAAGGAGTATGCTTCTTGTCCCCCTACGCTATCCAAAATTTCGTCTAAGAACGGTGTAGGAAATGGGTCATGAACACAAGTGTCGTTTAACTTGCGTAGGTCCATGCAGATCCGAATCTCCCCTTTAGCCTTTTTCTCCTGAACCACCATTGGGCTAACCTAGTCTAATTGTTCAACAGGTTCGATGATGCCCGCAACGATCATTTTATCAAGTTCTTCCCTGACTTTCTACTTATATTTGGGGTTCAACCTATAGGGTCGCTATTTTACGGGTCGAGCATCCATTTTGAGAGTGATATGCATGACCCCTAAGTCCCCTGTGATCCCCTTTAGTTCCGAAAACTTCGTTGGGAATAAGTCTTGGTACTCAGTCATTAACTTGACCACTTTGATTACTATATTTTCATCCCAATAGTCCCCAATATTAGCTAACCTAGGATGTTCTTCTGTCCCAATATTGACTTCATGCAGCCTGAGAGTCTTAGTGACATCCACCTCTTGCAGCAGGGGTCCTACAACAGGGCGCTCTCCTTGCGACTCCAGAATAGAGATAGATCGCGGGTCTTCTTCACTTTCTTCCCTTGCCAAGTTGTGGCAGCTGACAATATCTTGCATCTTTGATTCCCATGTCGGCGCCCCGAATGCTTCAGTGGAGCTAAGTTCCTTGAACACAAATGTATCTATACCCTGTAGAGCTTCGTCAAGTGCTTCTGACCCCCCTATGAGTCCAAATGTCCCTAGGAATTTGTCCCTCGGAGTTTCCCAGTGGTGGGTGCATTGATGTAGCTCCACATCCAGGTACCACGCAGTCGGAATTGGACCTAATGCATGAATGAACAAGTGAACCCATTCTTCCATAGCTCAGTCACCCCATGCTTTGATCTAGGCCAGCAAGTGTTTATGCGGGTCCCTTAGGCCAAGGAATATCTCGACCCGCACCTTTACCAGAGGCTAAAATTGGAGGAGCATCATGTCTCGATAGTCCTCCCAGTCCTAGAACACCACTTTGTGCGTCTCCCACCATCTTGTAGGCATTGCACGCATTGCCAGATTAAGGGCCCATATCCTTCGTTCTCTTGAAACCTCGGCTTTGAATGCTCGCAAGAATTCCTTAATGCTACCAAAACCATCAAAGTAGGGTAGATCTCTTACCTCTGAGGAAATGTAGCAGAAATCCCTTGTGACTCGAAGACATCGCAGCGCCGAGACATCTTGCAACTTGTTTTTCCAATTCTCCATCTCCCCATCATAATCAGAGAAGCATTCACTGTCCTTTTCCCATCAGAGTACTCCTTCCACCATGGGTTTGATCCAATATTCATCCCGCGCAGTCAAATTATAAATGTGATCCACCTCCTCTTCATCGTGCACTGGCTCTGTGTATCGTTCGCCTTCCGCAGGATCTAATGGTACTATCACCCTTGTACCATTATTCTCAAACACCATGCTTCTCTTTTTGAGGTTAATGATATCATCCATCTCTATGGTCCAATCCAGCCCTAAGAGGGCAGGGTAGGGGTCTGCATCTTCTACAATTTCAATTACTTCAAATTCGGCTCAGGCCTTTACTCCTACAATATCCACCATAATTTTAGTCAACCTTCCTAGTGGGATGATTTTCTATTGATTTTCCATGCGCAGCTGAATAGTGTACCATTCGAACTTAGGCTCTCCCATTCATTGCCAAGTCTGTTTAGGTAACACGTTCGCATCTGACCCCAGGTCCAAAATGACCTGACTCATCTCGTAGTCACCAATCTGCGCAGACAACCACATTTCTCATCCGGTGCGTTTCTTATACATGTATAGCTTGTGCACATGCTTGACCTCCGGAGGTAGATTGGGTCACACTGCGTAGCTATATGTTAACTCCTGAAGATTCTCCACAGCCTTTGGGTTACGTAGTAGCTTCATACATGCTTGCAAAAAGGGCTCGACCTCCTCATCTGCCTTGAGGTTCGTAGGTGGCTGAGCAGTTGCTGCCTCTACCTCAGCAAAGGCCTTACGAGCTGTGATAAATGTTTCTCTCCCCTTTTTTAGTCCAAACCTTCTTGTTTACTAACATCTTCTCAGATCAGAGGTTCCATCGCAGCCTCCTCCTCAGGTCCCCTAGTGGCCATCCCACTATGTGTCACCACATTCACACTGTGTTTTTTGTCTCGCAGCTCAGCCTTAACCCTCTGTACATTCTGCGTAGGTGTCAATTTCTCAATCTTCAATCGCATGGTCCAGTTGTCTGCAATATCAGCAGGATTGCCTAGTGGAGTTCGGGCAGTCCCTTGCAAAGTGTCCTACTTCTCTAAAATTATAACAGATTCGCTGACCTCGTCCTCGTCCTACACTTCCTCCTCGACCGCCTCCCCTGCCCCTAGTCGAGGTGCTGCCTATGCCTGCCAGAGACCTTGGTGACACATGATCTGTTTGTACCCTATATAGGTTTCCTCGATCTATCATCAGATCATACGTTCAACAATTCTGCTCATAATTTCCTACTGACTGACAAAACCTGCACCATTGTTGTTTTACTTCTGGGACGTACGCACCTAGGCGGGGGCAATGATTTATATTATGTAGGCTAGCTACGCGGAAATCCTCACACCATAATGCAGGTCTACTGGAGCCTAGATGCAACAGACTAAGTCCTCTACTTGATCTTAGGCGCAGGGGACTAGGTCCTCTTGCCTGCATATAGTTTGTTAGTAAAAGGTAGTTATCTTTGGTGTGGCCATTCACCCTGCATTGTACGCACCATCTTTCAGGGCTAGCTTCTGCTCCTCGCCCTTGTCAAAGGTTCTGGATCTCCATGTGCATTTCTTCTAGCTGCCCTTGGAGCTGTTGGACACCCAGCTAGGTCTCATCTCGAGGCACAGCTTCTAACTTCATCGCAATTTCCAAGGCTTTCTCCTGCGGGTTGAAAGTTTGGTGACCCATAGGTGTGTGTAGGTGAGGCAGTAACATGGCGATGAACGATTTTGTATGTTGTCTGTCATCATATTGAAATCCTCCTTCTCTAATCGCTTTCTTTAGTCATTGATCGGCCTCCCATACAAACTCAGAAGGTCCTTGCTTGAAATCTTTGAGATCAACCACTATTTGCGAGTAGGACTTAGGCTTCTTAAATTGCTGCTTCAAAGCGTTCTTAACCTCCTCAATGGTTGTGTTCACATGTTGTCCGATGTATCCCATGTAAAATTCCAACGCTCTTCCTTCAAAGGCAAGGGATAGCTATGCTCACCTCACCGCGTCAGTAGCTATGTTTTGCGCAGTCCATACCAATTCTGTGAAAAACTAGAACTGATCCATGTCTTCATCTCCTACACCCTTAAAGGTGCGTAACTTCATATGCATGGCCATGTCATCCTCTGGTGGTGGTGGCGGAAGTGTAGGTGAATTCTTACCCCTATGCTAGTTCGAAAGTGGTGTGGCTGGAGGATTCTGCGAAGCTACTTCCCTTACCAGACTGTAGACAGATCTATCTCCTTCTAGGTTGGTCCTATAGTATTTTCCACTTTGCTTTGTGCTTTCATCTAGATCAGGGGTCATTCACTCGGTATGGCTACACAAAATACTCTTTTCACATAATATTATCTTGATCAGCAATGGTAAGGTCTGTTAACACTGGAAAATCGTACAGCAGAAGATGACATCAATTAATGTCAAGCCCAAGGATTTATAGGACAAGAATACATTATGGAATCAAGAAGTATTTAAAATCTCTAAGGTTTTCAGAAAATCAAATTTGAACTAGTCATAAATGCTCAAATGCGCGCTTTTCCTTCGAGAAGAGTGCCTTCTACGTGCCCTTTTTCCCAAAAAGCACACATTCCTGGAAATGGAAAAAAGTCACTTTTTCGGGACCACTACAAGAAAAAGAGAGTTACTCCTTATGTGAAAGCCACCTAAGGATAGCCACCAGCACCTCCTTAAACATTATGTGAGCACACAAAATAATATCTGAGCACATAATGGAATCACACCTCTCCCTTGGGTTAGCATCCATCATGTACCAAGGGAGGGAAGGAGGATTTGAAGCTCACCTATATAAACCCACCAAGAGATGAACAAATGGTGATCACAAGGTTATGCTAGCCAAATTTTCCCAAGCAACACCAACATTGTGTGTGACCCAAGGAGCTGGAGCTAAAGAGGACTCGATGGTTGGCCACCCAACATCTTAGTCTAGCACAGTAGAGAGAGAGAGTTAGACTGCGTCAGAAGGCAGAACTTGAAAGACAAATATCCTTGCATCGAGACCTAGAGCCATTGCCTAGAGGACCTTTGGCAAGTGGGTATGATTTTATTTTATTCCAAGCATTCAATAAGAAAAGGCCAACAAGCCATCGTTTGCATTATTACTGTTTGGAACTCTCTATATAGCTTCTTTTGTGTTTTTAGTTTTAGTTTTCTAACAAAGCATACTTCAGATATTATTTCATTTAAGTTTTATGCTTTTGATCTCCCACCACATAGTACCTATTACCAATAGTTTAGAGAGTAGACCACACTCTCTAAGCTCATGCAATTTCGTACACCGTGTGTCAAATCCACCACAACATGATTGGTGACTCCACTGACGTGTTTCAAGTTTATGTGGTTGTGCCATCTTTTGTAAGAGACCCTTAGTCTATGCTGGAGTGGAGCTAGCAGTCCTCTGACCCATCTTGCAGTCCCTAGACTCACTGAGGTGACAGAATGAAGAAGGCAGCTCCTAATATTTTACTTGCAGGAATTTTGTGCGCAGTTTTTTCATACAGAAGCGCATTGCGTTCAGGAGTGACTTGCGCGCATGAAAGTGCACTTGTCAGAGGTTTTTGTGCGCAAATTGCAAAGAGATTTTTTCTCCCTATCTTCTGCATTTTTTCTGCTTATAAGTGTGTTGGGCAGCCCCTAATGTATCTGCCAACACCTGTGTTGATACCCCGCAGCTTCTAAGAACTGATTTTTTGCTGCTTGTTGTAGGCATTTAGTTAGTTTTCATTTAAGTTGATTTTTGCAAAAAGTGTTCACATAGTTTAAGTAGGGGGCGAATTAACCATTGCTTTCCAAACAATTTATGTTTTTTTCAAATTTTTGTATGCACACTTAGTTTAACTAGTCCAAGTAAGTGGCTCATGACCACACATGCATAAGCTAGAGTAGAAATTGTTTAGTTTAAATTTCAATTTTTGCATTTAGGAAATTGCGAGACTAGGATTGAATTGTGAGTTAGAGCAAGTAATCTTTGTTGTCTTTGCACCATTTGGTGACCCTAGACAAGCATATGAACACTCTATATTTTTTATTTTCCATCTCCCTTTAGTCACTCACATAGACTAACTACGAGGTTTTGGAAGCAACCCATTATCCGCAAATGATTTCTATTTGAGCAAGGAACAATGTCACATAGTTTAACTAAGGGACTTTTGTAAAGGATCACCGATATCCATATGTTCAAATTATGAGATTATTCACCATATGCTCACACACATTCACCCACTAAGAAAATAAAGCCACCTAAAAATAACTTAAACCAACTCACTAAATTCTCCCCACAGGGGCCACAAGAGAAATTATAGATTAAGTTAGGATCAAGGGGGTAGGCATCCAATAAGCCGCGTTGATCACACTTCACATTTGAAACATATATGTTACACAGCAATTTGTCACCGTCCCTGTAATTCCCCATCCCGCACATTGGAGGGCTCATTCCGTGACCTGTGAGTAGTGACATAACTTGAAAACACTTTCATGGCATTTCCCTGAACATGTACTTTCATTGCCCTAAAGACAACTCCTTGGAAAAACCCTAAAAATAGCCTTTTCATCCTTGGCACAACTAGCCTGTGTTATACCCGCGCCAATGGGGGAAATTCTTCAAAGAGAGCGTGCAAATTTGCACTCTGTCTTAGAGTCACACTCGCGCCAGGCTTAATAAAGGGTGTTTTTAAAAAATAAATGGCAGAAGACTGAATTTAACCAACTCCTGAACTGGTCTCTAAATTGAGTTGGGACGTTTGGCTTCGGATTTCCATGTAGAGGAAGTAGTTTTCCACCTCCCATGGAGGCTTCCTTGAGGATAGGGCCAATCCCATGATTGTAGGGATCCCAACTCCCCTTCCTCCATCTATATAAGCTTGCCATTTCCCTTTGCAAGCCAATCTCCAAGAGCCTTCATAGCCAAAATAATGCTGCAAGAGGTTTGATAGTCCTCATAGTGCCAAATCCATAGCAAGGAGATTGATGATTGAAGAGAGAGGCTTGTCCCCATTCCCGAAAAGCTTTGCGAGACGTATTCTGCTGACGACCCGCCAAAGGAAGACTTTAGCGTCAGAGCCAGGTTGTATCATCCTTTGTTTCATTAATATAAGTGACTACGATTATAGTTCCACTCGTATTGTTCATGCCTTTTTATGAGTTGTGTCCTCTCTGACTGACACATAATTGCAATTATATGGTTTTACGCTCGTATGTTCTTCGTGTTTCTTGTATGTGCAGGTGTTCGATCGCGTCAAGTGGTGGAATTGTGACCTGTCATAGCAAGGGATCGAGAGCACTATCCTCTCCGCAACGACAACAACGTTGGACCTGAGGTAGGCCTTCTATCGCGCTTTGATTTTTGCAATTAGGAGCTTGCATTGTAGCATGTTTGATTGTTGCTAGACCCGATCTGGGCTAGTAGGGATTGCATCTGTCCGCAGAGGGGATTTACCTCTTTAAAAAATTGGTGACTCCGCTGGGGAATTAGCTTGTTGTTTGCTTTATAAACTATAGACGGAGCCTGAAGTTAGCCAGATAGCCTTCGAAACGCTCTTGCTCTGCATTAGTGAAGTAGATCAATGCTGCTTCAGTCAATCTCCGGTTTTGTTTATGAACTGAACACTTGGAGTATTGTCTTGTCTTTCGGTCGATTCTTGACTTTGCTTGCTTGATCGGCTCTTTTGGCTGGCTCTTTTCGTGAGTTTGGCTTTTGGTTTGAGCTTTACCATCACTGGTCTGCTTCTTGGATTGCTTATTTTTTATTTTCCTTGGTAAACTCGACTGGCGTGCTTTTTAGTGTGACAGTCACGCCCACTGGCGCATGTTGTCAGTGTATTACTCGCGCCAATCCCATTATGGCGCTAGTTCCAGCCTTACAGTCGCGCCAATCCTGTAAGGTAGTAGGGTTTACTCTGTTTTTAGCCTTCTGAGACTGATCTGAGTGTTTGGTCTTGTTTTTTCGACTACTTGAGTGTTCTGGAGCCTTGTTTGACTGACTGTGACCTTCTTCCTTTGGTTGTTTTCCCATCTCTATCGAATTTAAATTTTATCCCTAGGGCATCTAGGTGCTATTGTGCGTCAAGCCTCCCTTCGGAGTTCTTGGTTTTTGTCTATTCAGTCAGCTTTGTGATTGCTTCTCTGCACTCGTTTGGTGGTTTTCTATTATTTCATTGCGTTATTTGAGTGATTGGCTTCTTCTTCATTCGAATTCCTCTTTGTCTCGTTTTGGGCCTAGATTACATGGTCCAATTGAGTCTTTCGGTGTCTTTTCATTTGAGGGAATTTTTATCGATTTGAGATCTTATTGTAAGCTTGCATTGAGTGGAATTCAATTGTTTTTCTCTTTTTCTTTTGCTTCTCAATTGCTTATCTCTTTAGTTTTCATCTTTCTAGCGCTCTTGCTCTTAAACATTGAAAATAATAAAAAAAATCTCTTTTGCGTTGAATTAGTTGATGTGAATTAGATCTTTTCGGTGTCATTAGT
Source organism: Pinus albicaulis (assembly GCA_034641835.2). Lineage (NCBI taxonomy): Eukaryota > Viridiplantae > Streptophyta > Pinopsida > Pinales > Pinaceae > Pinus > Pinus albicaulis. Next base: position 241,409,169 of record CM076570.1, read on the forward strand.
GATTAGTAACTTTGAACGAAAAGCTTTTAGTTTCCATTAGCTGCATTAGAGATATCATTGGTTGTTTTCTGATCATTTTTTTGTTGTATGAAAAGCTCTTAACTCTCCTGTAGTTAGCTTTCATCGAATGAAATGATATACTGTGGCATGTAGTGTGGATTTAGGATATTTCGAGACATTACATTCGCTAGGGCCTGAAAACTGAAACATAATTGAAGATAAACATTAAAATTTATTCAATTTACCCTAAGGCAGCATTGAAACATTAACGAAATATTTAGAGGTCTAGGCTAGAGACGTGTTCCGGCGTCTTTAAACCTAGTAGCTTTCGTTTGCCTCTTGGCTTTAGACAGCACTAGTACGGACTTATGCTCCCCGTACCGTTGCGTATATAAAGGGAGACCCCACTAGGTTTCTATCCTTTATCCATAGGAAGCCGAGTCTGCCGCCCTATCACAAAGTGTCCCCACCTGGACTTACAACATTGAAGTGCCTACACGTACGTCAAGTCCTTGGTTGATTTCTCTTTCATTTTGAAACCAAGGTGTATATTGCAGTTCACGGTTATTTGGTACACTCTTTGCCTAGTATTCCTGAGCAGTCATTTTGATCTTATCTGACTCTTTAAATTTGAAAATATCACCATGCACTTGTCCTTTCACGCTTGCTTCAAAATTGAAAGAGATAGAGTCATCTTTCATCCGTTTCTCGACTCTTAAAACATGAAACGGTGAAGTTTCTAAGTTTCAATGTCGTAAAATAAATCACCCGCGATCACACTCCTTGTTAGATTCTTCTTGTTGGCCATTTGATTGTGTGCCTTGGGTTTTTAGCCCGTGTGCGATTTGAGAGTGTCGATGGAAACTCTTTCCCGCAGTTCGCCAACCAAGGAATCCCCTCCGATCGGGAATCCTAGTCATTTCTCCTCCTTTTGGAAATGTTGGTGCTCCTCGCATGGCAACGTTGTCCCTTCTTGGGTTAACTTTTTGGGTCAAGCTCATTCTTGGTTATTCTAAACCCATGTGGTTCCGAATGTCTCGCCCATCGGTCAATTAGTTCCTCCACCCTCGAACAACATCATGTTGATTCCAAGGTGGACCTCTCTCTTCTTCGCTCGTTTCTACGTCTTCCTCGCTCTACTTCGCCCGGTGAAAGTCCGAATTTGAGTAACCAAAGTGGCTAAGAAGGAGAAGAAGAAGACGAAGGAGAAGAAGTCTTGGTCAAGCTGAGAGGCTAAAAGTGCAACCACTCGCTCTCAAAACACCTCCTTTCGATTGCACCTTCCAACCCCTCCTCACGGAGAGTCAAGTTCCCTCGCATGTTGTGCATGGGAGACCATCTCTTTCGAGGACTCCGCCATGGAATTCCCAAGGTGCTTCCTGAGCACGGTCCAATGGTCGCCCACCGTTGCCTTTGGCTTCTCGGGAGTCAAAGTTGGGGGCACGTCCGCAATCGGTGCTCAGGTAAGGCTCTCAAGAAACAGGTAAGCTCACCAATCCCTCGTAAGTTGTGTGAAGGGCACCATGCCATTCACCTTTGTCCGTATATGGATGAAGCCAAAAGAGTCTTGGACAACGCGCACCGGCTCTACACCAATTCCTCCCGGCCGGTTACCAACAGACTTTTCTCTCCGAGCCCTCCACCAACTCGATATTACGATCGGTCAAGAGTCATCCTCAAGTTAATCCTCGGAAATTCAAATTCAGAATCCGTTCCTCACCAACCATCGGTCCTAGGATCGTGCTGAGCCGGCTCCGTCCACGCGTACACGCGTATTTTTCCGTCGAGAGTGGACCCCACATGTCCCTTCGCGTTTCCTTCGCATTCTTCGCACTCTGGAGAAAGATTCTCCTCGTCCCCGTACCTCAAGAAGAAGCTCCTTCGCCTCCCGTGGATGGAGGTTCCGCGGATACCCCTCCCACCTTCGAGATGAAGGTCATGGAGGATGCCCCTTCTTCAAAGAACACTAGGGGAAGACCCTCGTAGTTCGATGGTATCCCTCCGAGTAGTCTCGTCGCTTCCTTTGACCGGAATCAATTTGCGGGATACCGCCTTCCGTCTTATGTGCCTTTCGAGATCACAAGACAAGATTTTGGCCCTGGCCGTACCCGCAAAGACCACTATAGACGAAGGCGGCGTCTGCAGCATTCTATCCTCTACTACTTGGCAAGCTTTTCGGCTACACCGCCGCTTGCGCTTGTTACGCAGTAATCTATTGGCATTTACCGTAAGAACGAGTCAACCGTTAGGGATCCTTCCAAGCACCTCGTTACTTTGGGAGGCAAAACCGTCCATATGGACGTGATGGCTGTTCCGAGGCTTGGATTTCAATCTACTCTTGGGGCGCGATTACACCCATGCCATGGGGAGCGCTCGTCTTCCTCCCTCTTTCGCGTGACATGTTTTCCACATGAAGGACCTGGGACAAGCGACTCACCGATCAGCCCGTTCTTTGGTCCCGATGTGGCAAGTGCACTGCCCGCCATCATCCCTTCCCCGGTTTTTTATCCACCGTTAGTATCCGCTCCACCGGCAGGTCAACTATGTGGCTACCTACCCCGTGCCCGTACTCGAGGATGCTGCCGTCAGGCATAGTGTGCCGCATTGGGTCCCCGATTTCCAAGATGTTTACCTCTCCATCGGGAGTGGAACCTCTTGGAAGCGATGGCTTCTTGTTCATTATGATGAGGTCGTCGTGAGCATAGTTCGTTTTCCCGTGTCAAACTCCCTTAAAAATGAAACCGTGTTCCTCGTGAGCAGAGAGTTCAGCTTTTCTTGTGTCAAGCTCCTTAAAAAAATGAAACAAGTTGGTCGGAGCATGGTTCCTTTCCCGTGTCAAGCTCCCTAAAAAATGAAACAAGAGCTGCCGGAGCATGGTTCGTCTTCGCTTGTGTCAAGCTCCTTAAACCATGAAACAAGGTGTTATGAGGATAGTTCTTTTAATGTGTCAACCCCATTAAAACAATGAAACACGTTCCCGTTCAATTCGAGTCTTTGATCCGATCTCGTAAAATCCTGCAGCCGACTCTTTCTTAGATATTGCACTCCTGAACCCTTCACTCCATCTTCCTTTCATGCGGATTGAAGCTTGCATGTACCTCGAATCGAGTCACCATGCCTGCATGCTTACTTTTTCAAGCATAGTTTGTTTCCATTTCAAGCTTGTGTAAAAATGAAACCGGTTTCAAGCATAGTTTATCTTTGTTTCAAGCTTGTGTAAAAATGAAACCAACTTCAAGCAGAAGTTTCTTGACTCTCAAGCTTGTGTAAAAATGAAACCATTCCCATTTTACCTCTTGTGATTTCCATTTTACACACACGTTTTTGCCGTGTATGAGCCTTGGTTTTCTCACTCCATCGTCACTATCTCCGCTCGTCGATCATATGCCTTCACTTGGTTGTTTTACCCGATTCTCCGAGGAACCACCGCGATGAGTGGTCTCGGTTAGCTGGCCTTCTTGACTTTCTATCATGTTCCGAGTAGTTCCACCAGTCACCGTAACTAGTTGCTACCCTTTATACCACTCTTGCTCCTCCAGGAGGAGTCAACTTTCAGCCTCTTTCTCTCGACGCTCTAAACATGAAAGGATTGCCGAGTCCCTCGTCGTTTCGATCTTGTTAAAGTGGACATCGAAACGACATCTAACCAATATATGTTTACCCCTTTTTTCGGCCGAATAGATTATTTACGAAAAAGGAATACCCTAGCCTATCGCGACTAGGTAGGCTCTTTTCGCGATATTGTTTTCTACCTTTTCGGATCTCGAGGAAACTATTTACGAAAAAGGACCTCTCGGAGTTTACTTTTTCAGCCGTGTCCTTTTTCAAACTCTCTAAATATGAAAAGACGCTCGCCTCTTCCTATGTCGTACTCGTTAAACCCCCGATGACATCAGTATTCGGGCCGTAATGACGCTATTCGAGTTCCTCCTTCCCTAGGGCTCGTTAAATGTACTAGGATGGACTTATATAACAAGTGCATATGGTATCCTCCTTCAAGCTCGTGTAAAAATAAAGAGGTACTCACCAGAAATGGTGGGGAAAATGGAACCAACATCATTGTCGTGCTCGCATGTCGGCAAGCCTCTCGAACATGGCACTTTGTCCGCATTTGTGTCGGGTTGGGGACATCTCACCCTCGTTTTGCACTTGCCTCCGTGGGTTTGGGTGACCTCTCGACTCTCTACATGTTCTTTGCCTCGTCACCATGACCTCTCGATCCGTTGATGTCAACATACTGCCAAATCCACTCGTCGGTGCCGTTTATATGTTCAAGAGAGGTTGACCTCTCGCAAGTATCAACCTTCTCCCTCCTCGATTCCTCATCCGATCGTGATACACCAAAAACATTATGTTCCTCTGCCTCGCGTCGATGATGTGGGAAACACCATGGCCCACTCGATCGAGTGTCAGCTTCCCGTCGACTTTAGCTCATTATCCGAAAGCAGGTCGGATCCAGGAGACTCTCTCCGGTACCTGGGAGCCCGCATGCCTCACGGCAGGTGCTTCGCATTCGACGCGAGGTTTTTCACCGTCGCTCTCCCATCGAGTGACTGGCCGGCGGTGTTCGAGACGCTCGCCCATCGGTTCACATGCCGTAGATCGTACCGTAGTACCTCCGAGGGCCATTGTCATTATCGTGGTACCTCGCGTTCGTTAACAACTTCCATCATTGGCCGGTAATCTGCGATGTTCTTGCATGTTCGACTTCGCTACCACATATTCACATGCTTGAACTTGTACTTTGTTCTGCCGAGATGGAGCGCAAGACGGATCGTGTCCCGCAGCTAATCCAGCTGCGCATTTTGTGGATTATTATGATTATTTACGCGACTCACTTATCGGATGGCCGCCACCATACTCCTAGGCCTCATTTATCGATCCTCACCGGGTGGTCGTCGCTCTATACCACATACATATATCACGTATCCGATATATTAGTTGTACTTCTTCACGCATGTTTTCCGACCAAGTGGAGTTTTCGCTGGACACGTTCTCGTAAAGCATTTCACTCTCTCTCTCGGGCCTCATGCTTTAGGGGGCACCGTTGCCACGCAACCGTCACCCTCCCTCGCAATCGCCCCGCGCATCGAGGGCTCATTTCGAGACCCTCGTGAGCAATAACATGGCTTGAAAATACTTTCACAACATCCCTCTCGAACATGAGCTTTCATTGCTCGAAGACATATCCTTGTGAAAACGACAACGGTCTACCGTGGCGCCGAGCAACAGGCAAGCCCATCACCCGCGCCAATGGGGAAAAATAATCTGCAAAGAGGTCGCGCCACCTCGGCGCGTCCGTCCTAGAGTCGCACTCGCGCTAGCCAATTTAAGGAGTGTTTTTAACAATAATGGCGGAAGTTTTGTCCCAACAAATTCTCGGGACTCGCTATCTATCTTGAGTTTCGGGAGGTTTGGCTACCAATTTCCATAGAGAAAGTGGTTTGCCACCTCTCACTCCGAAGCTTCCTTTGGAGGATAGGGCACAATCCCACGATTGTAGGGATCCCAACTCTTCCTCCATCTCATAAAAGCTTGCCCATCTCCATCGCAAGCTTTCGTCTTCAAGTCTCCCAAATTCCTCAAGAGCCTTATGGCCGCAAGAGCCTCCATAATTCCTTAGCGCCATATTCAAGCAAGGGAGACTATCGTCAAGAGCCGAAGAGAGAGGTCTGTCCCATCCCTGGACAGATTTTCGAGACGTGCTCCCGCCGGCGACCCTCCGAAGGAGAATTCAGTCGTCGAACTATGGTTGTAATTTTCCTTCGATCGATTATTACCGAACGACTATTGGTTATGGTTCCACTCTTGTTGTCGTTTATGATGATGGGTTATGTCCTTTCGATCGACATATAGTTGCATCCACTCGATTTTTACACTTGCATTTGTTTTGTTTCTTCGCATGTGTAGGTGTCCCGTCACCGAGATCGTGGGGATCGGATCTCGCCAGTAGCCATGGAAACGAGAGCGCCACCTCTTTCTACATAAGCAACAATGTGACTTCCGGGTAAGCCTTCATCGCTATTCGCTTTATTTTGCAATTAGAACCCGCACTATACCGTGTTTGATTGCCGCTAGACCCTGGGCGGGCTAGCAGTGGACCGCCTCTATCCGCGCAGGGGATTTACCTCCACAACAATGAGGCATCTCGCTTTTTACCTTTAATGATAAATCCGTGTGCACGGTGATGATGAAAAACAAGGTGGGTAAGCATTAGCTTTTTCCCCGAGCCTTTCAGTATTACAAATAAAATCGTGGGTCTTTTCGTAACCAAAACCACCGAAGTAAACCATGAAGTGTAATTGGAGCTGTCCGCAAAGTCAGATATCAACTTCCTCTCTATTCCTCGGGAGTTTTCTATTAGTCAACTCTCCAAATTTCGCAAGCGTTCTCGTGTAAAGAGAAACCTCTTTAATTCCAATGTTAATTCTCTTACTTTTATTCTCGTGAGGATTGGTTTTACCTTTAGCGTTAATGTCACACACAAAGTATCCCAAGAGGTCGACTGGAGGCCACAGTCGTTAGGGTATATGGTTGTTTTCGCATGTTGTGCATTATTAAAGTTAATTTAGCAAAATCATCATTTATATACTTACGGGTCAGGTTTTCTTATAGGTATGGCCGCACTAAACTCACCGGCTTTCTTTACGACCTCTATTTGGTTTCGCTGGCCGTCATTACGTGCGCACCCCAAACTCAATTTCTTGACAGAGTCACTATGCCACGTGCTTTCTTCGAGTTGTTTGCTTCATACCTTTACACCGTAAAATTTACTATTAAGTCAGTCGAGAATAGGTGTTTTCGCGTCTTTAGAGTCGCTCTTCGCATATATTTTCCAAAGGTTCTCTCGCTATGAAATCCTCAAATTAGTGCTTCTATCGGTGAATGGAGACTCTTATTTAATCGCCTTAATGAAATATAAATTTTCTTTTCTATGGCTTTCAATTCGACGATTCTTTAAATTCAGTAAGTGTGACACAATCTATACTTCATAGTTCCCCGTCTCAAAGCAAACTCGGCTAATAAGAGTTGGGTTAATATCGTTTTTTGATCCGTTACAAAAATGACTAAAAAATGAGGATTACAATTTCTTACACAATTTCAGAATTTATGTCCATCAAAGGACCCGCTTCATGAGAAGCTCCAGGCTACAAAAGAACCCTCACGACAAATACTAAATAGAATTAAAGCATCCGCAAATCGCATTCTACCATACACGCAAGTCTATGTTCTCACTTAGTTCTCTCATGGAACTTTATATAAAGAAGCAAGAAGCTTTAATTTCTTAGTGTGCTAGTTTTCTCAGTATAGTTTGTGTGCTAGTTTTTGTATACTCAAATCGCATATTTACTCACACGGCGCATTTACTTCATAACCACATATTTATCACGCCGACAGGACTGTATCGTTTCAACCTCCTTTGTTTTAAATTTAAGATGTGTTAGATCAACCCAAACTTGTAAATATAGATTTTCGATAAGTACATTAATATATATTCGTGAGAGCGCCCTCGTAGCGTGATGATTTTGTTGGGAAGTTGGTAATAAAATTGTATTTTTTCATTATTTAAAATGTATTTTTAATGAATAAATATATTTAGCACTCTCAAATAAATTTTGAAGGCACTTCTAAAAAATTAAATATATGAAAATTTTAGAAAATAGTTATTCTATTTGTATTTTTTTCCAAGTTAGGTATAATTTTATTGTTGTTAGAAAAAAATAAAATTACATCGTATTAGCTCGATAGATAATAAGCTTTTAAAAATAAAGCTTTCGTTAATGATGTCCTTGATTACAAATCATATTTGAGATAACTATAAGAGTAGCATAATACCTCTCAAAGAATGACATTATGGACCTCGCTGTAATACCGAAAATTGGGCTTTGCGAGTAGCCCCATGGTTATGTTAAATGTCGTAGGATGATAAACATGGAGTAACAATTGTTGATTTCTATCTTTAGTCGTGTTGTCTTCCTCAATAAAAAGTTTGTGATAGACCTGTAGTGGTGGATCTATCTTCAAAAAGTTCTCTTACTTTCCATGTCTCGCACACCAATGGAATAGCCTCCTGAGAGTGGCATCTACACATGTGTTTTTTTCCCTACAAAATGTGATAAATACTAAAAAATGAGAAAGTCACTCGAGGCGAGCAATATCATTCAACATGTTGAAGTCTCGTGGTTGTAACATTTGTTTAGTCATTTAGTCCAATTGATGATGAGTTGTAAATCCCCATAGATTTGGATAGAAGTGATGTTCTTTTCCAAAAAGCAAAGGCCAGCAAGTTTTAAATCCAAAGCAGCTCTACGAAGTTATTTCGATCCTCTCTTTCGAACCCCATTTTCATATCGAAAGAGTGTTGCAGCCCAAGTGCAATTAACTGTCGCCACATACTTTTAGAATCTCCCTCGTGTGACCCCGTCAGAGAAGCCCCAAGGCATGTTTTTCGTTGATATGTCGCTAGGGAGTGATTCTAATGTGAGGAGCATAGGCGACTTCGTGCAGAAATCCAGGATAACAAGAGATCGAGTAGCCATGATTTCAAGAGGAGTTAACTTTATCATTGAAAATAACTTTGTTTCTCGCTAGCTAAGTGCCCCAACCAAATAGGAAGAGGAGGAACCACGGAAGGACTCCTCCGCTCCCCGCTTGCGACCCACACATGCCAAGCAACCTTAAGATTCGTTGTTCCTCACTCACATGCATGTCCCATCTTTGAAGAAAAGAAATGCCGTAGAGATTTTTGGTGCATTAACATTCGATTAGAAGGTGACCGACCCATTCCTTCGTTGATCTTTCAGCATGGGTCGCACTAATTCTGGCTGTCTTACGCACATCTCATATGGTATTTTGTTTGCAAATCGTACAACATGAACAATCTCAGATTTGACAAGCACTTCTGAGCTTCTAGAGGCAGCTGTTTCCACCCATAACCTCTAGGAGGCCGCTCGATCAAAGCATGAGGGTTAGTGCATCCTTCTTTTGGAGTTTAATGTTCCAAGGAGGAGAGGGTCCAAACTAGCTCATCAAGGTCCTCAAAGATGGGCATGAGTGCCCTCTACAAGGTTTTGGTGAAGGTTGACCAAGTTTTTTTACACTGTTCTGTGAAGGTTCAAATGTTTTCCCGAAAACCACTTTGGCCCTTTCGATGGCATTCGCATGGGGTCACCACCCAGTTTAGAGTATAAATCCTTTTGAAAGTGAAGAAACATTATTAAGCCTTCGTAAAAGGCGACGACCTCCACTATTTTCACCCAAGGATCGATGCCCAATCTAAGGTCATCGCCTACTCCAACTCCTCCAAGCAAATTCATTCTCAACTATGGGGAAATGAGTCGAGCAATGGCCCTCCACATGATGGAGGTGTTTCCTGGGTCTCTTTTTGCTGGTGTTCTCCGAATCCAATCCTCAATGGATAATGGACAAAATGTATTTTTGCAGCATCACCGAAGTCCATAGACATCGAGGAAGAGATCATCCTCCATCCTCGCTTTCACTACCAATGCTTCGAGAGAAAAAGGGAAGTTTCTTTTTATTCTCACTCCCTTCCCATGCTTCTTGGGCATGGCAATTTTAGACCATTTGACCCATGGGAATGCATATTGTTCGTGGGTTCTACCCAAAGAATCGTATAGCAAAAGTTTCCAAATTTTGGTGATGGTGCCTTCCTGCATCCAAGAAAGTGACATACAATAGGTTGGGATGGCCTCCATCATCGATTTAATCCGTACTAAATGCCTCACCCTCGATAACCATTTCATGCTCCAAATCTCGAGTGCCTTTTTTAATCTTTTGATAAGAGCCACTATATGCACTAAATTTGTGTAAGTACCATGTTTTAAGAGGAATTTTTTGAATCCATTCTTGAGATTGGCCCGATTAAGAGGAAAGTAATGCATATAGGATCTTAACTCTCCTCGAAGTTAGATAAAAGGGAGCCGACGGCTCAGCGTTTGGATATTGATTACCAATTATGTGGTCGCTTTTGAGGAAAAATGAGCTTCCTCGTTTCAATGGGCATCACTATCGCCATTTCATCTATTAGCCGGACTACATGTGTGTATATATATGTTTTTCACAAAATTTTAAATAATATATATATATATATATACATATACATATATACATATATTTTTTTATTCATATTAAAAATCGTCAAGAGTAGGCCTTAAAACTACTTCTACTCGATTAAATTATTATCTTCTCAAAACGATAAGTAAGCAGGTTAATGGCCAAGACTTAGAGGCATGAATGAAAGCTCTGCCACTTATGGACCTCACCAGCCCAGGGTGTTGTGGGTTTTCCTTGAATAATAGTGATGAGTCAACTTGCACGGTGGGATACAGGTGGTTTTCCTTGAATAACAGCGTTGACCAGTCAACGCATTCTTAGATAATAGTGGAGGATGGTTGTCCCCATCGCTAGCTCGACAACCGAGTTATGATAGGTTTTCTAGTTGTATTAGTGAAATAAAAAAATACATATAAAATAATTTTAATAGTATTGAAATAATTTCCATTTTAATTTATTTTAAAGTTCTTAGTGAAAATCAATACTCTTAAATATAAATTCTAATATAAATATAAAATATAAATTGTCATTTCTAAAAATGTTAATTAATATAAAATTAAAAATCATCAATTCCGTAAGATATCAAACAATGTTTTACTTTAGTGTTTATTGAATTAATTCCAATATTTATTTAATAGTGTCTTTTAAATCAAAATTCCCAATTATAATTACAAATTCTTAAATGTCGAGCAGATCATTTTAACATGAGATTTACCAAACATCGAGAGGGATCAAAACTCTGAAAATAGAAATCAAAACTCTTGAGAGTAAACCCTGTTTAGGAGATGAAAACAAAAATGATGACTCTTTTATCATTAATAAATCCCAAATTAAAATAAATTTAAAATAATAATTCCCCATAAAAAAATCTTTAGACTCTAAATAAACTATATTTCACATAAATATAAATAAAATAGATCAATAACATCCATTAATACATTATTTTTATTTCAACCTATAACTATTTTTCTATATAAATAAAAAAATTCGTCTTTTGCCTATGCAAGGACAAAAGTCGAAAGCATTTCTTCCAGACGATGTGTGCGTCAAATTTTTTATGCTAATAATAAAACAGTCACCATATCCATAAATCACATCTCACTCCAATCCTTTCTTTTCAAAATATTTTCGACGAATTGTGTGTCAAATTTTATATACTACTAATAAACACAACATATCCATAAAATCACATCTCAGTCCTATCCTTTCTTTTCAAAAGATTCCCAAGCTTCTTTTCTGTTTCGCTCACTATCTTTGCTTTTGAAACGATTTCCAAAGAGTCCTACTTGTACTCGATCGGAATTGCTTTTAAATGATTCCCAAAGTAGTAGTCGGTTTGACAAGTGAAAGTTCTCACTTTTTTGTTTTCAATTTTAATTTTTTAACTTAAGCTTTAAATTTAAGATTTTACCAATTTTACCCCGTGTTAATTTAGACAAAATTGTAAATATAGATATTTATGATAAATTTAGTAATATAACTTTTTTAGTAAATTTGTAATTTCTTATTTTTTGAAATGTATTTTTAAATGCATAAATAAAATCAGCACTCTAAAAAACCAGAAAATAATTCATCTTTATAGTTTAATCAACTTAAATATACAATTTTTAAAAATTAAAATTTTGAATAAATACTAAAAATATCTCTCGGACCATCTTATTAATTAATTAAACTATATCTTTATATATGTTTTTTACAAAATTTTAAATATAATATTAAATATAAATTTTGATAAATTTTAATTAAAATAAAAAGATCAAAGTTAAATTTGTTAAATTTTAATTTAAATAGAAAATACATATTTCATTAATAACAATCTAACCATTTCCATTTTACTTTATTTTAAAGTTTTTAATGAAAACTAAACTCTTAAATATAAATTCTAATATAAAATACAAAAAATGCCAATTAATGTAATATTCAAAACTCATTCAAAACTCACTACACTTTCAAAAAGTATATTACAGTAACATATATATTGTCATTTTATTTTTTTTATTAAAGAGTCATTTTTAAAGTAAAGTTTTTTAATATAGACTAAAAGTCTTAAATATAAATTTAGATCCATGTTTAACTCTAGATTTACAAGTGTTAAGAGATATCATCGCCTTCACAAAGGACGTGATATTCAACATTCTCGGTATATTTGGCAATATTGGTCTCCAAGACTCAAGAAGATCACCATTTTCTATTGGCTTACCCGGCAAAACAAGATTCTCACTTGGGACAACATCGTATGGAAGGCAGGGACAACAAAGGGACCTGCAGACGCTCGATATGTGGTAAGATGGAGGAAATGGTACGCATGATCGCTACGCCCACTTGTACTTCAGTTGCGGAATTCTTTTAGCTCGCCTACTCCAATCTAACCGGATTCCACAAGATTTCATATCACCAAGCCACGAATGGGACAAAGCTTAAGAATTCGACAAACAGATCTCGCCTTTCTTCCCCGATATGGGAGTTTTGGTCGGAGAGGAATAGAATGATTTTTGAGGGCAAGGTTTTCTCCCTTTCTTTCGTACACACTCGCCATTATGAGATGGATTCCTCTGCTGCACCCGCATGCGAACATGCTCGACAGGTCTCACAAAACACGACCACATGAAATCTCTCTCCTCGCTATATGGGGTGTGCGTAAATGGGAACACAGGGTGTGGTGCATGGATCAAACTTTCTAGAAGGGACAAAACGTGATTCATTTGTTCTGAACGAGGTCCGAGGACCAATAACAAAGCGTAGACTTTATGGCATTATGGGGAGCTCTTTCGCAGCCTAACAATTTTCTCCGTTGACAAGATATACACATTTATGGTGATTCCAATCGTTGCGTTGAATGCATCTCGTGTCGCCAAAGCATTTGAATGCTTCCCGTAACTTTAGGGATGGTACACTCGGACTCGTAGTTTATGGGACAAGATGGGAAAGCCTCCCATCACTCATATATATAGGGATAATAACTTCCAGTCAGCATGGACTTTCCAAAAGAGGACTTCGAGAAGCTTTTGGCATGATGCAGTATGGAACAAGACAGCAGATCGGACCCTCATCTGGAAGTCCACGAACCCATCCTATAAACGTTGTTATTTTTCTCTTCTATATGACATGTCTTTTCTTTCTTTGTTTTTACCTTAATAGCCATTTCCTTTCTGGCTGTACCCAACACACACTCATAGTCTACTTCACAAGCGGAAGCCCGTACATGGTCTACAAGCCAGCCCTCGACAAAGACATATCTCAAGCGAAAGCCGGCTATTTTTTCCCACATGAATACCGATTACCCGAACTACCAATAACAGGATTCGGCAACTACATGCATGTTTTTTTATTTTTGCCAGCCGCATCCATAGCCTTGGCGTTTACAAGCGAGCCTCTATACAAAGACTACAAGCGAGACTCGACAAAGCGATATTTTCAAGCGAGCCGGTTTCTCTCGCACAGAATACCGATTACTCCGATCATCCATAGCGTGGTCGACATCCACTGTGCATGTAATTTTGCCAACATATCCACAGTTTTCTTCACAAGCGAGCCGCCTCAATGACTACAAGAGTGCTCACGACGTAGATATTTTTCTAAGCGAGCTTCTGCCACTTCTCCCACAAGATTACCGAATTCGATCTTCCAATACCAGAGGTCGACATTTACAGCGCATGCTCCTTAGCGCACCATTTCATACAAACCTCGCCATAGCTGACTCGCCTCGATGAACGAGCACCCATCTCCTTTCTCATCGATATCTTTCCGTGCAATCGTGAGTGCGCATGCTTCGCATCTTTACAAGCTATAGAATATCCCCTTTATGTTTAAGTTCTTTTATGCCAGTTTTTCGATATGTTTAGATGTATAATATTTCTGATGCATCTAGGAGGATTGTTCAGGAAGCAATTCTATGATAATCATGTAAGGAGTGAGTTCTTACTCCTCCGTAATGGAAGTTATTTGTGATCATAGGGGATAAATTCTTTTAGGAAAGGAGTGAACATATTTCTTCCGAACAGATGACCCTCCTAGAGATTTAATGGGCTTACTTTTCTTAGAAGCCGCCTCACAGATCTCTACATGTTCAAGTTTTCTCGTATTTCCCGCTAACCGGGCGCAAACCGTGAAAAGTAATGATTTGTGGCTATGAACTCACATAAAATGAAGGATCTTCCTTAGTGTTAAGAGATATCAAATCTTTCGAAATGCAGAGTAGTTTCGAGTGAAAAAGAAATGCGATTTTTCTTAATGCTTTAGTAAATCTATAAAATGGATCTCAAAGTGAAATGTAATTCAACCATTAATCTAAACATTAATTTTATTTTAAAATATGATTATTTTTATTTTTACATAAAATTTTAACAAAACACAACGATACAGTTTTAACATATATATATATATATATATATATATATATATATATATATATATATATATAATTTTAATTTATTTTTTAACTATTATTATAATTATAACTCAAAAACATCATAAATATAAATAAAAAATATTCTCGTCCAAATTTCTACTTACTAAATGTCTATTAAATCCAACCCTTTTAATTTTATATTTTTAATAAAACTAGTCCATAGGAATAATACATAAATATTAACTATTTTTTTATAATAAATTACATTTTATCAATCTTTTATAAATTATTTATTTTAAAAAAACTTTTAAATATAAGTCAAGTCATTTCAATCTTATTTTTACTTTACTATAATTTTATTTTAAAGATGTTTTTTAGCTTGCTTCATCGACATTGGAAAGTCAACCTTTATATGGCGAAGCCAAAGATTCAAGAGCACATGAAGAAATATGGTGAGGTCTTACCCTCTTGGAATGATTTTGTTGTTGCCTTAAGCGCAGACAATTTTATCCATTAACATACATGAAAAAGGTTATAATGGATTAGAAAAACTTTGGGCAAGGTAAAGGACAAAGTGTGTAAAGCTATACTCAAGAGTTTAGAAGAAGAGCACTAATCTTGGGTGTAGATTTGCGTCTCACAAAACTTTGTTAAAATACATTGCAAGTTTGCATAGTTACCTAAGAAATACCATTTTCATGTTTAATCCTTCAAATTTAGATGAAGTATTTGTACATGCCACATCATCCGGAGACAAGAGGGAAACATGTTTCAAAGGAGACAAGTGAGGATAGCTTTGAGCCCGAAGAGAAAGGAAAGGGTAAGTTCAAGGGTAAAGGTAAGAAGAATGCTTCCATCAAGATGGAGAAAGAAAAATCTCATGCAAACATTGTTCCAAAGATGGACATGATGAATATCATTGTTGGAAACTTCACCCGCAGATGAGACCCAACGAGCTTAAAAACAAGGAGAAGGAGAAGACAACTTCTACAATAACACATGATTTAGGTTCTCGATTCCGCAGATGAAACAAAGATCGTCTCAATGGGTTTGAAAGGTAAGGAAATTGCAATATTTCTTCAAGTTTTCTCAATAGTACTCGAGATGATGAAACATAAATTGAGCTTTTCCATGTTAGAGTTATTTCAAAGCAAACGAAGATCGACACCCTATTTGATAGTGGTTCACAAGCAAATATTATTCAAGACTTAGTCAAGAAGTTGAATTTAGAAACCATTCCTCATCCAAGACCTTATCCATTAGGTTGGATATGTAAGAATGCAATTTGCGTGGTACGAGAAAGTGCATACTTAGATTTGCAATCACTACAAATTTCTTGATGAAGTTGAACTTGATGTTGTTTTGCTTGATATTTTTGTTATTTTTTTTGGGTAGCCCATATCTTTATGGTAGCAGAGCAATCTTTCATCACCATAAGAATAAGTATCACTTGTTCAAGAATGGGATTGATTACATTGCTTTGTGAATGAGGCCTTCAAGTTCGATGCATCAAATCAAAATTTTGATTCCATTAATGTTGCTAGTGGTTGTAATAAGTTATTTCGAGACTCTAACATGTTTCCTTCTAAAATAGGTAAACAATATGAGAAAATATTGCAACAAGATACATCAAACACAGCTACAATCAAAGGACTATTACCTCAAAACATAGAACTTTAGCCCCCAAAAAACTCAAAAAACATGAAAAAATAACCCAAAAAGCGAAAAGTGTTTCTTCCGAGAAAGTGTTTTAGGTCAAATTTCAACATTTTTTTAATTTATGCTAAAAACCAAATTTTTTATTGAAAAAAGATTGAAAAAACACCCTCGAAACAAAAAGTGTTTATGGTGGAATAACATTGCCAATTTTTTGTGTGCAAAAAACAATTTGAAAACGAAAAGTGTTGATGCTGAATAACGTTACCAATTTTTTGTTTGCAAAAAATCAGCACGAAAACAAAAAGTGTTGTTCTGTTGAATAATGTCGTGTTAATGTTGGAATAACATCTCGCAGGTAAATTGTCAACAATTTTTAATAATGACATTAAAGATAAAATATCATGACTCCGAAAAACCTTAAAATTTCAACGATAAACATGACATTAAAGATAAGTATCAAGTCTTAAAATTGCAACAATTTTTTACGCATGGTATTAAAAATAATATATTATCATGTCCGTGAAAAGCATTGAAAATCCAAGGATGACATTCAAGATAAAATATCACCTTTATGAAAATAAAATTCCAATGATTTCTACGCATGGTATTAAAGATAAAATATCACTTGTAACAAAAAAATCAAAAAATAAAAAAATTAAAAAAATTAAAAAGAAAAATTAGAAAAAAACACACAATTTAAATAAAAGAATTAAAAAATAACCCAAAACAAAAAAACAAAAACAAATATTTTTTTTTAAGTTATTAAAATAATAATAATAATAATAAAAAACAAAATAATTAAAAAAAGATAAAAATAAAATAATTAAAATAAAAACATTTAAAATTATTTAAAAATTAAAAAAGTAACAATAGTAAAAATAAATATTGAAATTACTTAGATTTAAAAAGCAAATAAAAATAAAATAATTTAAAATAATAAAAATTTTAATTAAAAAAAATTAAACAATAATTAAAATCGACATGATATTTATTTAAAGAAAATTTAAAGTTCTCAAAATATGCTACTAGTTATTCTACATCACCACTTTGAAAATCGACATGAAAATCATGTCATTTTAAGTCATAAAAAAATTTAAAGTGCAAAACTATGCTCCAAAAAAGAGGGTGATTCCGCATCACCACTTTTCAAAATCGGGTGTTTTTTTTGCTACCTCAAAAAAACGAGTACTGTAATTTTCACGTTTGATCGGTAACTATGTTATCATTGTTGAGCAATGATGGGAACAAGGTGTCGATGCTAAAGGGTGTAAATATCAAAGAGAAAGCGCCAAAGAAAATTGAGAAAGAAGACATAGGTTGCACAAGTTATTCTTGGGGGTTATGGTACATGGCAATGGAAAACACACTTGGTCAAGAGTCGATCCAAGTACAAGGCAAGACAAGGTAAACATCGTCATGTCGACGCGTGTTTGAGGTAGAAGAATTTCAAGTATTTTAAGTTTCCCTAATTGACGTGTCGACGAGGGAACATGTTTGTTTCTTCTAGGATAGTTTTTTGTTTTGTAAATTAGAAATCGTGCAGCAAGATGGTATCTACAAAAACAAGACGTAGTCTCCGGAATCAATGGAAAGGATAATTTTTGATGAAAAGCTCAAATTTTGAATTCAGCAAATTCTAGTGGATTAAGATTGGAAGGGTGAGGGGGTTGTACCCTAATCCAAATGTTCGAGAATAAAAGAGCTTTTGGGATCCAAGCTTCTACCGGGGGAGGAGTGATTCGGTCCTCGAAAAAATATGCTAAAATGAAAGTTTCCATATTGGAGTGAAACCTAAACAATCACAGATATCTCATCTTCGTATCTAGCACAACTCGTTTCGTGGGAAAACGAATGCCATATGCTCCCGTAAATGAGTTCGATTGATTTGGCAAACAAGCAAAATTTTGTGTGGTCAGCTCGCTTAGTAGTCCGTACTATTGACGTGGCATGTTGATTGGGCCCGTTGATATGGAAAATGACCGTACTTTCAAAAAGAGCCAATGAAACTTGCCACGTCTCGGAATCTTATTAGTGTTGAGTTAGCAATTATTTATTGGTCGCATTGTTATCGTTAGGTGGACCAACTAGAGGTCACCACGTGGCCCTACCGAGTTGCCACGTGGTGCCTCGGTGGCCACTTAAAAACTTTTGGGGCAAGCCGAGTTACACCCGCAGATTCAAACACCGAAACTACCTCCAACTAAATTCCGCTCATACCAACACGTCACATGTAGTCCTTGCGTATAGGACCTACAAAAATTATATTTAAACATTAATGTGGGCGAAGATTTGGTTAAGGCTCGAGGGCTAGCCCCGGGTCACGTGGAGTGGCCATGTGACCATAGGTGTGCACAAGAGTTAATGGAGAAATTAATGTCCCATAATTTGCATCGATTTAGCATTCGTTAGCGAAAAATCGGGCAAAAATTTGTAGTACAGACTTTGTTGAACTCGTGAATTTGTGGGTCAACTAGCAACAGAAACTTGCGTAACCTCATAACTTTCTCGCTTTTTGGTCTTTCGGGGAGCGTAAAGAGGCTAGATAGCCATGTTTGATAACTTTGAAGTCGTTGGAGCGAGTTTTGAAGGCATTTGAGCATCGTAACTCATCAGTAATCACCATTTTATGAGCATAACGAAATAGGGTCAAGCATTGGGAGCCGGACTGTGAGATGTAGCCCGAGAGGGGTGAAATCCTTCATCACTTGTTGTTTTGTGGTTACCGTTATGGATTTGTCGCTCTATTATTTTCTCGCAATTTACGAGTTAAATTCATGTTTAAATGTGTTAAAGAATTTAACTTAAGTACCTCAAAAACTCATTCAATTTACTTGCAATTTATACAATCCTCAAGCACATACATATACGTATCATCTATACCTCAAGCTACTATTCCCATCTATGGAAAAAAATGCACTCCGTATAGAATATAACTTATTTTCCTACTAGTCGTCCGATAATGACATGGCTCCATAGCCTATCGCGGGTTAAGTTTCGACGCCTTCAAGTTTTAACTAAAATTACAATATGGACTCTTCCAGATTCTTCTTCATCATGATCATGTGGCTAGTCCATTTTCCATAAATAATGGGGTGTGACATGACATCCTTTAGAATTATGGCGCTCGAAAATGAGAAGAGTCAACCACTAACTCGATTAAGCCTATTTTTTCATCATTGGAAAGGCACATGTCTCCAAACTAGTGAAAAAAGGTGCCGTGCTTAAGCAACATAGTTTTACCCAAAAATACATCGATTGATGCCTCAAACCACTCCTGTAAGGTTTCGTGACCCCAAATTACCAAATTGGGTCCTACTAGTAAAGATGGTCTTGTGAGTTTATTCCTCCACTTTTTCCACTCTTAAAACATTAACATGGATGACAAACAATATAAATATCTAATCTAGGTCAAAAATTGATTCAATTTAGGAACAAAAATTAATGTTATTTTTGTGTTTTGCATCATAATGCACATGTACCAATCATTATGCCTATAATTCCTATGCCAAAATATTTTAGTAAGCTATATTTCTTTTATGAAAAAATTGTGTATTGGAGGTTTTAAATAGTTGTTTTTTTCTCAATCGACATTGCATTAATATCCTTGAAATAATACTATGTTTTGATTGGCTTTAAAAATCTCATTTCAATTGTTTAAACATTTGGACCACCATCGAGTAACACATAAGAAAACTATCATTGTTGGATAGTGTTATTGTATCCAAGAAATGTTGTTCTAGAGATGAAAGACTAAATAGCCTTATTGAATTCTCTTTGTATGAATCCTATATAGCATATAAATAGATGGTCCAATTGAATTACCTCCATATGATTTTTTTAGAGATGAAAGACTAAATAGTCTTATTGAATTCTCTTTGTATGAATCCTATATAGCATATAAATATATGGTCCAATTGAATTACCTCCATATCATTTTTATAAAGACTAGTATTATATAAATTGTGATGTTAATAAACAAATGCTTTGTGTGTGTATTTGGACTTTTGATTTGAATAGAAGATTTTCCATTTGAGATCTAGACAATTTAGCACAATAAGAAGTGTAATAAGTGGAATATGTACTGAATTTTAAAATAATTTTCATTTTCATATTCAAAAAATAGTTTTTTTAATTTGTTAATGTTGAAAATTAAAAATAAAATAAATTCTTCAATTTTAAATATAAATTTTACTTAGTTTAAAATATAACCTTTGTCTTCAAATTTATCCATAAATCACATAACAAATTACTTATTTTTTTATCCAGCTAAATTTAAACAAATTACTTATTTTTTATCCCGCTAAATTTAAACAAATTACTTTTTTTTTATTAAGCTAATAAATTTTTATAAATATAAATTTAACTCAATTTGAAATATAATTTTTCTCTCCAAATTTGACCCAGAATCACATAATAGATTACTTATTTTTTATTAGGCTAAATTTATTTTCTTAAAGTTCATTTAAACGATGAAAGTTTGTTTTTCTTGTTTAAAGATATTTTCAAAATTATGTTTTGGATTCGACTACTACAGCCCATCCTGAAAATACTGTTTATTTAATATATATATATATATATATATATATATATATATATATATATATATATATAACGCAATTGGAAACGAGATATCTATTTTTTTTTAAAATATACGCACTTTAGATATGATGTTTTAATGTTTATTTGTACCACATCAAACAATTATAACGAGCAGAATGGTTTAGTTTTTTCACTTTTTTAAGAATATGGTAGATTTTAGGAGAGTCTTTTATACTTATAAATATGAATATATAAATATAAACCTGATACAGAATAATTTAATTTATACATTAAAAAAAAACCATTTTACTTACCGTATTTTTTATAATAGTATATCTAATCGGGTATGTGTTAAAGCCATGATCCGTTTTACATAATTATAGCTTATCCAATCTCATTAATGGTTCTCCTTTGATAAATTCTCCTCGGCTCTTGGGGACTTGGGTAGGGATGCCCTTTGGTGACTCGGGCAGGGATGCCCTTTGGTCTCGTTGTTGTTCTTAGTAGTGATGGAAAAAAATAGAATGGCAATATAAAATCGTTAAAATCTCAAAAAAATCAATTCATTGCTCATCCGCTCTTTCGGGAACCGTTGTTGAATGGCGGTGTAATCCATAGAATTATAATCCTTTTCTCAGCTGGCACCGAAATGGAGATCAATCTTAAAAAATCCTTATACACTTATGGAGATCTAGTCCTTCTTACCATTGCACACTATCTCTCTAAAAAAATTGTAGACTATCTCTCTAGAAAATGGTTTCAAGTATTTGGGTGTTTTTATCAAGGCTAACAACTACCATTTAGAGGGACTCGGAAGTGGATGATAAAAAGAGTAGAGCATAAAATTAATTAATAGTGCAACTAGTGGCGCTCTCTCGAGGTAGATTGATCCTAGCTAATAAAAATATTGGAAAACATTCGCGGTCTATTAGTTGTCCTTAACATTAGACAACCGATCTTTAACTTTTCCGTGGGATGGAAAATCCAAGTAAATAAACTATACATCTCACAAAGTAGTTCTTTCTTTCTTAGCCTAAAAGTCTAGGTGGTTGGGTATAAAAAGTTTGTCCCGGGTTTTGCCAAAGCTCCGCGCTTTAAAAAAATACCCGTGAAGAAGCCTTTTTGGAGAGGGACTTTGGAGTCAAATTATCAAGGAAAAATATTTAAGAATTTTTTTCCATGGTGGGCTCGGATTAGAATAAAGACTTTTAAACCCGGACAAAATAGGCTCCATGGTCCGGAAACCACTCAGGGGTCACTTTCCCACTCTTTACAAATGGCTAATGTGGAAAGTAGGTGATGGAGAGCAAGTCATCCTTTGCAAGGACCCTTTTATAGGTGATGAACGAGTCTACAAGCTATCTCGCTAACCTAAAACAATGTCTATATTCCAATGGTCTATTATACTTGCACAACATTAGGAATATCGCCCCTATCCAACCCTTCAAACAACTACTAGTTAACCTCATTTGAGCTTGGACTGTCATGCGCTCTTGCCATGGAATGGAGTTCCTTCACAAAATAATAAAACCTCAACAAGGTGTGGCTTACCAATTTCGGCCTATGAAGCAATAGCTCATACTCGAGATAACAACCAATGATAAATGGTGGAATAATCTTATTTGGAAGTGGCCTATTCTTATCAAATTAAAATGTAGAAAGCAAGAAGAAGACCATTTGCTAATTAATTTCCAGCTTCCCCGGAATGTCTCGAAGATAGTTTTTTGTAAGATCACAAACCTTAATAATTTAGTCGATCTAGCACATTCTAGTGTTCTCAATAAAAATTCATTTAGTAAAAAACCATGAACATAGACAAGATTTGGAAATGAAACCTTTTATTTATATTATTAGTCGAAAACAAAGATACATGCCCACACCAAAAATATCCGAGCCTTTGCAATGGCATGCTCGGATGCTCATTAAAGTAGAAAACCAATGCGAGCGCAATTGTGGACCCCGGATGGATCCACCGTAAAAATTCACCACGGGGTTTTCGTCACCCGGGATCAATGCTAGCCAAGCCAATTTCTCAACCCAAACACAATAAGATATATAATACTAGAATGATCCTAAATGCCTAGATTTTATCCCCTTTTATAGGCTTGATGGACCTTAATTTATTGTTTTTTCTCGAAAACCAACAACAAATACCATGGAGCCGATACCATGGGAAAATACCACAATAATACCATGGACCGATTCCGTCCACTTTGATTGGATCAAGAAAATGAATATTACAAATCCTCCCGTCCAAAGATTGCTTGTCCTCGAGCGATCCACTTCTATCCACAATAGAAGCATTTGTACATTGATACCGGGATCCCATACAACCTAATGTACTTGTTCCATCTCTCTATGTTGAATGGTCTTAAAGGGCTCCTTCGATACCTCGGATCCCAAATAATCCTCCCGACCAATCCTTCCCTCAATAGAGTTACCTCGGATCCCAAACAATCCTTTTCGACCAACTCGCCCCCAATGGATTCTCCTGGATCCCAATGCCACCTAAATCTTGGGACCTGTGGGTTATGGTACCATTTCAACCTTCCATTGTTGTTCACACCAAATGGCCCAAGCCGTAATTTTCCTTTGGCTATGGGTATCCTCTAAAGAATCAACCCATCAATAGAATACCAACTCATAATCTCTCGCCAATACATACTTGGGAAAGAATGAATATATGCAAATCTACTATGTTGATGTTGTTCGATGCTTGATTCATGTCGCTCTACTTGTTTACCCAACATGATGTATTTGGAGAACTCTTGCCCCGCTCTTGTCAATGTATAAAGGTGGGTTGTTGGTGTTGCAAGCCTTATCTATATATTCATGTAGAGCACTCGCTATGGAACTCCCAATTGTACTCCTCATGCAGCCTTGTGAGGGACTTGAGTTGTTCCTCAATACTAGACACCTTGGTCGATGATTTGACACATATCCCTATGAGTTCCTCAAATTTTTTTGTTCTCCCGTAAGACGTTGTCTTGGATTGTCCAGGACTCTTTGCTTCAACAACATAAGATTTGTCTTGAAATGCATGATCCTTTCTAGAAATTATTTCACTGGCAATTCCAATGCCCTACCGAATGTCTATGTATTTGATCGCACTGGATGCCCCACGACCACCGCTTCAACTTGAGCCTTTGACCAACTCTTTAGGAATGGTTCATTTTGCACATTATGTTTGTCATGTTGCTCCTCATGATCATACTCATCATGCTCTGGGATCCCTATGGCCGGATCCTCACTCAAATCTCCCCGGGTCTCCTCCATCCGTGGAGACAACATGTTCATCCCTTTCAACCGTCGTACATAGATGCAATGGTGAACTCGTTATCTATACTTGAATGTTCATATTCTTTATGGATATTCCCCACGGGGATCTACAGACTCGCTTGTATAGGAGTCTACCTCATCAATATCATTAGGTAGAATTTCCTCATGCGATTCCAAATGCTTGTCATCCCGCAAGCCTCCCTAAATAATCTCACGTTGTTTCTCGCCATCTTGAAGACCAATAGACCCAACTACAGAAGACTCCCCATGATCTAAAGGAATCTCCTCTTGTTTTGTCTTTGTTTCCTCCTTCTTATCACCTAGACAGGGAATGGTTAAGGGTCCAAGGTCCCTTACGGATAAAGCATAGTCCTCTCCTCCTTAGTTCATTCTTGCTCGCAAATTTTGATCTTGCTTTCTCTATCAATCCTTCTCAACTCCTTCCTAGTCAAGCACCTTCCGAGCAACTTTATGTTTTGCTCGACCAACTTCTCGACTAAATCATAGGTAGCTGGTGATACCTTTGGTTTTCTCCTCCAAATAGTCAACAATTTGGATCTTAGTATCTTGCAGATGTTAGCATCTCCTTCTAAGAATAGAAACACAATATTTTGCATGCATGCTTTGACATGGTCCGAGTGAGCCGATGTAATACTGGGTATAAAAGTTTTGGAGCAACTGAAATATCAACTCGTCGCATTCCATATTCAACATGAATGTGCCAAAACTAAACTCTGCCATGAGTTTCAAAATTCGACACTACTTCGATAAGTAGGAAGCATGATGTTGTTCAATCCCCGAAGGGATTCTACTATCAATTGTAGTATATCTATCATGAGATCATTATTGTAGGGCGTGAATGGTGATGTTAGAGTTATGACCCTCGCCGAGACAAGAAGCAATTGTGAGCCTAACCTCTTCATCAGGATGTTCCCAAAGTCCGGGTTGTATTGATGCAAGCATGAATGGTTTGAGAGCCCAACTAAGTTTCTTTCATTATGGTTGTCCCACCTTGGACAAACATATGTCTAATTCCTCCAACTTATGAAGGTCTATGAATGATTTTGTTTGTTGCAATTCGTAGCCAAGTGCAAAGAGCTTAGCTCCTCTTCTTTGTCCTTCCTTCACCTCCCGTGGCTGATTTTGCTGCGAATGACATAAACCCTTTTTGAGAATGGTCTTCTCGCTTTGACTATCATTTTGGTCTATGGAGGTATGGGCTCGCTTAAAGGACCATATATCCTCACTAGTTCATCAAGGATTTTCCGGTTGTTTTCCAAAATTTCTTTAAGATGGTCCATCTCCTCCCATACCCAAGCAAGAATATATTAATTCTTCATAGGAAAATGTTGTTAATCATGCTTTCAAATATTTAACCCTGCAGACTCTATAAATGATATTCCCTTCACTTATGTCTCCCAATATTAATCCCGAACTTAAAAAAATAACTTACTTTCAAACCCCTTGTAACACCCACAATTATATCCTTATATCTCCAATTACCAAAAGCTACCTCCATACGATTCCATCCAATGGAGAGGCAAATGAAATGTATTCCCTCTATGAATATATATATATATTTTTTTTCCTTGTAACGCATCTCGAGCCTTCAACACAAAATAAACTTCTCCACTTCTACGTAAATAATAATGTGACGCTTTTAAAAAAAAATCGAGCCCGAGATAGCCCTAATGTGGCAACTTCCAGCCCCACTATAATCGACCAAGAAAGGGGTAGCCAACCACGCCCAATCCTAAAAATGGGTCCTATTCGCTCTTGCTCTTAGTGATGGTGCGGCGAATGATTTGAATGAGGACCCTTGGCGTGTGGAAGGAATAGCCTCTCATCTCCTCCGCCCTCGACAACTTCTACGATCCTTTGTTCTCCGACCCGCTCATGTGCAACACACCGATCTTGTGGTCTTCGATGAGCGATTTTCCCAGCCGATTGAAATCGGCTCGAGAATCCTTTGTTCTCTAACCCGCGCTCATGTGCAACGCATTGATCTTGTGGTCTTCGACAAGCGATGTTCCGAGCGATTGAAATCGGCCTTCTCGCGCTCCGGATTCGGCATTACAATGAGGCTTATGGGAATCTTCCTTGAATGAGAAATGATAAATCTCAATCCAATAGGAATTTGACTTGTCGATATCGTGCACGAGTCCGCTTGCACCTCAAGAAGGGATCGGACTTGATATGGCGGATGAAGGCTCTGCAGCCGTGTTCCTTTACAAAATCACAGTGGCGTACTATGCCGCCGCAACCTTCGTCTTCAATCACCCATGAGCTTGTCGCTCGGCCCTTCTCGCAATAAGAGGGTCTCTTCAGCTTCTTGTATGGATCCGCCTTCGGACTATGGTTCTTTAATTCCCACAACCCAAGCAACGTAGATTGAAACAACCCCGATTTCTTCAGCATGCCACCTTTTCGACCCCTACAATTCCTAGTGACAACGTGTAAGCCCACAACTATGGAAATCACATGGACTTCGATCTTGGGAATTACGGTTATGGAGGGTTATGGCTACCCGACTCAATGCACGAGAATATGGACATGAAGCCTTTGCTCACCTATGCTTCTCCAAATATTGGCCTCACCTCACGACTCGCGCTATCGTAACCTCTCTGTATTTGACCAATATATCAAACAATATTGGTGGCCTTTAGAATGTTTCACTCCTCGAGTGATGTTTAATGGCCTCTCAATGATGGCCACTCGTAGCCCAGCTAAACTAATGTAAACCACGTTTGCTCCTTCATGATTAATTCACCGTTTTGCACTTGTTTCCTTATTCGGATCTCGGGTGAGACTCCGTGATTCAATCCTCCCCGTGATTCAATCCTTTCTTACTCGAATGGTTTGAGCCTCTTGAGAAGATCGGGTTCCTTCGATCTCCCACAAAGAGGGTTAATTTCGACGAATAAATTTCATGGAGATGAAATTGTTCATCCAACTAGGGTAGTTACGTAAAAGTTAAAACCATCGAAATTGGGTGAGTCACTAGCTAGGGTGATTATGGAGAATCACCGAAGACTAGTTTCTTTTGATCTTCAATCTCCAATAAAACACCGTGAGGTCGGCAAAATCCACAGCTCCGACACCACCGTGTAAGATCCCAAACCTTAATAATTTAGTCGGATCTAGCACATTCTAGTGTTCTCAATAAAAAGTCATTCAAAGTAAAAAACCATGAACATAGACGTGATCTCGGAAATGCAACCTTTTATTTATATTATTAACTAAAAAACAAAGATACATGCCCACACCAAAATATCCGAGCCTTTGTAGTGGCGTGCTCTGGGTCGCTCATTAAAACAGAAAACCAATACCGAAGTGCAATCGTGACCCCTGGATGGATCCACTAGACAAATTCACCATGGGGGTTTTCATCCCAGGGATCAATGCTAGAACTAGCCAAGCCAAGTTCTCAACCCAAACACAATAAAATAGATAATACTCAGTAATGATCCTAAATGCCTAGCTTCTATCCCCTTTTTATAAGCTTGATGGACCTTATTTTATTGTTTTTCTCGAGAACCAACAACAAATACCATGGGCCGATACCATGGGAAAATACCACGATAATACCATGGACCCATTCCGTCCACTTTGACCAGATCAAGAAAAAGAATAAAGGAATATTACAAGCTTTTTCACATTCTAAGAATTGTTATTTGAACACATTTGAAGATTTTCTATTTTATTGAGCTAAGAAATTCAAGCATCTCAAAGCCTCCCGCCTATTTTTGTAGGATGGGGTATATGGCTCCTAAGAAACAAGCTAATTTTCAATAGCCAAAAAAATGTGTATTATTTTTTTAATCCACAAATATAATCTCCCTCTTTAAGGAATATCTTTCTCACCAAAGCTTAAAATCCCGAGAGAAGAACCCAATTTCCCATTATCTCACAACACCTTTTCATTGGATACTTTGATGAAGCTACACACAGGGAATGTCCGTTGAGAAGGAAGTATGATAAAAATAAATGCTAATAGACTTTTCCACTTCAAAATAGGCATTGGTTCTGAAACAAATACTGAAGTTGAACTGATTGCACTTTAGGATATCATGACCCTTGCCAAGATCTACAATATAAAAAAATTCAAATTTTCATAGATTCAAAATGTGTCATAGATTGGGCGACAAGTTCTTATCAGTTAGAGGTCTTGAATCTTGAAAACTTGGAACTAAGAATTGAAGAATCAAAATCTTTTTTTCAATCTTTCAGATTTCTACACATTTACAGGGAGTTCTGTTCAACAGAAGAACAAAATTTCCAAAAAAGCTTTATATTTGAACTCAAACGTCATTATATATGAAGAATACATCTAAAACAAAATGCATAGCATCCATGATATTTCTATTGTTCACATGAATTAAATTGTGCTACAAATTTTTGGGCAGCCACATCAATTCAGAAACCATTACTGAAGAGACTTTTCCCAGTTTGATCGGACTAGTTTATGTATTCTCTGTGTTATTCTCAGTTCTATTGCTGTTATTTTTTTTCCATGTTCATAGTCTTACAAGTCTTTCAAATATTGCTACAGACTTTTTTTGTATGTATAAGGCAGCTGATCTAGTTTTCATGGTGCTAATGTTGCAGTCTCTTGTAATTCAGACCTTAGAAGCTGCGTCTTCAAGTTTCAAGCTGGCTGCCAAATCTCGTGATTACAACTTTTCATTATGTAGCTCATTAATGTTTTGCTAAGAAGTTTATTCCACCTTGTTGCTCTGTATTTTTTTTAGTTTAGGGAAATAACGGAGTGAAAAAATAACTTCTCTTCACATTTGGGAAATGTTGCAGTTGTCATCAGTCCACTCCATTTCATCGCGTTCAGTCGAGTCCACCCCGCCGGCCAACAAATATTCCTCATGTTGCATGCCCTCTTTCAGCTCAAACCCAAACAAAAAACCCAATAACTCAAAATTAACAAATAAACCCAATCAAAACCCAATAACTCAAAATTTCCGTGTTTAGCCCTTTTGGGAGTTATATTTAAGATCACCCAAAGCACGTAAAATGACGCCAAGATGTAAAAGTATGCCAGAGATTGATGTCGTGGAGGTTTTACTTCTTCGCCAGATTCCACTTATCTACATTAACAACTTATAACTTATCTTCCCACATTAGAAATGTTGCAACTGTCATCACTCCACTCCATTCCTTCGCGCTCGATGGAATCCACCGGACCGGCCAACAAGTCCTCAAGTTTTATGGCCTCTTTGAGCTCTGCCACTACCTCACTCATGCTAGGTCTACAGGAGCGTCCAGCCTGAACACATCTCTTCGCTACTTTGGCAACACAAGTCATGGATTTCATGTTGTAACTTTCGCCCAACCTCCTGTCTATCATTTCTGTTACTGTGCCACCATTTTCATCTATTTCTAACAGATACGGTGTTGCCTGTAAATATGCCAATAATTATTGTTAGTGTCCACCCGAACATGCACTACGAAACATTGGCAACATTTATTTTGGATGACTGATGATACGAATCTTTACCCAGTGAATGATGTTTACTTCATCTTCAGCTAGTTTTTGATCTATGGGTGGTCTACCCGATATGATTTCTAGCAGAACTACTCCGAAACTATAAACATCACTCTTCTCCGTCAACCTTTGAGTGCTGTAGTACCTGTGAAAGTCATGTCCCCTTAGAAACTGATATAATTATAATCCAGTACGGTGGAATCAATAAAAGTGAAATTCACTGTCCTCTCAATACTTAATTGAAAGCTCGACGAGACCAAAAACTTAAAGAAAGCTACTCAAACATGATGGAAAATTTGGCAGTACTCGGATAGAATTCGTTAAACATAAAGAATATTGCAGGAGGAAGTTATATACTCTGGATCAAAGTATCCGAACGTTCCTTTCACTACAGTGGTAACATGAGTAACCTCCCCCATCATTTGTTATCCTTGAAAGACCGAAAATCGGCTATTTTTCCATTAAAATTGCTGTCTAAAAGGATGTTGGCGCTCTTTATATCCCTGTGAATTATCTTTTGAGCACAACCTACGTGCAGGTATTCCAGTCCTTGAAAAGAAAACCCACAAGTGGATAGCGTGAGATATGTGGTTAAGCATTATTTGTCCTCTAAGCGATACATAATAGCCTGCGTTCAGATCGTAAAAAATGTCCTGAGGATTAAAGTAATTAAGAGAAATAATTACCTTGCGCTGCATGTAAAGCTATTTTGAGCCTGGTTCTCCAACTTAGTTTGGAATGTGGTGCGCTAGGACCTGGAAAATAAAATAACATAACTAAATCCGTGTTGGTTACCTTGTCTATTCTATTGACTCAAGCAAGCATATCTGTCAGCAATATAATTTACCATAAAGGTGATCCCTTAGGGACCCTCCTGGCATGTACTCGTAGACAAGCATAACTTCTTTTGATTCGTTACAATAACCCAGTAGAGATACCAAGTTCCTATGATGAATTCTTGAAAGAAGATCAACCTGTTCATCAAGTAGAATCACAGACATGAATTATAAATACATATACTACTCGTGAGTGGAGGCAAAGCTATGTGGTTAGACATTGTTACGTAATCCAAATTAAAACCGTATTATATGATCAAAGAAATATAAGAGAATCACCTCATTCAAGAACTCTTGAACTCCCTGTTGGGAGAACTGCAACAGCACTTTTCACTGCTATGTTTTTTCCCTCGGGGAAAATTCGCCTAAGAAGACCGATCCAAATCCCCCCTCGTCCGATCTCCCGACTAAAGCTTTGAGTGGCCGCCATCATCTCTTCCAGAGTGAAGGCACGGAGCTTTGTTGGATTTGGTACCATACCCATTGAGTGGTCTGCGATACATTCATGGAAGGTGAGGTTACTGAATCAAAGCAGAGAAATTCGTCTAAACTAATTCCATGACAAACTACCGGTACGTTTCATATTATTTATAGTATGTCCTAACCTCCGGACACGAAAGATCGTTCCTCTTCCAGCACAGTTCCCTGTTCTTTTCTCCCGAATTTATTGCGATACATAACAATAGCTACTATCAGCGTTAAAGCGATGACGGGAATTCCCGGTGAGTGTTGTTCCGAGGATAACCGTCAATTTATTCTCCTTTGTATTATGTGGAGTGCATTCCCCCTTAGCAATCTGTAAGTAGGGGTTTCCACAGTAACTCCAACAGACCAAAAAATAGAGATGTTTTTAGAAACGTCCTCGTTATAGATTAATTACAATCTAACCTGGATTGATTATCAGATTATCAATGTCTACGACATTTTCCTGTATAGAAAACACTAAAGAAAATTATGAATCTTAGATGCGGTTCGTGTTAAAAGTTAAAACATACAGAACATAAAATAGGATTACCTGAATTTCACCAAACTATTGAGAAGTTCGGCAGGAATTACACCACCGAAATTATTATCCTCTATATTCCTGTGGAAAAAAATATTACTATATAAAAACTGCTCATTAATTTCATTTAAATTGGGGAAAATATTATGAGTAAAATTTACTAATTATTTTAATTTAATTTTGAACTAGAGTTGCCAAAAGATAAATAGAAAAGGAAGAAAGAGGTTGACGTACAACTCTTTTAGGTTTTTCAGTTCAGATAACCAGAATGGAAAAGTACCGCTTAAAGAGTTGTTTTGTAGATATCTACACGATAGAGCCAAGTAAATTTTGTTTAATGAAGATAGAGAGGCTCAAGACAAAATGCCAGACAAACAAAAAATTAGTTGTTGAAAAGAAACTCACACTCTCTCCAACATGGTTAGTCTTGAAAAATTTGGCAATGACCCCATGAGATGATTATTGGCCAGGGACCTGCAAAATTTCATCTCGAACGGATAAATACTGCACACGTTATTATTTTCTGACATTACATTCAAACACAAAGTATGACCACATTCATGAGCCTCATCGGTATTTCTGCCAAGTCAAATTATGCTTACAATTTAACTAATGCTGTCAACTGTCCAATATCTTCAGGCACCAATCCTGTAAGATTCTTTCCTGACAAATCGCTGGCAAATTACAGTTCTCGTCAACATACAATTTCACCCATGAATCTCTTCAATATTATGATTTCAACAGTAAACACGTGAAATAATCATACTTACATTTCCGAAATTCTTATTGGCAAAGTATTGCTTTTTACAGAGAATTCCTTTCCAGGGGATCAAAAAGCAAGGATCGGAAATCCAATCTTTTATGCCAAACCTGCTCTTGATGGCCACAAGAGCTTTAACTGCATTATAAAAACTAATTTGTTAGAAATTGAATCATATAAGTGCTAACAATTCCAGTATCAAGGCGTCAGTGAGGTAACCTACGATCTTGTTCATATGTTGCGGGTTGGGTGTCAACTATTTTGTAAACCTCAAAAGCGTTGAGTATGGGACCAATAGTAGCATCACTAGTGTTCTCAAAGTAAAAAGTAGAATTTATCTGTTCGATTGGATATGAACGTGAGCTCCAAGGTAGAATAATTGCTGAGAGATGTAATGGCGTCAGATCGAAAAACATCATTTATTATCACATAAAATGATCTCAATTGAGACATATTTAGCTTCTCGATCTCTGCAAAATATAATAGCAGTAATACTCTGTGACCGGGTATACGATCAGGGTGTTGAAACTCACCCGTTGTACATATAACCGCTGCTGTTTGCATCACAGCAGGTGGAGGAAGTTCCTTGGTATCATTTGTTGAAATGGGCTCAGATGTACTCACAAACCGTAGATCAATAGAATTAGTAGTAGTTAAAAATTGGTCCCAAATCCGGTCAAACTTGTCATCGGGATACCTGTTTTATCAACCATAGAAAGCCATTCAACTCAGTCATTACAAAAAAGAATATAACAAGTGCTCAACTGTACTGCATCAAGATTGGTTATCACATATCAAACTTCATTTAGTCACGTGGTACCGCCATGGAAAGATCTAAATTTATTAACTGGGCGTAGGAAAATGGGTTACAATGAATATCAACACTACTAGCTCGTTAATTGCGACTCTTAGATTTCCATAAAAAAATATCATTACCAGTCAATGGTTAATGATTACGCTTATATTTCCACAAGTAAATGCATAGAACCCAAAATATTCACCTAATAGGAGAAAACTCATCTCCACCAACATTGCATCTGTATGGTGACATTAACATTGTTCCTGGCTTAGCCTGCCCGTACATGCCTGGTTTGAGTGTCCTCAATTGGATACCAGAGATAAAGGGATCATCAAGCTCAGAGGTTCTAATCAAGCAAATGTACAGCACTCTGCCAGAACTAACAAATATTGTTTCATTATAAATTGAATCCATTCGATCTGAGATCGTTATATTTCCTGTAGCTAACATGCCTGGTGTCTCAATAGAAAAAGCGAAGGTTGGTAATCGTTTGAATTCACTGTAATTTCCAACGACAAATAATAATCTTAAGATGTAAGGCACATCAGGGAGCACAGGCAATTGATAACAAGACTTTTCAAGAGGCTTTGGGAACACCCGTAGACTGTGCATGCCATAACCGTACACTATGTCGTAGTTGAGCTCTGCTGTCTGACCGACGTCTATGTAGTTAGCGTCAGTGACCCATGTCATATTGTCTTCAGTTTGAACTGATTTCCCTCCGCAAAGGATACTCAAAAATCCTTCCACGAGACCAGATATCAGTTAATAACAAGCCGTATAAAAAGAACAAGATATCAAATGACAATTCTAAAAGTTAGACAAAACAAGCAAACTTATTATGAGTCATTTCTTCCGGTTAGAAGGTCACTCAGTACATACCTGGTTGAGCAGAAAACAGAGGCAATAAACTCAAGAGCACTCCGACTGGCGTTATCCAACCGCCACATTTGCCCATAGTTTCACACTTCTTTTTGAAAAAAAAATAGTGCTCCAGAGAGCTAAAGGTAATTGAAAAGAAGATTTGGAACAAATTGTTGCCTATTTCTGGAGAAATGAAAAAGTGTTCTTTACAAGTGCTTCCCTGGTCCTTCCCTCTGTTCGTCCTCTCTGTAAAAGTTGAATATATTTCTTCTGCACTGTCTGTGTGGCCGCCTCTTGGATAAGGGTCTCTCTAAGGGTTGTCCTCTTCTCCTTCCTGCAAGGCAAAGTATTTCCAATGTGCAATCACCCATATCCTTACTTCCAAATGATTCAAAAGCGAGCGCGTCCAGTGCAGGAAAAAGCTTGACTTTTCCTCTTTTCTCCTTGGCCACATATTTTTTTCCAGTTTATTTTTTTTTAAATTTGGTAGGACCATATTATTTTTTTATTTATATTTGATAAAATTCAGACTTTGGCCTCAACCTGCCCGAAGAAACCAGATTTGTTGACCATCTGAAAGCGTGAAAAGCATACCAAAACTGAAATTGTTTCATACGCTTCAAAGTCTCATGTGCTATCTGTCCTACTACTGCAGTTTGTACATTCATATAACATAAGGAAAGTTCATATCTAACTAGAAAATGCATTAAAAATTCAGAATAGTTAAAACTCCTATCCATCTGATAAATGGGTCTTTGACATTGGACCTAGGCATTTCAGCTTGTTAGAGCTGTTGAAGGAGTTTCTCCGTGCGACCAACTTTATCATCCAATCTGCTTACACGATCTGCTGACTAATATTATGTTATCTTGATGTGCTGTAGCTGGTCCTGTTTCATCCAAAATCATTATGAGTCTTTTAAAATGGTTAAGAACTCTCCATATAAAATTATGATGGAAATATAAATATTGGATATTTGATCTTAGCTGGAAAAAAAATATATTAATATTCGATATAAATATCTATGGTATTGAATTTTAATTAAATGTAAAAAGTGGTTTTTAATTTTACGGTTATGCTAATGAAACGCTAATGAAACGATGGAAAAATCAATCCCAACCACTACAATTATTAAACTGACAGCAACATCCCTTTGCAGTACACCAACACATTGAAAACCAGTGTAATATAATTGAAGAAACATTTAATAATAACAATAATTAAGAAAAAAAACATTTAATATAATTGGTAAATGGTATGGTCCAGTTTTTTTATTCTGCAATTAGTATATGTACTCCACATCCTCGACAAGCTCAGAAAAATATATTTTTTTATACAATTACGCACCCTACCCACCCATCCTCAACAAGCTCCACCCATCCTCAACAAGCTCCGAAAAAATATATTTTTTTTATACAATTACCCACCCTATCCACCCAACCCACCCATCCTCAACAAGCTCCGGAAAAATATATATTTTTTTATACAATTACCTACCCTACCCACCCTGTGTTTGAAATACTTTGACTTGTCCTTAATTATTATATTAAAAATGTATGCTTGAATATACATATATATATGTAGAAAGTCATTTTCTTAGTTCAAGCCGTGACTTTTAACTATCCGAATTTGAATGAATTCCATTCACACTTCAATTTCGCAATCTCAGCAGTTGCTGAAGTAAACTTTTATGCATAATGTTAATACTAGCACAATTACGTTTATCAATGTGATTGATATATGTCAATAATTCTATATAAAATATCTTTACAACCACATTTACCAATGTCTTTGTTATAGATATATATATATACCACCATTATCAATGTGATTGATATATGTCAATAATTCTATATAAAATATCTCTACAACCACATTTACCAATGTCTTAGACTATATATATATATATCAATATCACCATTATCAATGTGATTGATATATGTCAATAATTCTATATAAAATATCTCTACAACCACGTTTACCAATGTCTTTGCCATAGACATATATATACCACCATCACATGTATATTTAGTATCACATGTGTATTTGGTTAAAGACAAATATTTGCAATTATTATTAACTATATAAATAACAATAGCCCTATTATTTTATATTTATATAGTTATATTTATTATATAATTGAAATTGTTGATATAAAGATTTATGCTAGATTGAAATTGATGAATTTCTTATTGTTTATCATTATTAATAAATTGCAAAAAAATGATTTGTCAATTATTTTTTGGATATTCAATAATTTTTTATAGTTAAAGAATTTTAATTTTTAATTTTAATTGGATATTCAATAATTTTTATGGTAGCTTAGTGTACATTTCTGGTCTTTTTTTCTATTTGAGTTTTTTATCTTTAATTGTTTGATGATGTTTACCGATGTTTTCCTTAATAGTTTGACGATGTTTATCGATGTCTTTATTATCATTTCGGTCTTTTTTTCTATTTGAGTTTTTTATCTTTAATAGTTTGACGATGTTTATCGATGTCTTTATTTTATTGTTTATTTTGAGAAATATTTAAAAAATTTGATGATGTTTAAGGATGTGTTTATTTTGAAATCATTATTTAAGATTTATGATAGAGATTTAATCTATATGAAATATTTAAAAAATATTTTTTAATAGTGATTTAATTTATATGAAATATTTTTTAACGAGTAAGACAAATAAAAAAAATATAATTTTATTACAAATATTATGTTTTTTTTTGTTTTTTTTTAATTAAATAAATTAATTAGAAAATATTATATGAAGATATCATATAAAAATGAGTTATGTTTTTTGGAGCATATGATATTGATAAGTTATAAATGAGGTGTGTT
Organism: Pinus albicaulis; assembly: GCA_034641835.2. Lineage (NCBI taxonomy): Eukaryota > Viridiplantae > Streptophyta > Pinopsida > Pinales > Pinaceae > Pinus > Pinus albicaulis. Next base: position 241,445,663 of record CM076570.1, read on the forward strand.
TTTTAGATACATGTTATTGATAATCTATGGTATTAGTGAATGATATTGTAATAAAACTTATTTATAGGTTAAGAATTTGCATAGTAAAGTGAGGATGAATCTTCATTGTTAAAAATATTGTTATATGTGTGTGTTAACTCATATATATATATATATATATATATATATATATATATATATATATATATATATATATATATATATATATATATATATATATATAAACATATACATATACATATACATATACATATACATATACATATAATTCCCACGTATGGGGAGACTAACACGATGGAGTGATGGAGGGGGAGTTGGACACCAACACTATACCAAGCAAACACAAGGGGACATGGCACCAACCCTTGAGGAGGTATAATCAAGACAAGGCATGATTCAAGGACTATGGTTTTTTATGAATTAATGAGAATGTTGATGGATAATATTACAAAGGTTGTGGATGGAGAGAAGACCCAGTTTTCTCATGCGGAGATTCAAGGAAAACACACTCGTTAAATCCCCGGCAAGAGATCGAGGGAGGTCAATCCCTATGAAATTTGAAATCGGTGGAGAAAGAAAGCACCCTCCTAGTAGTAGCGAGTTTGAATTTTTCGAGTTCCGAGATGGGAAGAGAGATATTAGGTGTAGGAAATTTCATCTCAATTGCATGGGATTTTTGCATGGACGAAGAATTCTAGTCTAGAGGACATGGGACTACTAGATTTTAGTTACTTCATATATGAAGATTTAAAAAAAAACTTTTTCTCTCAAGTTTCGGGATAAGAAGCAATCGGTGGGAAATTATCCTACATGTCTAGTATTTGATCTTAGTACATTTCCTCCCCCCTTTCACAAGTCATCTAGAATCATTTAGACACAAGGTAGGTTTAGGGCCTTGTTTTGGAACAATGGATCGAGTGGTTGGAGGTTGTGTGAACTCGCATTGTCACCGTGAATTGAGGTTTGTGCCTCCAAGGTTGTATCTCCTCGTCTATTTTCCTTTCCTTTGTATGTTGTGTCGATGGGAAGTTTGACCTTTGGTACTAACCGGGCTAGTCTTGGTGTATTTTGGATGTAAGTTGTGGTGTGAGAATGGTCGTCAATCTAAACGGTTGAGGAGTTTGAATTATGTTATATTGTGTCCAGAATAGACAATTTATGTGTTTAAGAGTGGGGGCACACTATTTCTAGTTTAAATAACTTCCATTATCTTAATAGCAGTAAGGAGGGATTCCACACCAATAACTTGTAATCTTATTCAATTTTACAAACTCAATTTTTTATTCACATGTTGTTGGAGTGAATTTGACCTTACTTACTATGGATAAGGAGGGGGGGGGGAGGGGCATGTATTTTGTACTCGGGTTAACTCTTGCGGCATATAACTAGTAAGTCAACGAGGAAACTCTCCCTCTCCATGGTGAGAAAAACTAGTTTTATGTTTGTAAGTATCGTGTATCCCTTGGTTTTCTTTAGCAAGTCTGTTTTATTAGGATAATGAAAAGAATAATAACACATCCTCTCGGGGAAATAAAACCTATGTGGTCACTATGTTATCAAGTTGTGATATGGTCCAAGTAGTTTGGGTAGTTTTTTTTACTTTGTATACGAATATGACTAATATACCTTTGTGCCAATGGAATTTATCTTCACTTGGAAATTCCCTTCACCTATAGTATCTTACATTGTATATATTACACAAGTGACTATGATAACTTTCGCTCTCTTGCATTGTGGGATACTTATGTCTCTTAGGATGCTCTTGTTGGAAAGGAGAAATGGTGAAATTATTACTTAGGATAAGTAGGAAGGATGGAAGTACATATGTCGCTTTCTCGCCTAGTAGAGTGTGGTCGGAAATATATTTGCGGAACATTCGTCGTGACTAGGACATTTTCCGTAGTCATTTCAAGGGGTGGTTGCATCATCGCAACCCTACACTTCTTACATGTTAGTAGCTTTGGAACTAATTTACATCATCCAAGATGCCATATCAACGGAATAGAGTATCGTCGGAGGGATGCATAATATAAAGAGTGGGCCTAAAGGGGGAAATATCATTGGAACCAATATTTGAAAGACTTTGCACGTTGTTATAGAGAGATTATTATTGATCCTATTTAGGAAGAGATTGTTGGAGCTAAGAGTGAGGCTCCCACACACGGATCCTCCCTCTCCGAAACAAAAATGATGGTGGAATGGGATGGTTGGATTCTTGATATAGGCAACACTAGAGGGAGATTCAACCAATACATGCAAACTATTGATTTATACTAGAAAATGAAGTTTATTCTAGGGTGCACATTAGTTGATAAACGAAGCATGGGAGTGATGTACTTCACTCTCTAGAGTGCCTCCAAAACCACCCGAACACCATGGATTGCAAAATGAATTAGATATAAAAATAAATTTTCTTACCTCCTAAGGGAAGCACTACTCAAGAGAAGGCCAAAGCACCTATTCAAATTTGTTGTCTTTCATTCACAACCTTCAGAAATAACTTCCCATGTCTTTGCTTTAAATTTTTTCACTATAACTATCTTTCGTGAGTACATCTCAAAGACCTGAACTCCCGAGTATAATGATTTTTTTTGTATCTTCTTTTTGTTTTATGGCATCTCATTCCTCTCTTAGGACGATTCTTTTTTTTGTTATGGTCGGGACTCCCTAGAGAGAGAAAAACATTGACTATCTCGTTTTATAATGCAATCTCTTGTTTTTTCGGTTAATATAAAAATTCACCTTATAAAAAAATAGTAATAGTTAAAATAAAGGTGTAATTTATTTCAATTTTATATATTTTTTGATTTTTTCACAATGTGATATCATGAAGTGTGTGTTTTGATCCTTATCATGAATTTATGGCTATCCATGTATAACCTTGTTACATCTTTATTTCTTTAATTTATATATGTTTAGATCATAAATTATTTCTTTTTATAATTAATAATAATAATCATAATAATAATAATAACCCCAAAATCGGTCGAGATCCAATGGTGGAAAGCGAGGTGTATTTCACCATTGGGCAAGGTTCAATTCATATGATAGCTTCCCCGAAGCAATGCGATGCCTTGAGGTAGTGGGAGAACATGTAGTTGCATCCACAAAGACCAAATTAAATTGGATGTCTTCATTTTTCAAATAAATTGTGTACACATGAAGCTATGGGGAACCTTGAGACAATAGTAAAAACCATTGGGCAAGGTTGTACTCCCATGAGAGTTACCTTGGAGCCATGGGTCACCTTGAGGTAGTGGTCGAACATGTGGTTGCATCTAGAGAGGTGATATTGAATGAGATGTATTCCTTTTTCAAATAAATTGTGCACACATGGAGCCATGGGAACCTTAACGATGTGGTTGAACATATGGTTGCATCTAGAGAGACTATATTAGATGGGATGTATTCCATTTTCAAATAAATTGTGCACACATAAGTGGATTAAAGCTCGCTTTCATGTCCTCATTTTTTAAGCCCAAAGGAGCTCGGAAAGTGAGGAGTTTTTCACCGTTGGCCAAGGTTCAATTCCCATGAGGGTTTCTTCCAACCATGGGGGGCATAAGTAGATCAAATCCCACTCCCATGTTCTCCTTTCTCTAAAAATAGTTTTATCTCGATGTAATAGTGGGAGTAGAGGCATAAGTTGATCATCAATAATAATAATAACAATAACAAGTCAAATAAATGTATAATTTAGTTATCCACGGAAATTGTTTTGGCATGTGGTATTGACAATCCATGGTATTGCTTGTATTGTAACAAAGCATATTTATAGGTTAAGGATCTCCATGGGAAAATGAGGGTGAAATAGAATGTGGTATTGATAATCCATGGTATTTCTTTTATTGTAACAAAACATGTTTATATTTTAAAGATCTCCATAGTAAAATGAGGGTGATTCTTCATGTTAAAGTCAAGGTGGACTTAGCTACATTTTATCGTTTTTCATATCTTAATAATGAGATATGTACCATGATGAAGTGTTTTGATGCATATCAACCTTTATCACCCATTTAATTTGTATGGTTGTGCTAGTGGATAGCACATATACATAATCAATTAATGATAGACATCAAAATACTTATTTAATAATAATTTTTACATTGTTAACATTACAAACTAGCAATTGTCCCTAAAGGTGAAAATATACATCGAAGGAATACAATATGCCTATGATGTTACTGCAAAAAAAGTTGCAACAAAGGAAAGATAACAACCTAAAGGGTGGAGGATGGAGGGGAGGAAATGTCTTCAAGCTTGCAACAGCCTCACACTTGTGTTTATGCTTGTCTGACAGATGTTTCTCAAACCACCATTCCTAGCTAAATCATTTTTTCCAATCACACAATTTTAATGTTATAAGTGTGTTGAATTTATTTATACAAAAAAAAAACATTTTAAAAAACATAAAATTACAGTTTTACTAAATAATAGAACATGTTTTTAAATTAAATTTATTTATAATTAAAAATATATTTAAAAAAACATAAAATCACAATCTAGAGATAAGTTTCACAAGTGTACTTGGGATAAGAAGCTAGGGAGAAAGAAAAAATACTATATTGAAGAGTTTAATCTCGAAACATAATCATCCACAAAAAGGGTACATAAGGGCCAATATTCCTTGGAGAGCCAAAATTCTTATTGCTCGCCTAAGGACTAATTATCATCAACTCCATTGTGAAACATTTCATTTAAGAATGCGAGGCCTTCAAAGACAACAGAGAAAGTTATGTAGATATTCCGGGCAAACTAGCTCAAAGGCAACAAGGAAATTTATGTAGATATTATGACAGACTAGCTCTTGGGGCAATATATTCAGAGCAGGGAGTTTTTGGATAAGCTACGAGCGTTTATCGTGAGGCTTCACAAGAAAAGGGTCCAATACAAGAACCAAATGGAGAAGAAATATATCCCATTGGCTATATTTAGTCTTGTGAACATAAAAATAATTTCTTTCTTTTCTTTTATTTCTTTTGATTCTTTCCAGAAATACTTACGGTTTCCTTTTCACAACTCATGTGGGTCCCACAATAATGAGTGACCATGTAAGTTAACAAAGAGTAAATAAGTCTTGCTACACAAGATTTTAAGAAACTCTAGCAAGGGCGCAGTGTTTGACAAAGGTTTCCGAATGTTGGTGCCTCAATAAAATTCTACAAAAAATCAAAGCTAGCATTGCCGCATGCCCGGAGGCATCTCCTTCACGGTGGTCCGGGAGAGGCTAACAAATTGGCGGATTTCCTTGCTAATCAAGGTGTGAATGCCTCTAACGTACTCTTCTCTATGGATTGGGAATCCACGAGGGATCCAATGGTTAAAACCGCATGTCTCCGTATCAACTATCATCATCTTCGCAGGCTCTATTCGCCCTCGCCTCAACATCCCCTCCCATTAACATCCGTCATCATGACCATACAACTCACCTCCTTTCTCACGAATGAATGCTACAATGGCCCTCCATTGAAATTCCCACCCATTTACGATCCCACCCTTGGAAATTACTCCCGCGATCTCACTTACTCCTCGAGAATGCACTCCACTGCTCCCCCGAGCCTTCGACCCTCTCGCCGGCTTCCTTAAATTCCCTCCCCTCCGGGTCATTCCCCTCATTTTTTTTGTTATGTTTGGCTTCCTCTTGAGATATCTCAGCTCCATTTGCTCTCAGCTCCTCGCTCTCCCACTTCATCTCCATTTCCGCTTGATTCTATGGCTCCGTGTCACCCTCATCCCCCCTCCTCCACCCGCCGGTGTCGCCGAGCTTTCCGGGCAAACCCCCTCCCACCCGCCCGTCACCCATGCTGAAACCTCTCGCAAGGAATGTCGCTGCAACTATGTTGACATCACCCCCCTGGTTGTGCAGAGGCAAATTGTTGATATGGATACGGAGGCCCAGACCCACCGCAAAGTCACTCCGTCGGAGGTGGTGGATACCTCCCTCCGCTGGATCCCTGGTCCTGGCCTCAACAGAGACCGCGAAAACTTGTACAGTCATGCCATCGACTTGAATTAGCACACAAAAAACTCTCTTGGCCATTGCTCTACATGAATAACACAATGCCAGCAAGGAGCTGGAAAAAAACTTGATTCTCTATCCGAAAGGTTCGTGGCGTATGTGCGGGAGGTTCACCATCTGTGTTTCGTCGACCGCTCTTCTCCCCACTATGATTTGTTGAAACGGAGCTCTGCGAAGTGTCAACAGTAGGGTCCCAGGATTAAAGAGGAAGCTCATCCAAAAGTTGATGGCCTGGATGTTGGCCCTTCCTCGCTACACCGCCAATTCTTCAATCTGGAAAAAGGCATCTCGGACAACCCAATCAATGTAGATGACTACCTGAATGATGATGAAGACATGCAGCCCTCTCCGGGCTCATAATTTCCCTGCACTTCTCTTTTTTTTTTGTTCCTCTATGAATCTCTCTCTGTACTCTAGACCTAAAGGTCTTTTTTCCAGCACCTTCCAGTGCTTCAACTTCTCTGGTTTATTCCTGTTTTTTGACTTCTCCCCTCAGATGCACTCCCCTGTAAAATCCTTCCCTGAGGGCGAGAATTATGTTGTATTCAAGCACAGTTTCGATCTTCAGCCTTTTGAGGCTGCGATGTAAATTTTGTTTTTATATTAATGTGAATAGCTCCTCCAAATTTACCAAAAAAAAAAAAAAAAAACAGTAGTAAAGAAGTCTTTATGTCAAGGATGGCCATTCCTAAACAAAAAAAGACCCAATAACGTGTTAGGTTGAACACAATTTAAGGTGGGACTTTATAATAATTATTTAAAGCAATTTTGTGTGGGAGTTATCTTAAGAATCCCCAAAGCGGGAATTTTGATACAAACTTGACAAAAAATTTATAAATTTTCTATCATATAAAAAAATTGGTTAGGTTATGACCTAGTTGTAAATTGGTTGAAAAAATTCAAAATTTAACCCATTTAATTTTTCATTTAAACATTTTATATCATTCTACCTAAAAATCCCCTGAGAACCTAAAGGAAATCTTTAAAAATATATAATTTAATGTAAATCTTATCATATTTATTAATATTCTATCATCAAGAATAGTGTAAAAAGCCATGTCAAAAATGACTTGTTTAAATCAAATTTAATTTAAGATGTCTATTATTTGTATTGGGAAGCACTACATCATAGGTATCATTATTTTGAACTTGAAGCTCCATAACCACATCCTAAAAATGAATATATTTAGTTTTTACATACAATATATAAATAAATATTCGACTCCACATTACACAAATCAGAATCAACCTATGTAAAATCCTTGTACCTTTCCTAGTTCCAAGATGAAGATAATTCATTATACTTTAATAAAATAAGAGCTCTTTTCTTGTAAAGGTTTTTATGACTTTGGTAATTGATTTGTTGAGCCTACTTATTTATATTTTATTTTCAATGCCACATTATAGTGATGCATATCTATTTCTTATTCTCAGTAATTTAAATATGTGATATAATTGTAAAAGTAAGGTTATCAAACTTTTATTAATATAAAGATTGAAATGTGATTTTTTTTAAATAATGCTAATTAAAAGTGAATTTGATTAATTGGTTTTTTTTTATAAATAACTTAAAAAGTAATTATATTTAAGAAAAAATTATAATATATTTTTTTAAATGGAAATATTTAGTTTAAATGAAAGTGAGTTAGTTAATTGATGTGATAATTTTTCCATCACTTGAATGTTAACATTGTTAATAATTTTTTTATTATGCTTTACTTTTATTTAATAATGAGTGAGTAAACATTTTCTCCATTTTTAATTTGCAACAATAAGTAAACACTCCTCACTCTTGATTTGAAGGAGTACCTACTAAGTATATCTTTAACAATGGTTGAGTAAACATTTTCCCCATTTTTAATTTGAAGCAATAAGTAAACACTCCTCACTCTTGATTTGAAGGAGTACCTACTAAGTATATGATATGCATTTATATCTTGGAAAATTTTTATATTATTGAATTTTATATTTTACATATATTTGTTTTTTCCCCAAGGAAAAATCATAATTTTCATTATATGAAATATTGAAAATTACATGCTGTAGTTTCTTCAAAAGAGAATATCTCAAAACTAGTGGCCAACAAGCCACATACATCATAAAGTGCTATAATAAAACCCCATATAAGTGTGTGTGTACATATAAATATACAAAAAAGAAAAGCCAACATATATAAGTTATCTGCAGATATAATAAAAAAGTGTCCCATCTATGGATCATGAAGGTTCAATCGGATCCTGGATCCTGCAGCTGGCGTTCATGAAAGACCTATGATAATATTGAAAAAATCCATGCTCCATATGCTCCCTGAATCAAACATGTGCTATAATGTTGCTCTCGCAACTTCTTTGGATAGATCGTCAACGGTCTGGTTCTTTTCCTTGTAGATATGTTGACATATCACATAGTCAAATTGAGATTTTAATATCATAACATCATCCAGCAGATATTTGAGTGTGTGCATGTGACAATTTTCTTCTTTATTGAACCACTTAATGACGATTTTTAAGTCACCATAAACAAGTAGTTGTCAACATCCTTTTTCTAAGTAGAAAATAAGCAATAGTCTAAGGTTATTCAGTTTTGAATAATTGTTTGTTCCTCTCCCTAAACCCATTTTAGTTTTGAAAAATGCCACGTCTGATAAGAAAAAGACAACCCCCCACCACCACAACCATAAGGTTGTGCAGACACGTCAAAGTAGGCCCATGGGATGGATTTTTCAATGATTTTAGCAGAAATGTTCTTGGTCTTTAGATTTTTCTCATCTTCGGGGTTCAGATGATATGTTGCCACTATATGGGAGCAAGTGAAAGTACAATTCTGGTCTTTTTTCTAAAAAAAAAAGTATTGTTCCTACCCAACCAGACTTCCCAACAAACCAATAAGGGTAAATTTCTGAGTTTGGCAGGATAGGCACTATTCCACTACAATTATTATGCTTCAGACATAGATTGAATCTGCCATTGGATATTAATAGCTAACATGTGATAAATCTAGTTCCATACTTGAGATGTGATTGGACACTCCAGGAAAAGGTGGGTAATATATTCTGAATTTTCTTTACATAAGGCACACCCGGATGGTCCTTGAAAGGATTTTCGTTGAATATTATCACCTGTGGGGACCTTATTACACAACAAACACCACATAAAGATCTTGGATCTTGGAGGACCTTTAAGCTTCCAAATTGATTTCCACCACCAATCACTAATATTTGGTTCATCCCCAAAGCCTGCGATGAAAAAATAACATTCTTTCGAAATATAACTACAATGGGAGGCAATGGTACATATGAGCTCATCCTCCCTTTCCTGGATTCTAACATGAGCTTCTGCAAGGGCATTGATAAAATAATTCCAATCCTGATGCCAATGAGCCGAGATTTGTAAATCATGTGCCGAATTCCAACTTTGACCAAATAACATAGAGTGCTCATTGTCAGCAATCTGATTTAATGTACTATAACCAACATCCACAAGATATTGCAGCAAACCCAGAGGAATTTTATGTGCATTACTACTCCCAAACCACACATCAACCCTAGTGCACACTGGCTCCCCTGTCCTAACTCTCCATGCCAGACCTGCTCTAATATAGACAAAAGAGTTTAATATCGCCCTCCACATAGAGGAGACATATGATCTGTTCCAATCATTTATTTTTTTTGTATGTGGAATAGAGAAATTATAAATCTCAATTTCATATTAACAAAGTATAAATATAAAGGAGGGAAATTATATATATATATATATATATATATATATATATATATATATATGAGAGCTCTGATTTCTTCAGCGAATTTCTTTTGGCCCCAGTGGCTTTCGAACCCTGCAGTTCCTCGTGCATGTGACCATCATTTTCTTTTCTATGGGGTTGGGTAGTTCTACCATAGGTTCTGGGGGATACATGTTTCTGTTTCTTTTCATTACTCTTCGCTGCCACCTTTTATCCCTCCTCCCCTATGACATATTTCGCTCATCACCTCCTCCTCGCACGAGCAGCTGGTACGTTTACGTCACCATGAGGGGAGAGGATGTGGATCTCATTTACAGTCCGGAGGTTGGTCACATTCTTCCAGGACAATTTGAATTCATGTGCAGAGAAGATCATTTTGTACATTTCACATCCCAAGGCACATATACTGATGATCTTCCTCTTTCCTCCCTTCCTCGGCATGATGTCGCCTCTGTCCTTCCTAACGGTGACTATACCTCTCTCTCCAGGGAGGATTATCAGGCATATGGTCACAAAAACAAGCAAGCCAGGAAAGGCATCCGCCCAAATTCTAGTATCATCAAGCTCATTGTTGGAGAAGACATTGCCATTTCGGAGGCACAAGAATACTTGGAGAACACGCTTGTCGGACGTTTTTGCGGTCGAATGGAGTCATTTGAGGCCATTTATGCTTGGATTAATGAACACTAGAGGTCCCTGCTGGGATACTCTCCTTCCTTTCATCAGCTTTCTCGTTGGTGGCTCCTGTTCAGGTTAATCTTAGTGGATGATAAACTAAAATTCAAGGATTGTGTGTGCAATTGGGGTCTGGCAGGCCTTGTGCTTCAGCAATGGGACATTCATTTCAACGCGGAAAATACCCCACAACACCTGCAAAGAGTTTGTGTTATCCTGTCGGACCTCCCTCAATTCGTTTGGCAACGCCCCCTGCTTGAAGCCATTGGAAATAAATTGGGCATGTTCATCGCACTTGAGGAATACTGGGATACAAAATTGGACCAAAGATGTAGAAAGATCCAAGTCGAATTGGATGTTCGCGAAGGTTTATTTGAAGGCATCATTCTTGAAATGCATGGAAGTTCTTGGACACAGAAGCTCGACTATTGGAAATTGCCTTTTCGTTGTTTTTTATGCAGGAAGGTTGGAAAAATTTCCATGCAATGCCCATGTCCAGACCTCTCGCAACCCCAGTATATAAGAAAGTGTGGAAAAATATTGACTTAGACCCGAAATCACGGTCCGACTCTCCCGTCTCCGGGGTATGAAGCCTCCGAGGGGATAAAGGTTGCACATCATTAGGAACTCGTTTTCGTAACTTCGCCGACGAGGTATGCCCGATTTTTCCCCTCCCCCTCTTTTTAATTTACAAAAAAAATATTCCCTTATGTGTTGAATATGAAGGCATTTCTTCCTCCCCCTTAGGCAATTCCATGCCGTTACTTGTTTCTCCTAGTCCGCCCCCTCCCTTGCCTTCTCCTCCTTCTCCCCCTCAGATTAAGTCTCCACAGGCTGCTTCCTGTGTTTCTCCCCCTTTCCTTCCTTCTCCATCCTATGTTTCCAAGCTTCGTTCTCACTCCTCTCTACATTTTAAAATTGCTGTGAAGGGTGGCTTAGCTGTTGATTCGACACCTAAAATAATTTTAGGACGCAAGACACACATGTCTAAAGCACATAACCAAGCCTCTATGGATATTAGTGCGGGTAGACAGAAAAATATTCAATGGGCCCTTGGAGCAGGGAAAGGCCCAAAAAAGGGTCTCTTATGATTGTTCTTTCGATGAATGTGGGGGGTCTTGGGGGTGCCCCCTCTAAATTAGCCCTCAAACTTTTAGTACAAACTATATCCTCGAATGCCATTCTTATGCAAGAAACAAAAGTGTCTGGTTTTCGTGTTGTGGATTTTTTTTCAAGTTGGTTAAAATATTGGTCTTTCGCTTATAGTGACGCTTTGGGGCAGGCTGGTGGCCTGGTGATAGCGTGTTGCCCTTCCATTTCAGTCATTTCCTCAAATTTTCACCAATATTTTATTTCTTCGTCCTGCATTGACCAAATGTTCAGATTACCTTTCTCCTTATTTAATATTTATGATCCCTGCTCTGAAAAAGGTCTTTCTGGTCATCCTTGCTCTCCATAGAAGTCGCTCTTCCCAGACCCATGATTTTGGGAGGTGACCTAAATTTTACCCTTTCTCTACGAGGAGGTTTGGGTAGGGGGTCGGCTAGAGTTGACCCCTTGGCCCCTTACTTTCTATCCCTTTTGGAATCCCATAAGTCGGTGGATGTTATGCGCTGAAAAATTTCCCCTACTTGGAATAACAAGCGAAAAAATGATGAAGCTGTAGCAAAAAGATTGGATAGATTTCTTATTTCAGATGATCTTATTGTTTGGAAATTCAGAGTTTAGTCGTGTGTTAAAATAGGTGGTTTGTCTAATCATCTCCCTATAATTCTATCTATTGATGCCCCTGAGTCGAAACCTTCCTCTCCCTTTAAATTCAACTTGGCGTGGCTTTTAGAGGAGGATTATAGGACATTGATTACAAATTCATGGATGCATATCTCTTCGGATAAACCCATTCCATATATGAAAAAACTGGGCATCAAACATGGCCAACATGAAAAAGGTAATGAAGAAATGGTTTCAAAATTTTCGAGCCATTCAACAAGACATTTTAAAAAACGCGAAGGCGATTTAGCTCAGTCTCTATAATTCCAATCAAAATGGTTGTGTCTCTGAAGCAAATCTTGAAACCATAAAATCCTTGGAGATTAAGTGACATGATCTTCTCTTGAAGGAGGAACAACTATGGCATTTAAAAAGTCGTGCAATTTGGATTCAGGTAGATGATAATAACACTAAGTTTTTTCATCATTTTTCATCTCATAGAAGAAATAAAAACACTATCCGAGAAATTCTTAATTCAAATGGTGAAAAAGTAAGCTCTTTCAAGGAAAAAGCAAGTGTTGGTTTACATCATTTTAAGAATGCTTTCACAGCACCCGAAGGTTGCCCGATCCAAGAAATTTTACAAGTCCTTAATCTATTTCCTAGAATGATTTCGGAAGAAATGAATAATGCCATAAAAAAAGAAGTTGATGACGTGGAACTTGAACATATTCTCCAATCTTTCAAAAAATATAAGAGCCATGGCCCGGATGGATTGACCATCGAATTCTGCTTGGGTTTTTGATCTATTAAAAGATGATTTACTGAAAGTTGTGAAGGAATCCCAAAAATATGGAAAGGTCACGGGCTCTTTAAATTCGACCTTTATTGCACTCATTCCCAAGAATCAAAAACCCACATTTTTTGGAGATTTTCGTCCAATATCATGTTGCAATCTGATTTACAAATTGATTTCAAAAATTATTGCTCATCGTTTGAAGCCCATCTTCTGCAGTATTATCTCTAAGGAACAATTCAGATTTCTACATAAGTGTCAAATACATGATGTTGTGTCTTTGGGTCAAGAATTTCTTCACTCTGTTCATATAAATAAAAAGGAATCCGTTGCGCTCAAATTGGATTTATCAAAAGCTTATGATAGGCTAAACTGGACCTTTCTTAGACTCTTATTAATTTAGATTGGGATGCCTATGGAAATTGTGGAATGGATCATGGGGTGCATTCAATCTGCATCCTTTGTTGTTCTTATAAATGGGTCTCCCTTTGATTTTTTTCATCCATCTAAAGGGCTTCGTCAGGGATGCCTATCAACCTTTATCAACCATTTAATTTATATGGTTGTGTTAGTGGATAGCGCATATACAAATATACTAGTCTAGCTATTTAAATTAAATTAAATGACTGATAAAGATAGACATCAATCCATAATAAACATAAAAACACTTCTTAATACATTTTTAAGTTGTCAATATTTAAGAAAAAATATTGAAAAATGATTGAGTAATAATAATAATAATTACGCAGTAGGCGTTATTATTTGAAAACAACTTTCTTGATGTGCATCGTGTCATAATGTGAAACCTTAGATTATATGTTAGACGCATTCAAAAAATTTGTTGGCAATATGATGCCGAGTGTTGTCCTTGATGGCAACCCACTTGATGAAGATGATGGCAACCTACTTGATGAAGTTGTCCCCGATGGAATATGTCTTGATGAACTTGTTTAAATCCGATGTATATACAATGAGTACGAGAAGGCAATGATGGAAGGAATGTCGATATGTGCTAGAACATGATGAAAAGAGTATGTCTCAAGGCATACGCGGTTTTGTCTAGGAGAATTCGCGTATGCACGCGGGAAATAACGTGCCAAGTCGTGTATAGGAAAAAAGCACTCATAAAGTGCAAAACCAAGGGTAACCACAATGGTATTGACCCATTGTATTGAGTAATGATTCGTCTATGTGACCTCTTCCAGGAATACCATCGAAGTAATGTAGTTTTGGCTCATGGTATTGAAAAAGGGGTAAACCTATATAAAGAGAAGAAATTCATTGTGCAAATCATGAGTGTGGTGCATGTGTCTGAGATTTAATGAATACTTCACTCGACAGTATATCTACATGGTTAAACTCGCTTCTTAATTGATAGACTCGAATCTATGATGCATCTATGAACACAATGAAGGTTCAAGATCTCTAGATCTTGAAATGGTGAATCTCTTGGATGATCCGAAAAGAAGTGATGAAGACCTCGGCGCAAATCGAGTTGAAGAAGTTGAAGAAATCCGGGTAAGTTCATAGATCCGATCCGTTGTACAAAGTTATCTTTTATAGATCCATACGCGGAGTTAGTTTCATGAAAAGCGCGTGTATACGCGGCTCGTTCCAGGAAAAGCGCGTATGGGCGGTTAGGTTTATTTGAAGAATTCTACCGAATAATACGTGGGATCGTCTTATTAAACACGCGTACATACGCGTGTATGATATACTAAAAGCGCGTATGGAATCTGAATTAATGGGGTCTCAAAGTTGAATGTGTTTCTGAATGTCCGTTGCGAAGTCCGGGTTAACTCGATATTCGGTTACGAGTGGGTTCACTGTTCTGCTTTGTAGCATTGGGCAAAGTATGTTTGTTGAAAAGTGAAGGGTTGTGTTGGAGTACATTGGATCCGAGTTTGAAAATTGATGAAACGTGGTCTGCGGTGGATCCGAGGTTGAAGCCTTCGATCCGAAAGTAGAAGCTTTACGTCGTCAGAGAGGCCGGTGCTAAGATCGGGGGGTAGTAGCTCCCTTCCGGGTGAGGTCGGTAAATGAGAGAAGGTTGTAGCCTTCTGCAGTGTGGGTGCACGCGTGTTGGTATAACTCTTGCACCCAGCACATGATTGTAAGATGTTTTCTCTATAATAGAATATTGAAGGGTCGAGACAACGACGGCGGTGGTTTTCTCCCGACTTGGGTTTCCACCTAAAAATCATGGTGTTCATGTGTGATGCTTTTGTGTGATGTTTCATTCTGTTATTAATGCACATGTTTACTGCTATATAAACATCCGATGAATGAATAAATGCAAGGATCTAAGTGAAGAATTGATTGTTTATTAATATCTCCGTGCATACGCGAGTTCGTAAAGGGTATCAGCGTATATAGGCGAAAGTCTCGTTTCATTAAAGTAGCGTATGGGTTATTAAAGAATGAAAAAAGGAAAAATATATGAGTAAATCCTAAATAATGATTCACTCTCATTATTTTTTCCAAAGCAATTGGTTTCGTAGCAGTCCTTTCGAAAAAGCTTAGCAGCTAGAAGGAAGATCAAGCAAGATGAGCAATCATGAGGGAACAACATCTATCAAGCCCCCCGCTCTTCAACGGAAGCAATTTAATCTTCCGGGAAAGTAAGAATGAGATCCTATCTTCGATGTATGGGAGCTGATGTATGGGCCATCGTTGAACAAGGATATCAATATCCGACAACTACACCAACAGATCCAAGCCGAAAGGAAGAATTATGAATCAAACGCAAAAGCGGTCAATGCTATAACCGAAAGTCTAACCGAATCAGAATTTGTCAAAGTCATGCAGTTGAATACAAAGAAAGGAAATATGGGACAAAATCATTCTAAGTTATGAAGGCGATGCAAAGGTAAAAAGTGAAAAACTCCAAACTCTCGGAATTGAATATGAAAATTTAAAGATGCATAGTGATGAGAGTATTGCCAGTTTCTTTTTTACGTATTGATGATGTTGTGAATCGTATGAGAAACTGGGTGAAACAATATCCGACACTACTTTGGTTGAGAAAATTTTACGGTCGCTAACGACAAAATTTGAATCAAAAGTTTCGCGCTTGAAGAAAAAACGGGATATTCAAAATCTTTTCGTGGTGCAACTTCATGGCATATTGATTTGCATATGAAATGAGGAGAGGAGGACCATCTCGAAGTCAAAGAAGTCGTTTTTAAAACTTCTACAAAAGGGAAAGAAGTTCAAAAACCCAAAGGGTCGGGATATATCTCGGAAGAAGATGAGGCAAACTTTGTGAGAAGACTCCAACTAGGGACCGAAGATTCAAAGGTAAGCTTCCTTTCAAATGTTTTAATTGTGGAAGAGTTGGTCATTATGTTGAAAAAATGTCCTTATAGAGAAACATATCGCTAAAGAGAAAGAAGTAGCAAGAAGGAATAAGAACCGATCTAGCACTAAGAAAAGCTACTATACAAATGAAGACAGTGATGGGTTATTTGATAGTGAGGAAGAATGTGAACAAGATCTTAGACTTCTCATGGCATTTGAAAATAATTCTAGAGACGATAAGGATGCTTTTATGGATGCTCTAGATGACAATGATTTTCTTGATCAAAACAATCAACTCAAAATATGCTTGGAAGAAAGTAAAATAATCATAGAGACTCGAAAAGCGCGAATGAAAAAGCAAATAAACATAATGAAAAATTAGAATGTGAAGTAGTAAGTCTAAGAAAAGAACTAGAGAAATTAAAGACTCTAAATCTTAGATTTGCTAAAGGATCACGAAACCTTAGATGAGATTATCAAGGTTCAACGATCTCCTCCGATTAAGACGGAGTCTTGGGTATACCCGAGAGAATCTTCTCAAGCTTCAACACCAAATTATCTAAACAATGCTACAAGCGGTTTACTACATTCAGC
Source organism: Pinus albicaulis (assembly GCA_034641835.2). Taxonomy (NCBI): domain Eukaryota; kingdom Viridiplantae; phylum Streptophyta; class Pinopsida; order Pinales; family Pinaceae; genus Pinus; species Pinus albicaulis. Next base: position 241,462,498 of record CM076570.1, read on the forward strand.
CACTTAGCAAGGGAATAAAGAATCTTTACATGTAAAGCATGATCATCACAATACAAGGAACACTAGCGAGGGATTTCTCTCAAAGAAGCAAAAATCAACGAGTAAATTCAAATAGAAGATTTCATGATCGCGAGAAATTTCTACTTCAATGGACAATGTTTCTCATAGTCACAATTTTGGTCATAAAGTTGTTCAATGTGTTGCATATAAAACCATCATGACAAGAGAAGCAAGAAAGAAAAGGATGGATATTGAACCAAAGAAGAACACCTATAACAACTTTTCTCCTCTTCAAAATGAAGTTGAATGTGCTTATTGCAATAACTTTGGCCATGAAGAATCCGAATGCAGGGAGCAAAGTCCAGCCTAAAACAACACATTCCTTCAAGTTCCAAAGTATGGAAAAAGAAGGAATTACAAAGTTGAAAATTGTGGGATAGTGTTATTTGCAGAAGGTGAAGAAAATCAATGGTATATTGATAGTGGGTGCTCAAGACACATGACAGTGACAAAAGAAAAATTCTTGCATATAATGCTCTAGATAAGGAAAAGAATGTTACATTTGGAAATGATAATCCCGTCGTAATTAAAGGAAAAGGGTCCGTGTTTCTAAAAGAAAAGGTGAAGGCTAATGATGTCATGTATGTGGATGGATTAAGGCATAACCTCGTTAAGTGTAAGTCAAATGTGTGATCAAGGTACGAAGTTGTCTTTAGTTCAAAAGAATGTGTGGTTCGTGATTCTAGATACGTGTAGAACTATTATAAAAAGGGAAAAGAACTCCAAGCAACCCAGCATGTATTGAAGAACGCGCAAAGATCAATGTTACTTGAGCAAATCTTCGAAAATTGGCTATGGCATAGAAGATCGGGGCATCTAAGCTTCTCTCAAATCAACAAAGCAAGCAGTACTTCAAGCCATTCGTGGTCTTCCCAATATTACTCTACCGGAGAGTATTATATGCAAATCCCCGCCAATTTGGTAATCAAACTGGGAGTACAATTTAATGCCAAAGAAGTATCATCAAGTAGGCCTCTTGAACTTGTTCATACCGACATTTGTGGACCTATGAGGAAAAAGTCACCACGTGGAGAAGAATACTATATCTTATTTATTGATGATTTCTCTAGAATGTGTTGGATTGGGTTGCTTAAACACAAAGATGAAGCATTTGAGAAATTTCAGATCTTCAAAGCATCTGGTTGAAAATGAATTAGATCTAAAAATCAAATGTCTTAGATCCGATCGAGGAGGAGAATATACATCAAATGAATTCTTTGAATTTTGTGAACAACATGGCATAAAGAGAGCACTCTCGTAGCGAGCACTCCACAACAAAATGGCGTAGCGTAAAGAATGAATAGAAGAATTAAACAAATGGCTAGAGCTATGCTTGATGATTCCGGAACTCCCCGACATGTTCAGGGAGAAGCAAGACATATAGCGAAGAAATATTCTCAACAAGGCACATGTTCGGGTAAATAGTGACAAAACTCCATATGAACTCTAGTATGGTAATTCTCCCTCTCGCAAAGCATTTTAGAATTTTTGGAAGTAAATGCTTTATCAAAAATAATGATGAAAATCTTGGCAAGTTTGAACCTAGATCAGATGAAGGGATACTTCTTGGTTACTCATCTACAAGCGAAAGCATACAAATGTTACAATAAAAGGCTTCGAAAGATTGTTGAATGTATTGATGTTGTCATTGATGAGTCTCCCGCAGCCTCCTAAAGAAGAAAAACAAGCAAATCGAAGAAGATGATGGTGATTTTTGTCCTTCTACATCAAATGGAAATGATATAGATAGTGGATCCAATGAAGAACCCTGAAGATGATTTATCGAGAAAAAGCTCCATCCGGATATGTTCAAAAGAATCATCTGAATCTCAAATTTTAGGAAACAAGGAATCGGGTGTACAAACAAGGAGGACTCTTGTGGGATCTTCTAGCTATACCGGGCATTCCTATCCACAGATTGAACCCCAAAATGTCAATCAAGCTAGCAAAGATGAACGTTTGATTCAAGCCATGAATGAAGAGCTTGATCAAATTGAAAAGAATCACACTTGGGAATTGGTACCAAGACCACATGATAAAAATGTCATTGGAACCAAATGGATATTCAAGAACAAGTTAAATGAAAATGGGGATGTTATAAGAAACAAAGCCAGATTGGTTTGCAAAGGGTACACTCAACAAGAAGGTATAGACTTTGAAGAAACTTTTTCTCTTGTAGCTAGACTTGAAGCCATAAGAATGTTTCTTGCTTTTTCAAGTTCTCAACAAATCAAAGTCTATCAAATGGATGTCAAATGCGCTTTCCTCAATGGTGATCTAGAAGAAGAAGTTTATATAGAACAATCGTAGGATTCATTTTGAAATGATAAGAATCTTGTTTGTAAACTTAAAAAGGCTCTATATGGTCTCAAACAAGCTCCAAGGGCATGGTACTCTCATCTTGACAAATATCTCCATCAACAAGGTTTTTCAAAGGGGTCTGCTGATAGCAACTTATAGACAAAAAATTGAACATGACAAACTTTTGATTGTGATTGTATATGTTGATGATATCATTTTTGGGAGTAATGAAGAATCCTTGAGTCAAAAATTTGCTTCGTTATGCAACAAGAATTTGAGATGTCTTTACTTGGGGAACTAAAATTCTTTCTTGGCTTGCAAGTGCATCAAAATACGAGATGGTATATTCCTATCACAAGAAAAATATCTTAAGCAAATTTTCCTGAAGAAGTATGGCATGGAAGAATGCAAGCTCGTAAGTACACCAATGATAATCTGGGTTGCAATCTCGGTTCTCATGATGATTCTCCCATGGTGAATCAACCGTAATACGTGATCAATGATAGGAAGTCTACTTTATCTCATCGGGACCAGACTAGACATTATGCATGCTTGTTGGAATTGTTGGACGATTCCAAGCTAATCCAAAAAGAGTCTCATCTTCGGTCCGTCAAAAAGAATATTCAAATATATGCAAGGAACTCAAGACTTTGGACTATGATATCCAAAGAATGCTGATCTTACTCTTCATGCTTACTCGATGCGGTGACGTGGAAATGTTGATGATCGAAAAGCACAAGTGGTGGTGCATTCTATATGGGGCCTCGGTTGGTATCTTGGTTCGAGTAAGAAGCTAAAGTTCTATTGCCTTATCTACTATCTGAAGAAGAATATGTTGCTCGCCGCATCTCGTTGCACTCAACTCCTTTGGATGATGCCAACCCTTGGGAGATTTTCAAATCAAATGTACTTCTCCTATCTCCATTATGTGTGATAATACAAGTGCCATCGCATCTCAAAGAACTCTGTTATGCATTCAAAGACCAAGCACATTCCCATCAAGTATCAATTCTTACGTGAACAAGTGCTCGAACAAAAGGTGAAGTTGGAGTATGTTCCCTCCAAATAACAAGTTGCCGATATCTTTACCAAACCTGCGCCTGTGGAAGCGTTCGAGTATCTAAGACGGATGCTAGGAGTATTCTCTCGCTGATCGAAAAGAACAAATCTGCATAAATTCAGAAGATTAAATAGGATACGCGGGTTTCGAAACATAGTCGCGTATATACGCGAGTATATGACCGTGAAAGTTGCGTATGGATAGTTACTGCGACTATTTTTGGTTGGGGATCGCATTTTGCAAGACTTGTTTGATTATTACGGTTATATGTATTTCTCGACGGAGCATCCGATATGAAGAAGACAGTACGGAAGGACAAGTTCGGGAGGAGATGAAGGAATGTGAAACTTTCTATGCTTCACCTTCCATACGCGGGTTATGTGAACAAAAGTCGGCGGGCCATACACGTGAGTTACATAAGACACAGTCGCGTATGCATTAATGATAAGAGAAATTAATATGGCGATACCGAAGATCAAGAGTACCCAGTATGCGAGCATCAATCGACTGCGATGATTGTATTATTGGCAACGTATCTGTTTATATCTCGCTCTATATGATGATTACATGATACAAGGGATTTCTTATGTTGAATATTATGGATGTGCCGCGATTGCTTATTTGATGAAGAATATCTTTTGGATATGATGGAAGTCTTATGATTCGGACAAATTATGCGAGATTGTTGACGATGACTTCTGATTTGAAGCTGTCCGAGTTGCTGCAACCAAGGAGGAGCCTTGGTCATATAGAAAGGGAGACTTGGATGCACATTTTCGGGGGAGCATTAGCCTTGCTGAGTATAATGGATTGTTGGCATTATGATGGTTCTAAAATGTGATCTCTCTCTTGAGATCTCTTGGATATTGGTTATGAAAAGTCATATTTGTAATTTGATGAAAAGGTCTTGTTGAGACCCATGATGTAAAATTGTAATGTTCAGTCATGTAAGGACTTGTCAAAATTTGTAAACCCACTTGGTTGGGTAGTCTAGGTCAAATTTGTAAACCCACTTGGTTGGGTAGTTGAGTTGAGATGTGTAAACCCACTTGGTTGGGTATTTGAGTCTCATATGTGAAATCCACATGGATGGATCTTTGATGTGAGTATGAGTCATTGGTGATAGGAAGGTCATAGAGTCATGTACTTCATATGAAAAATATGTTTTTAGGTTCGAGGCTGATGAACTCGGGAGCATGAGATCACTACGGTGTACATGCCTCGTGTAAACGCTTCTTTCTACATGAAGGGAAAAAACCTTGTGTTGGTTCCGCCCTTTGCCCTTGATGTCAAAGGGGGAGAGTGATAATGTATCTATCTCGTTGTGGTGATCGAACACCATCGTGGTTGCCATCAAGTCCAAAGGGGGAGATTGTTGGCAATATGATGCCGAGTGTTGTCCTTGATGGCAACCCACTTGATGAAGATGATGGAAATGTCCCCGATGGAATATGTCTTGATGAACTTGTTTAAATCGATGTATATACAATGAGTACGGAAAGTAATGATGGAAGGAATGTCGGTATGTGCTAGAACATGATGAAAAGAGTATGTCTCAAGGCATACGCGGTTTTGTCTAGGAGAAGTCGCGTAATGCACGCTAGAAATAATGTGCCAAGTCGCGTATGGGAAAAAGCGCTTATAAAGTGAAAAACCGGGGTAACCACCATGGTATTGACCCATTGTATTGAGTAATGATTCGTCTATGTGACCCCCGTCCGGAATGCTCATCGAAGTAATGTAGTTTTGGCTCATGGTATTGAAAAAGGGTAAACCTATATAAAGAGAAGAAATTCATTGTGCAAATCATGAGTGTGGTGCATGTGTGCTGATTTAATCAATACTTCACTCAAGTATATCTACATGGTTAAACTCTCGCTCTTAATACCCTGAATCTATGATGCATCTATGAACACAATGAAGGTTCAAGATCTCTAGATCTTGAAATGGTGAATCTCTTGGATGATCGCGAAAAGAAGTGATGAAGACTTGGCGCAAATCGTTGAATAAGTTGAAGAAATATGGGTAAGTTCATAGATTTGATGCTCGTTGTACAAAGTTATCTTTTTTCATAGATCCATACACGGAGTTAGTTTCGTGAAAAGCGTGTGTATACGCGGCTCGTTCGTGGTAAAGCGTATGGGCGATTAGGGTTTATTTGAAGAATTTACTCGAATAATACGCGGGATCGTCTTATTAAACACGCGTACATACCGGGTCCGATATATTAAAAGCGCGTATGGAATGCGAATTAATGGGGTCTCAAAGTTGAATGTGTTTCCGAATGTCCGTTTGCCGAAGTCCGGGTTAACCATGATATTACGGTTACGGTGGGTTCAGCGGTTTCCGTTTGTGGCATTGGGCAAAGTATGTTTGTTGAAAAGTGAAGGGTTGTGTTGGAGCTGATGGATCCGAGTTTGAAAATTGATGAAACGTGGTCCGTAGTGGATCACGAGGGTTGAAGCCTTGCTCCGAAAGTAGAGCTTTTCGTCATCGCAGGGTCGGTGCTGCAGATCGTGGGTAGTAGCTCCTTCCGGGTGAGGACTGGTAAATGAGAGAAGGTTGTAGCCTTCTTGCAGGTGGGTGCCCGTGTGTCTGGTATAAGTACTCACCAGGTACATGATTGTAAGATGTTTTCTCTATAATAAAATATTGAAGGGCCGAGACAACTGGCGGTGGTGGTTTCTCCCGACTTGGGTTTCCACCTAAAAAATCATGGTGTTCATGTGTGACGCTTTTGTGTGATGTTTCATTCTATTATTCCGCACATGTTTACTGCTATATAAACATCCGATGAATGAATAAATGCAAGGATCTAAGTGAAGAATTGATTTTTATTAATATCTCCGTGCATACGCGAGTTACTCATGAAAGGGTATCTCGCGTATATACGCGAGTCACGTTTCATTAAAGTAGCGTATGGGTTATTAAAGAATGAAAAAGGAAAAAAGATGCCGAGTAAATCCTAAAACACCGATTCACTCTCGTAGTATTTTTTCCAACAACATTTTCAACCCTTGATCCAAAAGTTAGTTTACAATGCGCTATGAAGGTAGGGCACTGGGCGACCCGGACATTCTCGGATTTCAAAGAGGCATCGCCGAAGCCTCCGCACCAACCGCTTGCTAGGAGTCGGCGCCGAGTTCATGGCGAGTCGCGAGTGACGATGAGAAAATCGGCCGCCAAAGAAAATCGTTCGCTTCGGGGCCGAGCCCATCGCCATGGTATGGGCCGGATCGAGCCTACGTACTGGGGCTTTTTCTCCGAGAGCCGCCAGTCCTACTTGATCGGTGAGTTCCGCGGTGACTACTGAGTGGGACACGGCGGGGCTTTCGGCGGATCCAGCAGACATTTGCGGATGAACGAGCAGAAATGGAAGTGATCCACCGCCGGCGTGTCATCGCCGGGTGCTGCGGGTTGCGTTTTCCCGCAGCTTTGCAGCACAAATGGAGTAAAGTTCGAGGAGGCCGTGTGGTTCGAGGCGGGAGCTCGGATTTTCGGCGAGGGAGGGCTTGACTACCTTGGAAACCCTAGCCTTATCCACGCGCAGAGAATTCTTGCAATCCGGGCACTGCCCGAGTCATCCTCATGGGCGCCGTGGAGGGTTACCGTATGTCGGCGGCCCTATGGGAGAGGTGACCAGAGCCCATCTGCCCGGTGGGCGTGGGCTTCGACCCCTTGGGACCGCGCAGACGACCCCGACGCTTTCGTGGAGCCGAAGGTGAAGGAGATCGAAGAACGGGCGCATGGCCATGTTTTCCTTGTTCGGATTCTCGTGGAGGGCCATTGTCACCGGAAAGGGACCCATCGAGAACCTCGCCGATCACCTCACCGACCCAGTATCAACAACACCGGGCCTACGCCACCAACTTTGTCCCCAGGCAAATGAAATCCCTTTAACACGGTATGATGCCCTATCATGATCATTCGTTCGACCCAAGGGCGGGGACCCGGCCCGGTTTATTTCTTGTCTATGTCCGTTTGTCCTCTCGTGTGTATTAATCAAACGAATATTTTGTATCAGCTCTACTAGTTATTCTGATTCAACTCTTCGTTTCCAATGATGCCATTCACTCATAATTAGATGCTTCCTATCATGTTTTAAAATAAAATCATGGCAAATGTTTTATGTATGGTAGATTAGTTTTAATTAATGAAGATTTGAACGATAATATTGGGAGATTTTGGAATGATTCCTCTTTTCCCTATTTTTTACATTTCAATCTTATAAAGCAAGTCTTGAAGTCAGGGCATTTTTCAAATGACCCTGGAAGCATGTACTTGGAACTACAAATTTCCCATATAATCAGTACCTTTCCGTCTAAGTTATCGGAGGCTTCTTCTTTACTGAGTGGGGATTTCTTACTACAAGGTAAACGTGCAGCATCTTGCATGATGCCGCATGCTTGACATGCTTCCAGAGGCACCTGGAATTTGGCTCTTTAATATATGAAATTGCGTTAGTTAAATTTGTGAAAAAACGAGTGATGAAAGGAGTGTCAAATGTGTCTCCTCCTCAAATTTATAAAAATAAAAATAAGATTTCAACTAAACAAATGCCTTACAATTTGGAGAATTGACATTAAAAATAAGATTTCAACTAAAAAAATGCCTTACAATTTGGAGAATTGACATCTTTCTTCTCGAAGAAGCCTTAAAAATTTGTGGCTACGTAGACAAATTTTCACCGAAAAGAAAAAATGGTTGGAAATGCATTACAATTTGGAGAAAGCCTTCAAGTTGAATTGCTTCGGGAGAATTGACACTCTTTCCCACGAAAATGACTTACAATTTTCGAAATGAGTCGGAAAAATACATATTTTCCCGAAAATGCCTTCCATTTGGAGAATTGACATCTCCTTCCCTGAAGAAGCCTTAAAAATCGTTGTCTTGTAGACAAATTTTCACCGAAAATGACTTTTTAATTCAACGAGAAAAAACCAACTACTTGAATTTACATAATCATGTCTCTATGTCGAAAATGACTTACGCGTTCTCGAATTGCTTTGGATAATTAACATATTTTCACAGAAAAACCTTACAATTTGGAGAATTGGCGAGCTTTTTCCCTAAAAAGAGCCTTAAAATTCAATGTTGTGTAGGCGTATGGTGCCTTAAAAGCGGGATTGGTTCGGATGCTTAACACCTTTTCCCTATCTGGAGTGCCAATGCTCGTAGCCGTTGCCTTGCCCTTAAGTTTCTCCTCTTTGCTAGCTCGAAGATTGCATGAACATACCTATGCAATACATTTCGATCTTCTAAACAAATCTCCAATATATTTTTTAAATTCCATTGAACATAATATCGAGATAATATGAATATATGAATGATATGTAAAATAAGTTTAATGGAAATGGAAATTTAGACGAGGTGACCTGGACTCTGCTTTACGTAGTTTCGCGCTATGAAAAAAACTTGCTACTTTCCATGCAAAAATGGATTGTCTTGTATACTCCACACACCTTGAATATAGAAGTAAATAATAACAACTAGTCGATAGCGTGCTGTGACATATACACCTATGTGCCTCAAAACGATGTTCATGATTCCTCTTTTCCCTATTTTTTACATTTCAATCTTATAAACAAGTCTTGAAGTCAAAGGGCATTTTCAAATGACCACGGAAGTCATGTACTTGGAACTATAAATTCCCATATAATCAGTACCTCTGTCTAAGTTATCGAGGCGTCTTCTTTACCAGCGGGGATTTCTATCTTGCCAAAGGTAAGCTGATTCGCATCTTGCATGATGCCGCATGCTTGACATGCTTCCGAGGCAGACCGGGACTCGGCTCTTTAATCTATGAAATTGCGTTAGTTAAATTTGTGAAAAAACAGCATGAAAGGAGTGTCAAATGTGTCTCCTCCTCAAATTTATAAAAATAAAAATAAGATTTCAACTGAAAACAAATGCCTTACAATTTGGAGAATTGACATCTTTCTTCCGAAGAAGCCTTAAAAATCAAAGGCTCTGTAGACAAATTTTCACCGAAAAGACAAAATGGTTGGAAATGCATTACAATTTGGAGAAAGCCTTCAAGTTGAATTGCTTAGGAGAATTGACATCTTTCCACTGAAAAATGACTTACATTTTTTTGAAATGAGTCGAAGAAAAATTAACACATTTTCCCCGAAAATGCCTTCCATTTGGAGAATTGACATCTCCTTCCCGAAGAAGCCTTAAAAAATCGGTTGTCTCGTAGACAAATTTTCACCGAAAATGACTTTTTATTTCAAATGCAAAAACCAAGCTCGCTTGAATTTACATAATCATGTCTCTATGTCGAAAATGACTTACGGGGATCTCGAATTGCTTTGGAGAATTAACATATTTTCACGGGGAAAAAACCTTACAATTTGGAGAATTGCGCGTTTTTCCCTAAAAGAGCCTTAAAATTCGTTGTTGTGTATGGCGTATGGTGCCTTAAAAGCGAATTGGTTTGGATGCTTAACACCTTTTCCCTATCCGGAGTGCCAATGCCTGTGCTGTTGCCTTGCCTTAAGTTTCTCCTTTGCTAGCTCGTAGATTGCATGAGCATACCTATGCAATACATTTCAATCTTCTAAACAAATCTCCAATATTTTTTTAATTCCATTGAACATAATATCGAGATAATATGAATATATGAATGATATGTAAAATAAGCTTAATGGAAATGGAAATTTAGACGAGGCACTAGACCTACGGCTCTCTGCAGCTTCAGCTTATGACAAAACTTGCTACTTTCCATGCAAAAATGGATTGTCTTGTATACTCCACACACCTGAATATAGAAGTAAATAATAACAACTTAATCGATAGCGTGCTAGCATATACACCATGTGCCTCAAAACGATGTTCATGATTCCTCTTTTCCCTATTTTTTTACATTTCAATCTTATAAACAAGTCTTGAAAGTCGCTGCATTTTCAAATGACCCCGGAAGCATGTACTTGGAACTATAAATTCCCATATAATCGCACTCTGTCTAAGTTATCGCAGGCGTCTTCTTTACCAGCATGATTTCTTTACCGCAAGGTAAGCGACTGCATCTTGCATGATGCCGCATGCTTGACATGCTTCCAGAGCACCTTGGACTGCGGCTCTTTAATCTATGAAATTGTGTTAGTTAAATTTGTGAAAAAACGTGTATGAAAGGAGTGTCAAATCCGTCTCCTCTTGAAATTTATATATAAGATTTCAACTAAACAAATGCCTTACAATTTGGAGAATTGACATTTTTCTTCCTCGAAGAAGCCTTAAAAATCGATGGCTCCGTAGACAAATTTTCATGAAAAGACAAAAATGGTTGGAAATGCATTACAATTTGGAGAAAGCCTTCGAGTTGAATTGCTTTTCGCAGAATCGACATCTTTCCCCCGAAAATGACTTACGCATTTTCGAAATGAGTCGGAAAAATTAACACATTTTCCCCGAAAATGCCTTCCATTTGGAGAATTGATATCTCCTTCCCGAAGAAGCCTTAAAAATCAGCGACTTTCGTAGACAAATTTTCACCGAAATGACTTTTTATTTCTACCGAGAAAAAAACCAACTACTTGAATTTACATAATCGTGTCTCTATGTCGAAAATGACTTACAGCTTCTCGAATTGCTTTGGAGAATTAACATATTTTCACTAGAAAACCTACAATTTGGAGAATTGGCAGCTTTTTCCCCAAAAGAGCCTTAAAATTCGATGTTGTGTAGGCAGATGGTGCCTTAAAAGTGAATTGGTTCGCGATGCTTAACACCTTTTCGAAAATGCTTTACAATTTGGAGAAAGCGTTCAAATTGAATGCTAGGAGAATTGCATTCTACTTTCACTTTGCAAATGCTCACAATTCTCCGATTTTCTTTGAAACTTGACAATTTTTCATCGAAAATGCCGTACAATTCGGGGAATTGACATACCTTTTCCCGAAACCGCCTTGCCCAGCTTCTTCCGAATTTTGTCGGAAAATTTGCAAATTTTCACCGAAAATGATCGCAATTTGGAGAATTGACATATTTTCCCCGAAAAATGCCTTACAATTCGGAGTATGCCTTCAAATTGAATTGCTTCGGAGAATTGACATATTTCCCCCGAAAATGACTTGCGTCTCTCCGAATTGCTTGCGTCGGAGATTTCCGGTTGATATCCTCTGCTCCATATTGCTAGGCATACTATCCGGAGTGCCAATGCTCGTAAAGTCATGTGCGCCTTTAAGTTTCTCCTCATAGCTCGGAGATTGCATGAGCATACCCTATGCAATACATTTCGATCTTCTAAACAAATCTCCAATATATTTTTAATTCCATCGAACATAATATCGAGATAATATGAATATATGAATGATATGTAAAATAAGTTTAATGGAAATGGAAATTTAGACAGAGTAGCTCGGACTCCGTCTCTCTGTAGCTTTCAAATATGGATTTTGTCTCTATATTTTTAAAGAGTAATGTCTCCTATTTCAATGGGCTTTGGCTACCTACTGCAATGCCGCACAAGCGTTTTTCTTATAGCATTTGCGGTATGGGCATACAACTATATGAGAGGGTGGGTGTATACTTATACCCGTTTTGCCGCTTACATTTTACTTTTGCTTTCTCTGCACGATATTCTCTCACATGTTGGACTTGAGAAAAACCGTGGTGCCGCATGAGAACCTGGACTCGAGCACATTAAACAAACATAAAAGTACATATTATTCAAATGGTTTTGCTTGATCGTACCTCCGCAGTGCATTTCATCCCTAGATTGTCTTCCCCAGCAACCGTCAACAACACAATGTTTAATATTGCATTCCTATTCCCACTGACATTCAACAACACATTAATGTTTATTATTGTATTCCTATACACGCGTCATTTATTTACTATTTAGCTATTGACAAATTGTCATGACCTTTGCTTTTGTTGTTGACCGCATATGTCACGGTCATCTTACTTTCTCCCTATATACTAATGGTTACTCGGCATCTCTCGTTGGTTGAAACTTGAATCTTTCTCTATTTGCTTTACAGTATCTTAGGATAATTTTTCATAGGTACACTGAAATTCATTTCTCGAGTTAAAAAAGGCGCTCGTGATGCATTATGCTTTTGTCAATAGCGTTGTAAGTAAATAGTATTGTGCAAATTTTTATTCATACGCTTATGTCAATGAAGCGCTGCCTCCATCGTCGAATCTTTCCTCGATTTTTATAAGGAATAACCGGGATTCCTTTCGAGTATTAAAAATATCTCGAGGTGCCGATGCGTTTACACTTTCATCTCAGTATTGACTTTCTTCCCCATCAACTTTTTATTATAAGGTGCATGATTTTATTACACGCTCCATAGTGGACATAATAGGACATCTTTTGCATTTTATATTTCCAAATCGTATTAACATTAGATACATAAAATTTCGTATTAGCCGGGAGCAGAGAGGACAACTCTTTAATCATTTGAAATTGGACAGCTCTTTAATCATTTGAAATTTTATCGCTAATTCTTCATGTACGCATGAGGAAGCAAGTGCTTAGGCTAATTTTTTTTAGAAATCCGAGTTATATTGTGTTACCAGTTGTCAAGCTTCAAGATTTTGGATGTTTTACAGTTTTGATTATGTGGAATCTATTTCCACCATATAAATAAAAAATCAAACACTCCTATCATTAAATTTCTTTAGGAAAAATGTGGCCCCCACTCGCCTACACAATCATTGCTATAAAATTCCTTATGAAATAGTTCTGATCATCCTCCTTCATAGTATTTTATATACATTTTTTTATTTAATGAAGAATATGGTAGATTTATATTTGATAATTATGTGTATGGGTAATCTTTATTTTCTTTTTCACAAACAAATAAGTCTTTTACAAAAAAATTGACTTTTTGGATTCGTAGTGACTTTAAAGTAATCATTCTTATTAACAACGAGGTCTTATACAAAAATTTGACATTTGACATTGGATGGTAGTGAATTTAGAGTTTATTATTATTATTATTATGAATGATGTAATTTTAATAACTAAACTTCGAGTTGAGTGATAAAATACTTGTTTTTCGAGTGATATTACTTGCTTCAAGTTTAGTGATTGTAGTCCTTCTTTCCATTTTTTGTTTTCCCTTATTCCTTCCACTTATATCTTTGTCTCTCTTGTTTAATGTTTTTTTGTGTTTTCAATATTTTCCTTTCATTTCTTAGTTATTTAATTTCCTAAGTGACAAATGGAGAGAGATAGAGACTTACATGGAGGGGATCAATAAAGGGAAGATTAGAGAGAAATATACATATTTATACATATATCAACATAGAGAGAGTGCGAGGAGGAGTGAGATTTGGAAGAAGACATAGAAAGATAGAGTTATGGGAAGAGAGAAATAGAGAGAAGGAGAGGAAGGGGGAGAGAGATGTAGTTTTTCATTCTCATTCTTTTAGGGCCACTCTGCTAAGGATTCAATTTATGGTAAGTATGTAAGTTAACAAGTTGTTACAAGGAAAAAGAAAAATATGTGTACATGTGTAGTTTCGAGGAAACTAGATGTAGTTTTCTTATTCTCATTCTTTTAGGGCCATTCCTCTCCCAAGGATTCAATTTTTATGGCAAGTATGTCATTTAACAAGTTATTTAACAAGTTGCTACAAGGAAAAAGAAGTTTCACATTTCTAAGAAAATAATCGACAAAATCTTATTGAAGTGTTATTATTTTCTAATACATATTTTATTAATGATGAGTAAAACCCTCGTCTTGAATGCAAAACACAATTTTTATTCTTAATGCAAGTTCCATATTATGTTATCAAATGCAAGTTCCATATTATGTTATCTACTACGGCGTTTCCTTTGAAACATCCGTGCAATTGCTAGTATTATTATTATTAAAAAATTAATGCATGTGATGTAGACTAGTCGCTAGAAATATCGAGTATGCCCTGTAAACTATAGAGTTTACACTCTACACAACCTTATTACCCGTAGCAGTTTTTTTAACTTCGGGGCTCGTTAAACATACATACATACATATGGCACGATCAACATAATTATTATAAAAAACGCATATAACCCAAAAAAAATCGTTTGCATGGAATCTCTTATCGTGAGGGTCCCACGACAAGCTCGACCAATCATCTGACGATCGCGTATCGCACAATTTGCAATTTGGCTTTAGCACATAAAACTTTAATCCTTGCGAATTAAGAAACCGCACCGTAACACGTGTCCTCCTCCTTTTCACATTGCAAAATAAAAGCAATTTAGTTTTTTGATGTCTTAACACTTATTCCCTAAGTCTTGCGAAGTGCGAAATCGTTTCCCGATGCTATGATCTCCACCATTGGATTAGTCTCGGATTCGACGATCCCCGTTGTCTCTCCACTCCTCACTTCGCACCGTTGATAAAAAAAATTTAACTCTGCAACTTTTTAACGTTAAACCTAGTTTCTCGTGCAATGTGCGATGGTTTTCAACTTGCGATGAGATCTCTCCCATTGATCGATTCAGTATCTACGGCCCTCGCGTGCACCTACAATCTGATTGTTCTTCCACTATATAACTTAATATATATGTGATTCAACATAGTTTTAACAAATAGTTTGAACAGAGAGCCCGATTGATACAAAACACTTGAAAATTAATAATAAAGGAATTTATAGAGCCAAGCCCTTGATCGGTTGGTTATTACAATTTGCTTATTCTCTCTCTACCCTCGACTCTTGCACACCTATTTCACACTCGTCTCACTTTTTTCCACACTCTTGTCTCTCTCACCTATCTTATATATTTATATAATAATTTGAAGCGATCCTTCTCACCTAAAGTAGATTTATGTTGAACCACTCCAACAAACAATTGCTACTCTATTTTTTAATTTCATATCCTACTTGGCTCAATCTCCTTGTAGGGAGAAACCAATTTCTATTTCTATTCCTAATTAATTTACAAACCCAAACGAATTAACTTCACTCATTTAAAACTAAGTAAAATATTAGTGGCCAATGTTTACCCACCTCATGGTTAGCCACAACATGTGAACATCCAATCACATTGTTGGCTAAGTCCAGATGCTCTCTGCATCGAACTCCCGAGGAAGAAAACATCGATCCATCAATGCTTCAGGGATCTATACTAAACTTTTGTAATTTCTATTGTTGTCATCCAACTAGCATCTTCCATAGGGTGTCCTTTCCATTTGAATATATACTCTGATAGTAAGTTTGTCCTCTCAACTTCTTTGCCGCTCTTTTCTCCAAAATGGCTTCCACTTCTTTCTTTTCTTTGTCTTTGGCATCTCGTTCCTTCCAATTCAAAGTCCGTGTCTTCCCCTTTCTGTAGAGTCTTCCTGGTATCTCTTCCTCTATTCCTTTGCATAGGTACAAATATTCAACATTAAAGATAGGCGATATTCCAATTCCTTCTAGAAAGTCAATCTCATATGGATTTGAATAAAATTTCCTCAAAATTCTACATGGTCCTATATTTTTCATCTTTAATTTGTTGTAAGTCCTAACAAGAAACCTTTCTTTTCTCAAAGTACACCATGACTAGGTCATCTACTTGGAATTGTTTTTCTTTCCTCTTCATATCGACTCTCTGCTTTGTATTTTCCGTCGCTTTTCCTTCAATCTATCTTTGACATCTTCCCCTGTAGCTTTACTGCATATGTTCCCGAAAAATCTTCAACCTTTGCACTCCTTATCTCTTATTTTCCTAAATTTTCGAGCTCATACGCACCTCTTGGATTCATTCCAAAAACATTTTGGAATGAACTCATCCCAGTACTTTCCGATTGGGAGTAACATTATAAGAAAACTCAGCCCTAAGAAAGTGCTAAATCCCTAGTGCTTATGATTTTTTATATACTAAGCTCCTTAATATATTTCCCAAGATTCTATTCACTACCTCTGGTCTCGTCCATTCATTTGAGGGTGATAAGCTGAACTCGAAACTAAGGTTCGTAGCTAGTTTCTTCCATAGAGTGCCAGAAAATGATCAACAAACTTGGTATCCTTGTCGACACAATACTCACAGGAAAATCCATGTAATCTTACAACTTTTGAAAATAGATTAGAAATAAGTGTTGCATCACTAGTTTTCTTTAGCATGCAATGAAATGAGCCATTTTAGAAAACCTATCCACCACAACATAAATGGAGTCATTTCCTCTTTCGCTTTTTGGCAAACCCAAAAACAAAAATCCATACTAACCGCATCCCATGGTCGGTTTGGTATTGGAAATGGTCGATACAAACCCGTATTTTGACTTCTCCCCTTAACATTCCGACAAATCCCCGCATTTCTCAACAAATCTCTTAACATCGCCTTGCATCTTTGGCCAATAGTAAAAATACATTTACCTTAGAAAATGTCTTGTCTTGTCCAAAGTGTCCAGTATAAGCCTCCACCGTGTTTCTCCTTAATTATGTTTTCCCTCATAGAACATTTGGGAATGCACAGATTATTACTTTGAATAGAAAACCTCCTTGGATAAGATAATCTAACCACCGACTTCTATTATGAACTACTAGCTTTTGCACAGCTTGCATAAATTTCCTTGAATTCGGGTATCTTCTTTATACATGTCAACCATTTCTTCAAATCGTACAACACCAACTTGTAATTCATGCATGATTAAATTCACTCTGCTCAAAGCATCAATATATTTGTTCAACTTACCACTTTTATGCTTAATCACAAAAGTAAAACTTCGCAAAAATTCTACCCATTTGGCATGTTTCTGGTTCAATTTTGGCTGGTTGTTTATAAACCGTAACGCATGGTTATCAAAATATAATACAAACTCTTTTGGTAACAAATAATGTCTCCATTTTTTCAAGGCTTACTGACAAGTACCATAAAACTCTTTGTCATAAGATGAGTATTTCTTCTTAGCTTCATTCAATTTCTCACCGAAGTATGCTATTGGGCTATGTTCTTGACTTAAAACTTCTCCAATTTGCAACTCCGAGAGCATCGGTTTCAACTTGGAAAACTTTTTGAAAAATTTGGCAAAGCTAAAAACTCGGTTTTTCTGTAATTTTCTTCTTCAACAATTTAAAGTTTTGGTCATGTTGCTTTCTATCCTCTTGAATGGCTAATTAGTTTCCTTGATTGTTTCAATAATGGGTGCACAAATTTGACTAAATCTTATGATAAATTTTATATAGAAACTTGCAAGACCATGAAAGCTTCTTACCTCAAATATGTTTCTTGGAGTTGGCCAATTCAAAATTGCTTAGACTTTTTCCGGATCCATTTTCAAGCCTTCTTTAGAAACTACAAATCCCAAATAGACTAGCTCTTCCTTCATAAAACTTCATTTCTTCAAATTTATTAGCAATTTATCTTTCTACAAAGTTTTAAGAACCAAATTTAAGGTGCTCCAAATGCTCTTCTTTATTTCGAGTGAAAATTAGAATATCATCAAAGATAAACAATTACAAGCTTGCCCTCGCATATTCCTTCAAGACTTCATTCATTAATCTCATGCATGTGTTGGGTGCATTAGTGAGCCCAAAAAGGCATCACTAACCATTCATACAAACCACTCGTTTGTTTTAGATGCGATCTTTCCACTCATCCCCTTCTCTAATCCCTTATATGATGATAACCACTCTTCAAATCTATCTTAGTATAATATTTTGATCTACTCAAGCAATCCATTAAATCATCCATTTGTAGTAAAGGAAAACAATAACTGATGGTGATTTTATTTATGGCTCTAAAATCAGTGCACATGCGCCATTCACCTCCTTTCTTTGGATCGAGTATTTTTTGGTACAGTAACATGGACTAAGTCTCTTTCTTATCAATCCCTTATCCATCAAATCTTGCACTTGTCTTCCAACTTCTCGCATTTTCTTGAGGAGTTAATCTATATCGTCGCTTTATTCGACAAACTTGCTCCAAGTATTAGATTAATGTGATGAATAATACTCCGATTGGTGGTAATGCACTTGGAAACTCATCCATAATAAAATCATCAAAATTATTCAATAGACTTCGGATTTCTTCGCTAACTCTTCTAAATTTGTGGAAGTTAGAATTACCTTTGTAGGTCTTCCTACAACAGTAAAAATGCATCTCCTCATCCTTCTCTGATTTATTGCAATAGTTCTTTCCCACTCATTAGCATAACATCTGTTTCCATGTGTTTCTTTCTCACCTTCATCCTTCAATGGTAGCAGTAGTGTGTTTGTTTCCATCCTTCTCCAAAGTATAAGTGTTTCTTACGCCATCATGTATGGCTTTCCAATCAAACTCGCCAAAGTCTTCCCAACAATATGTGACATACATCCATCGACATGTACATCACATAATATAAAATCCTTGTAACTACCAACTGATCTCTACTTTGCATTGTTCTTTCACAATAATCTAATGCCCTTTTTGATAGCCATGATGCCTTATAAGGTGTAGCGTGTACTATTTTTACCAATCCCAAATTGTCCACCATCTCTCGTAGAAACAAGGTTATAAATGCTTCCACGTCAATTACCACTTTGCAACATTTACCTTTGGACTTGCATATAGCCTTGAATAGATTCTTCTTCTAAGTCGGTTCTCCTCCTTCTTTTTTGGCTTTAAAAAAATACCCTTTTCAATAACAAGGATTCTCCTGCTTCGGGTGGTTCCTCTTTACCTGCAATCCGAGGATTTTCATTTCCTTTTTTTTAGCAACATTTCACATTTCTCTCGGGTTGTTGACTTATTATGAGGACGAGTCCATGACCCATGTCCCCACTCACCATATGTAAAAGCACCAAATATCTCTTCCTCGGCCTCTACCTCACGGGGTACAAACCTTCCTCAACCAAAGTCTCCTCTCCGTGGTGATCTCTGCTACTTGAACCTCCCTTGCTTCATTCTTTGGGAATGTTGAACATGGGTTTGAATGTTCCTCTTCCTCTTGCTAAACTCTTTCCTCGATTCCTCGACTTTGCTTTCTCGGTATCTTCTCTTCGCTTTTAAGGTTGTCCGGTAAGAATCTTAAATTGTCTTCGATTTAATAGTCGATCTCATCTTGGATATCATACCTCAAGCTATTTATATATATGGCTACTTTCTCAACATCATCCTCTACATTTCCAGCTCTAATATTCAGATTTATAAAATTCCTCTATATATTCTTTCACTCTCATTCCTTTTTTGCTTTCAAATTATGTAATTACTTAAAAATATTTAATTCATAATCCTTGGGCAAGAACTTACTTTTAATTTTCTTACCATTTTGTCCCATCGCTTGATTTTGGGCTTTCCTTTTCTCTGTCTAGATACTATATAACTCCTCCCACCGGATAGCTACATGACCTTTTAGTATGGTAGCTACAAACTTCACTTTCCTTTTCGTCTTCAACTTCTTCAAATTCAAAGTACTTGTCTAATGAATTGATCCAGTCCATTAACTCCTCCATATTGAGATTTCCCTCATACAAAGGTACATCCACCTTTGGTCTTCCGCTGCCTTAATCAATATTTTTAGCATTTTAGCTACGTCATCTTTGCTTCTTATTCTTCTCTCGAAGTTTCCTCTATTGCACTCGACATATCCTTCTTCAGGTGCTCTTCTCGCGAGCAACCTCTACTCGTCTCCATTCTTGTACGAAGATGTCGAATCCTTCATTTTAGCAAATTGCATTAGCGTCATCCAGTCGCTTCCCGACCTATGCCACCTCCATGAGAAAAATTTTAAGGGCCAATATTCTGCCGTGGGCTAATTTTCCATGGTTTTTCCAAAGAGGATTCACTCAATTTTCCACTTTTTTTATAAAGTGATTCGCCCAATTTTTTACAATATAAAATTATTTCGTTAAAAATCGCCAACATTATATAGAAAATATATATATATATCATTATAAATTTGAATAATTTTACAAATACATCAATAAACATTTTATAGTTTGCATATTAGGGACTAGTGATGGACTCACCTAATTTTTCTGGCTTCAAGATAATTTTCCATCCTTAAAATTTTCCACAGGGCCCCACCTCCTCTCGTGTAGCATCTCGCAGAAATTTAGAACTCTGCTCATATATTATTCACCAAGATTCATCCTGATCATCACACTATTTTTAGCTTCATGCATAATACAGAATCTCTTCTACCATTGATCATCACATGCGGAAATAAAATCAATTGCATGCATACATTAAAACCACAAACAATCAAACATATGAACACAGTATTTAATGGGAAAGCTTAAAGCTGAAAACCCCAACTATCTGTATATTATATGTCATGGAGATCATGTAACAATCATAGTAAAAAATCTCCTCACAAGCTCTCATGCACACCCTCAATTGCTACACACTATCAAGCTAGATCTAGCAAAACACATGCTCCAATCTTTTGCCACTTGATAGCCAGCCTCTATTGCGTAATTAATGCTATGGGATGGCTTCATTAAATAGATAAACCACCTGGCTTGAACTGTGCAATCCTCATGGGCTACTCCACCTATTTGTGTGTTGCAAATAGCAACAGTATAGTCACAACTGATAGTTAACCTGCTCTTTCACCTATTTCTGCACTGGTCTCCACTGAAACTGTCCATGCACTGAAGTTAACTGATGTATTCTTTAGTTGATTAATGAGTTTATAATTAGTGAATTAATTAACAATTAATTCACACCACTCTCACTAGTGTATCAATCAGTTAGACTAGATACAACTAGCTCAACTATGTTTAGATTAGTTAAACTGAACACAACTCCATTAACTTCCTCAATCAACTCCACCAAACTCTCTCACATGAGTTCAAACTGAAGTATCCATGCAATAGCTCCACTTAACCCTTAGGAATAGCGTAATTCCTTCTGTCAGCTCCTGTGCCACATCTGTGCACTTAACTGAAGTGCTCCAAGAGAATAAGATAATGTTTAAAGTCTAAATATTATTAAGAGCTAATAATATTCGACATATCTATTTTTAGACTGGCAATCTAAAAATAGATTCCGCCCAATATGTCTAAAAATAGAAGTCCATCTATTTTTCCGACTTGACCAACCATCCACAAATAGCATCCTGCAACTCATAGAACATGATCCATATGTCTAAAAATAGACATAGTCTAAAAATAGACTTTGCGCCAAAAATAGCCTGTGGGCCCACTTAGTGAAGGTGACTCCTTTCCACTAAGCTCATCATCTTGTTGCAATCTCAACACTCCCTCTCAACAAGATAAGGATTATCTGCAACCCCTATCCTGCCCCTATGGTATTCGAATTTGCTCCTGGTGAGCGCCTTCGTCAAGATATCAGCATCCTGATCCTCCGTGGGAATGTATGAAAGTAACATGATCTTCCACTGCACACAATCTCTGATATGATGATACCAGATGTCAATGTGTTTATATCTATCATGAAATACTGGATTAACTGAGAGTTTAATGCAACTCTGATTATCACAATCAATCACAGTAGGCTCTAAGTGTGAACCGAACAACCCGACCAGGATCTCCCTCATCCATATAGCCTCGCATGCAGCCAAACTCGCTGCCATATACTCGGCCTCTGTTGAACTGAGTGCCACGAATCTGTGCTTCTTGTTGTACCAAGAAACTGTTGTCGACCTGATACTGAAAATCACTCCAGATGTGCTCTTTCTGTCCATTGGACTCCCTGCCCAATCTGCATCCGTGAAGCCACATAGCCTCACCTCATCCGACTGTCTGTACCATAATCCATATCCCGATGTGCCTCTAAGATATCTCAATACATGCTTGCCTGCCTTCCAGAAGAGCTTGGTTGGCTTAACCATAGCTTGTGAAAGCTGGTTAACAGCATGGCATATGTCGGGTCGTGTATTGACCAGATACATAAGCGACCCCCCCAACTGTCGATAAACAGTGGCATCCACTACCTCCGCTGAAGTAGCATCCTCCTTCCTCCATCCACCAGGAAGAGGAGTATCAACAGGCTTGCAGCCATGCATGTTGAAATTCTCCAGTATCTCCTGGGCATACTTACCCTGAGAAACAAACAGTCCACCACTGCGTTGCCAAATTTCCAATCCCAGGAAATAATGAAGGAGGCCCAAGTCCTTCATCTCAAACTCCTTTGCAAGATCATCCTTGCATGAGTGTATCAACAGTTCATCACCTATCAAAATCAAATCATCTACATAAAGTACAATGATCAGCAACTTACCCTCCACCACAATCTGGTATAGGTTAGGATCCGCCTCACTCTTGGAGAATCCAAGTCCGGTGAAATAGCTGTCTATCCATGTGTACCAAGCACGAGGTGCTTGTTTCAACCCATACAACGCTCTCTTGAGCCTGCACACATGCGACTCGCTGCTGAAGATCTCGAAACCTTCGGGCTACTCTATGTACACCTCCTCCTCAATGACTCCGTTGAGGAACGCAGTCTTCACATCCATCTGATGAATGTGCCACCCCATCTGCGTTGAGAGAGCAAGAATCGTCCGTATGGAAGAATACCTTGCGACAGGTGCAAAGGTCTCCTCATAATCGATCCCCTCTATCTGTGAGAAGCCTCGGGCAACAAATCTTGCCTTGTACTTCTCCACACTCCCGTCAGCCGCCTTCTTCACTTTGTAGATCCATCTCAAACCCACCACTGATTTCCCTTCCGGTCTTGGGACAATCTCCCATGCACTGTTTCTGACAATCGAATCATACTCTTCCACCATGGCATCTACCCATGCGGGGTCCTCCACAGCTTCCTCGAAAGAGGATGGCTCTGTCACAATACACTTTCTCACAAGAGCCATGTATCCAATGTACCGATCAGGTGATTGTCTCTGTCTGTGCTATGATGTAGGTGCTCCTACAACCTTCTCTGCATCTTGAGCCAGTCACTCAGCTTCTGTAGTGCGCTTCCGCCCTCTGATGGTTAGCATTGACTGAGTGGTCTCTTCCATTCCATGAACCTCATCTTGTGACTGATCCACATCCTGAGACTCATCCTTAGGAACTAATAGCTCCTCATCTGCATGCAAGTGTGGCTCCCTCTCAAGCGAACACTTCATGGCTTTCTCCTCTTGAAATTTGATATCCCGTCGCACAACAGTCTTGCGACTGTCTGGAAAATACACATGATAGTTGTGGGGCGTATCAGTGTACCCCAAAAATATCCCAACCTCTGCGGTCGGCTCCAGCTTCTTCCTGGCATCCTTCGTCACATGAATGTAAACATGTGAACCAAAAATCCTCAAATGGGAAATATCAGGCCTCTTACCAGAAAACGCCTCCTCGGGTGTACTCATGCCAAGTATCTTGTGAGGACAACGGTTCTGCACATATACTGCAGTATTGCATGCCTCCGCCCACAAGTGAATGGGTAGGCCCTGATCATGCAACATCGCCCGTGCAACACCCACGATCGTTTTGTTCTTCCGCTCAGCAACCCCGTTCTGCTGTGGGTTATGAGGTGCTATGAGCTCTCTTCGAATTCCTTCTGCGCTGCAAAAGTCCTTGAATTCGCCAGAGATGAATTCACCACCATTGTTGCTCCTTAGAGCCTTCACCTGCTTCCCCGATTCTTTCTCAACCAGTGCCTTGAACTCACAGAACTTTGAGTATGTCTCGCTCTTCTTCTGCATGAAGAAGATCCAGCACTTACGAGAAAAATCATCAACAACTATCACATAATACTTGTGCTTTGCTGTCGAAGCTGCTGAGAAAGGTCCACAAACGTCTGTGTGAATTCTCTCAAGGATCGTCGTGGCACGACTATCCTTCTCGTGAAAGGTTGCTTTCACAAATTTTCCCAAGGTACACCTTGCCTTTGATGCGACTAAAGTCGCTCCCATCCTGGCAATTTCTCCCGACCATTGACAGAATCCTGATAGGAATGCCAACTCTTCGGAAGCCCAAGGAGAGCCAAGCTCACCAAGTCCTCATCATCTACAGTCACCCCCACACTTCCCGGCTCATCCCTGCATTGGATGAACTTCGTGAGGTACTTGGGCATACTGTCGCCTTTCTCCATCTTTATGTTTCTGAGTTTATCCTTGAGCGCCAACTTCCTCTGGTCGCTCTTGCTTTGGAATAAATATGTCAAGGCTTTCCACATCAAGAATGGATAAGCCTTACCATGAATGCTGGACACTATGTGATCCTTCACGCCCTCCAATAGAATCCTTCGACACTTTGCTGTCTTCTTTTGCCATGCGTCAAGTACGGCAACATCAGTAGAAGTAGGCTTTGGGACTTCAGCATCTATGAACTCCTTCAACCCATTGTCATCTAGCACCGCCTCCATCCTGTCCTTCCATGCAATATAATTCAAGCTGCCCTCAAGGGCATACTCCAATCGCAATCTGTTGAAAGACATCTCAACTTCGACACCAAGAAAACACTGCTGCAAATTCGAATTCCACCAGCACAAAACTCAACCGCTTCAATGTTTTGCAATTGCTCCAATGATCAATATCACTCTGATACCATGTAGAAATTTGAATAACTGATATATTATTCACTGATATTCTCCCGATCACACACTATTTTAGCTTCATGCATAATACAGAATCTCTTCTACCATTGATCATCACATGCGGAAATAAAATCAATTGCATGCATACATTAAAACCACAAACAATCACACATATGAACACAGTATTTAATGGGAAAGCTTAAAGCTGAAAGCCCCAACTATCTGTATATTATATGTCATGGAGATCATGTAACAATCATAGTACAAAAACTCCTCACAAGCTCTCATGCACACCCTCAATTGCTACACACTATCAAGCTAGATCTAGCAAAACACATGCTCCAATATTTTTCCACTTGATAGCCAGCCTCTATTACGTAATTAATGCTATGGGATGGCTTCATTAAATAGATAAACCACCTGGCTTGAACTGCGCAATCCTCATGGGCTACTCCACCTATCTGTGTGTTGCAAATAGCAACTGTATAGTCACAACTGATAGTTAACCTGCTCTTTCACCTATTCTTGCACTGGTCTCCACTGAAATTGTCCATGCACTGAAGTTAACTGATGCATTCTTTAGTTGATTAATGAGTTTATAATTAGTGAATTAATTAATAATTAATTCACACCACTCTCTAATTGTATCAATTAGTTAAACTGAATACAAATAGCTCAACTATGTTTAGATTAGTTAAACTGAATACAACTCCACTAACTTCCTCAATCAACTCCACCAAACTATGTCACATGAGTTCTAACTGAAGTATCCATGCAATAGCTCCACATAACCCTCAGGAATAGCGTAATTCCTTCTGTCAGCTCCTGTGCCACATCTGTGCACTTAACTGAAGTGCTCCAAGATAATAAGATAATGTTTAGAGTCTAAATATTATTAAGAGCTAATAATATTCGACATATCTATTTTTAGACTGGCAATCTAAAAATAGATTCCGCCCAGTATGTCTAAAAATAGAAGTCCATCTATTTTTTCCGACTTGACCAACCATCCACAAATAGCATCATGCAACTCATAGAACATGATCCATATGTCTAAAAATAGACATAGTCTAAAAATAGACTTTGCGCCAAAAATAGCCTGCGGGCCCACTTAGTGAAGGCGACTCCTTTCCACTAAGATCATCATCTTGTTGCAATCTCAACACATGAAAGCTATGGATGGGGACATATGGAACATGAAATATCTAGTTGGGGACATACATTTGGTTAACTTGTTTTTAACTAGACGTAGTTAAAATTATCCACCTTCAAAATCAAATTGGTAACCAACAAACACCATAAAAGGATCATGAACTTGATGAAGTAAAGAAGTGGATCATCTCAAAATAATTTTTCAAGAGGAAACAAATAGCTAAAGAACCTTGAAAATCCTTCTCAAGAAAAAGGAAAGGCCAAATTAATGGAGCAAGCAAGATAAATAACTTGGAAAACAAATCACCTCCTTGAAGAGGGAATTTGAACAAGGAAAAATGATTGAGTAAGTATCAAGAAGTCAAATGAAATAGAAGGAAGAAGATTGCATGAAACAAGAAAATGAGATTGTCACTTTGAGAGCAGAAATGGAAAATTTGAATCAAAGGATGAGGAGCTCACAGGTCTTGGATGATACTGTCAACTATCAAAGATCACCACTTATCAAGACAAGTATTGGATATGCTGGTGAGTCCTCATACTGCAAGGATGAAAAATCCGAAGATGAAGATAAGCCACATGTCAAAGAAGAAGAGAAGCCTCATACCAAAGAGAAGCTACATGTCAAATAATAAAATAAGGCTCATGAAGAGAAGCCCAAATTCAAATTTTTGAACAAGTCAACCAACACAATAAGTTGGAAGACCAATGCCTTAAGAAGTCAAGATGATGCATTCAAGACCCAAAATCATAGAAGAGAATTCAGAAGTGGAGAGAAACAAAGACTTGGATATTCTCAAGGATGAGACACGTTTATGAGATCATCAACATATACACCCAGTTATGCAGGCACATTTTATGGTTATTGTTATGCATGTTCTAACTATGGACATAAAGCTGGAGATTGTAGGGAATATAACAGGAGCAATGACAAAGGATTTTATCAAAACCCTAGAGGCAGATTTTCTAAAAAACTAGATAGAGTCCCATATGCCTATGACAACAAATGTTACAAAAAAATATCTCTGTTGTTCAGACTAGATGTAGAGTGCTTCCCATGTCACAAATTTGTCCATTTTTCATGAGATTATAGAAGCAACTTGAAGTGGACCTTGCAGAACCAGGAAGGAAAGACATTCATCAAGAAAAAAGAAGACCACCAGGGCATGACAAAGAAAATGGGTTTTGCCATGAATTTTTGTAGAATTGGAAGACATGATATAGCAGGAGAGATTATTGTCAGGGCGATTATGTGTAATGAAAGAGATGATGCACCAAGAAAACTCATTAATGGGGGGGGGGGGGGCGCATGTGTAATGAGAGAGATGATGTAGTAATAGAGCATGTTGTTAGGGGGAGCCATGTCAAATGAAGATATTGTCAATAAGAAGGACACGCCATTCACCCTTTGCCATTGATATCAAAGTGGGAGAGAATATTGGAATGAAACAAAGAGAAGAAGCATGAAGTCAAGGGGAGCATATGCAACATGGCAAGTTATGATCATTGTGTTAACATCAATGAAAAAGGGGGAGATTATTGAGTATATTGTCAGTGATGTCAAAGTGGGTGCAGGATATCGTCATCTATGTCCTCGATATGTTGGCGAAGCATGGTTAAGATGATGCATTGATGAAACCCTAGCTCTAGTTCTTGGATCCCTTGGAATATGTGCATACCCCACACTTGGCTTGCACTTATTGATCGCATTTGTCATGATTATTAGCATGGAACCCCTATAGGTTGGTAGCCTTCATCATGTTGATTCTGTTATGTGGATCACTTCAGGGGCCCTCAAATTTAGAGGGATATGCTTGATTAAAATTGAAGCCACCTACTTTTGGTCAAAAACTCCAAAAGGGTGATGATGTGGAAATTCGTAATTGGATTGGTTATGGATCATGCTTGGAGCGAAAAGGACCTTCATTCAAGGGCTAAGAAATTTTTTTTGAAGGGACTAACAATTATTCTTACGATGGAGGGAAAAATAAATTTTATATAAATCATCATGGACAATCATCTTAAAAATGAATTTGTTTCAAATGGTCCTAAATTGGAGGGGGCATTTTGGCTCCAAAATATTTTTCAAATTTAAATTATTTTTGTGGATTCCCTCCAAAACATTAGAGTTGGCCTCCCTCCAAAACATTAGAGTTCGCCTCCCTCCTAGAGTCTTCTTGATCAATATAAAAGGAGCTCGATTTCTCCTCAATTGGTAAGAAATTTTGAAATTGTAGAAATTTGGTGCTATAATTGCAACTGCTCGAGAAATTTAATCTAAAACCAAGAGAGACACTTCTACTCTAATGCTCTGTGGAAATTAATTCACAGTTTAGAACAACATGCGCGAACATGCATCAATTAAATACACAAGAACAAAAATGTTTCTAGGGGAACCAAATGGTAAAAACCCCTTAAGCATTGTTTGCATTAATCAGTTGAATAGATAATCTATTACAATTGCATTCTCATTGTGAGCATCACCTAAAAATGAATTATTTTTTTCTCTTCCGAGTGAGAAGCTCTGACCTAGACTTGGTCAATTTCCTCCCCCACCTGAGCTCCTATTTCCTTGTGCAATTCTTGAGGAAATTGGCCCCCATTCTTTATAAGTTTCCTCCAAAATGATTGCACAATTCCCAAGGATTGATCACTGATTGCATGCAACACCTTTACAATTAAACCTAATTTACAACTGATGTTACCCTACCTTTGAATCCCCACCATAGTTGAGAAATTAAAATTCCTTTCATGCATGAGATATTTTTGGTTGATTTATTAGTTAAATGGATGATCTCCGAGTTAGACTATTGTTCCATTGCACAACTAAACTCCAACTAGTTCTATTAATTGTTAAAAATATTTTAACTGAGTACACCTAAAAATAACTGAACTGGATTGCTATAAATTAGTAATCAACACATGCAAATGGAAATCCAATCCCATTAACTCGAATTTAGTGATCTAACTAAGTGACAAGAGCCATGTCAAATCAATTAACTGCCTCTAAGTTGTATGTTGATGTGGAAATTTCGAATTTTCTCAATTTGAATAGGATAAGGTCAAATTGAGCCTTTCTTGCTACACTTCTAAACATAAACACCTAATATTTTGATCTTGTTTTTTTGGCCTTATGGAGTATTGATGATAAATTCTTTGTAACTTTCTTCTAGGTTTATGGTTTCTTTTGGACTAGTTATTCGATATTTGTCACAAATGTGGGCATGGATGCTAAAGCATATGGCTCCTTTTTAGTCCATTCCTGAGATATACTTATGAAAAAATAGTTTTGAGATATTGAGTACTTCCATAACACCTGCGTCCTAGCAAGGAGTACTTGTATTGCATGAATCTAAGAAAAGATACATTTTTCACCTAGCATTGGAAGGGTTTTTGGATTGTCTAGGGTTTGTAGTCTTATTATTTATTGGCTATATGATTTTTTGGGGTTTTATTACAGAAAATGAACGGTGAAGTCCAGCTGTTGTCCAAAATTAGTCAACACCTTCTCCTCTTGTAACTTTTAGCCCTCCTGAAGGGTAAATCTTTGAGAAACTTGTGGACAAATTTGAGATGAGGATTTGTTAAGTATTTTAATTTATTTGTTTATTTTAAAAGGGATTTCAATTGTATCTTAACCATTGTGGCCATTTTACTATCTTATTTTATAAGGTCATAATAGAGATCACTTATTCCCATACCTTGTGCAGACCCCAGGGAATAATTTTCACCTTACACATTGACTAAAATGTAAACATATTTCAAGAACTAATTTGAAGCATGTATCAATCTTGATATGAGGCATACTCTCTCTGTAAAAGAGAAATTTTTCTAAAGAAAATTCAACACAAGTTATGGAGTTCTAAGGCACAATTTTTTCATTCATGCAGACTCACTGAAACTAGGCCCTGTGGTCTATTCACATAGGTTTTGAGGCTCACTTAAGTTGTTGGTTTGCAATCACCAATATGCTCCATTATCTTGTGACTTGATTCAAAGGCAACTTGGTATATTGAGCATTTGCAGATTGGTGTAGGGTTTTTTTAAACAAAATTTGATGATGTAATCAAATTTGTTTTATTATTTCCACTATTATTTTAAAATTTCCTTAGGAGGCCCATTTTAGACCTCAAAACTCCCCTAATGACCAATCATGCAATGATATGGAAATTGGAATTGGTAAGACACTTCCCTATATTTCTCGTAAATATTAGTTAGGAATCAACCGTAGGATAATTGTTTCTTGTTGGTAAAAAGGTATTTACTGTTATTACAAAGATGAGTTATGGAATTATTTGTCATTAGGTTGTCACTAAGGTTACTTTGATGCGTGTGCAGTGGGGCTTCTAGATAAGTATGAGTATAATAATTAGTTAGATAGGTTTAATTGTAGGATATATATAATATATATGCTATTTTGATGTCCCATGCCATGGATATTTCTGCCATGTATGACCAAGGAAAGTATAAATTTGAATTCCATTATGGCAAGCTATGAGCAGTGTATGGTGGCATGGATTGCATATTTTATATTTTAGTTGCTAAGGAAAAATAGAATCATAAGGGAAAACATTTGTCAAGATATTATGTACCGTTTTGGTAATTATAAATAGAAAAATCACAACTGAATGAACAATTATAACATTCTTTAATAGGTATTAATATAGAGACAATGACCTGACTATTTGATAAAGAAATATGAAGACAATATAATTATATACGCGAACCTCTTATAGCAGTTATTGGATATGTATCGATAAAAAAGCCATTAAATATTTGGGATATCCCACCTATGGTGTATGATAAATCCCCTCCGAGGATGAATATTTTCCATCACTGGGCCATGATGTTAGCCACCTATAAAAATTTGTCATATCAAAATGGTGGCTAAATCTTTTTTAGCCTTCAAGAAACAATTCTTGTCCAAATTATGAGTTCTTGAAGTCTTATGATGATGTTTGTCCTTGAAATTAATCTTCACTACTGTTTCACTTAAAGCCCTCAAGAACCTGTTGTTTACCAAGAGAAAAAACTGCTTCTAAAAACTCCATTTTCCATCATTTCACTACTCCTTTCTCTCACAAAAAATTCCATTTTCACCCTTATTCCCTTCATAAAATCCCTCAAAACACCTTCATCTAACCTCTAAATCACCCTAAACCCCTTTTTAAACCTTATATTTCTCTTTATTTGGTTTTAAAATCCCTCCTTTCCCCTATCGGAACCCTATTTGGCCTTAAAATCTCTATTTTTGCACACAAGAGTCTTTTGTTCTACAACAAAAACCCCCAAGGGATTATTTCCTTTAAACCCATTCCTCCATGCCTCATGGCCCTGCAATCGGGTGCTAAAGTCTAAACATCCCTTCGAACATTTCTTTCTTTCTAATTTTTTCGACATATGGTGTGCAGCAATTTCTAGTAATACCTGGGGTAAATCTAACGATCATTGTACACCAGATGATTCAAATAAATTTTTGACCGTCACCACAGTAACAAACGTTCTTGATGCACCCACGATACCCACTCTAATTTTCCCTCGGGACTATTGAGTTTTGCGCTCAATGATGCAGTCACGTCTGCGCTCCTTCCATCGGATCATGATCATGGTCCCATCATTGTAGATCGAGCCTAACATCCCTCGCATCCTCACAGCGCATATTTGGATTGATCACATTCTAGCCCACCATCCAATCTCCAGCGATCATCGACGACTCGAAGACAATATCACGCAATTTTGGCCCCTCCCCACAGTCACACTCTTATGAGCAATAAAGCGGTTTTCATTTTCCCGTGTCGACGATAGATGGAATCGCGTTCCAAAAGTTAATACGCCTACCCCCATCTTGTGTCCAGCTGCTTCCATTTTCAAAACCATCCTTTATCATTTCACGCCAAATTCAAAAATTCAAACCCTACTTCACTTCTGCCAAGGGTTTCTCCTTTCTGTTGTTGCATTCATCCATCCTCGCTGCTCCGAAACACTTCCATGAACCCTCCTAAGTAGTCAAACCAATACTTTGTAGGATTTTAAATAATGATTGTTTGTTTTATGCAGGTTTTATAAGTTAAAGGGTAAAACCCTCCTACAGATGTTTATAGTGTTACGGGCTGAGGATGACGATCCTCATGGCCCTTGATACAATTTCAAATGGTTGTGAGTTCTAATTACATGATTTTAGGGAATCGATAAGTCATGATTATCGGTTTTCTGAGCAAAAACTCCAATAAACCCTCTGCGCATCTGCAAACAAAAAACACAGTCATAGTTAATTAAATGAAAAAACATTAGTGTCAAGAAGAATATCAGCATTAAATACAAAAGATTAAATATTTAAATAAGAGTTTAAAGGGATTAAGGCACAGACTCAGGAATCAAAGGCCTAATCCACAGAATGAAGACAAACCTCCAGAAAAGCCTCGAATGCCACATCAGAGGCCAAAAATAACCTCTTCGGCTACCAAAGTTCCACTACAGCCTCAATAAATCAAAAGAAGGCATAATAATTGCCTTAGTCAGTGATATTTTGTTAAAGACATCCAGAGTTATTGCCAGCCTATCTGAAAGAGTTTAAAGTCAACAAAATCTTCCAAGTAGCTAAAAATTAAATGAAAATAAATTAATACATGGAAAACATCAGAGCTCTCCTCTATTGAGCCCCTCAAAGGCAAAGAATCATTAACTTGTATTAATTGAACGTAGAGACCCTTCCTTTTATTCCACCTCCTCTTTCTTCTATAAATACTTCTGAAGAAGTTGCTTGGTTGTTGGACTTTGATGTAATACTTGCTGCTTGAAACATTCTGCATGTAAATAGTTCTCAGAGGCTGTTGAAGCTCTGTTTGTCATCAAAGAAGTTAGGTTGAGAAGAAAGGTTGTTGTTGTACTGAAACATTGGACTTGAAGTATGTAACTGGATTGACATCAATATACAAGTTGATTCATGGGATCCTGTTCTATACCATTAGTGATGTACCTCTCATTGTACTTGTTTTCCTTTTTATGTTTTCCATAAAATTGTCCATTTTTCTCTGATAAAGAACAGCAAATATAGAGCTAGGATTTACTCTTAAAAAGTACCCTACTCTCACTGATAAGCTTTATCTTTATGTTTTCCTCCAATTGTGTATTTAAGAATGATTTAATACAGCCCAAACAGTCAAGGAATGTTGGTGAGCCCGTGTCTTACTGTCTAAACTCTAAACATTATTCTTGAATGGTATTTTCATTACATGATAAGTAGAGTTAAACTAGGAAATTCTATGGTTTGCCTTGTCTTCTAGTTCTTTCTCTAAAGTTTGTTTGAAAGTTTCCCTAAGAGTATGCTAAAATCAGGCTTTGATTTTGATGCATCTGACCTGATCTTAGGCTACACTTTGTTTTTCTTATCTGTTTTCATCCCTTCTAAAAGTAGTCTAGTGAGATTACTAGATTGTTGTCTGATAAGTTAGCTTTAATACAAGCTTGTCCAAAGAAGTCTATGGTTAGCCCTATCCTTTGGCTGGTTTCAAATGGTTACTTAAAAAGGCCTTTCTTGTATGGAAAGTTGATAAATCCTTGTTGAAATTATTGACTTTTTCCACTTTCTCAACACTTTTAATGTTCCACTCCATCATTTAATCTAAGAGATCCTTTGTTATAGATGACTTGCCCCATGGACCACTCTTGAAAACTGTTGTGTAATTAAAACCTTTTATGACTCCATAGCCCAATGGATTAAGTGTTGTTTCATACCTATCCTATCAGTTAAACCTTGTTTTGATTATTCACACCTTCACCCCTCTGAAACCCTTTCATTTTTAGGACTTTCCACTCAATTAAATATCACACCCAACCAAAAAAAAAAAACCCTCGTTCTTAATAACTAGCCTAAAATCACACTAAAAACCCTTAAACGATAAATCAATATTTTCACTTATAGAGAGATCCCTCTCTGGATTCAAGAGGGCTAGATCCTAGAATCCCAAAGTGTTTTTTAATGTAGGCTCTGTAGTGTTTAGTCTTGCCACTCTACTAAATTACAGAGACACCAACAATGGCACATATCTTCTCTTATGGTGAACAAATTATTTCATTATGATTATCTTTTCTCTAGTAGATCCTAGATTCCACAAGTCAAGATAGTGTATTAATTACAAGAAACTAACATGATTGGCTTAAAATGTTATTCACCCATCATACTTTTGCAAAAGGATCCAAGTAGAGTCGTGTTTTGTCACAAAATTTCTTTTTAAAAAATAAAAGAAAAAAAAAATATTTATACAAAAATACAAGATAGGAAGTTGGGCTAGCTGCAACCCTAAAATCCCAAAATCATAGGCATAACCTCCTGGCTCAAAACCAAAATTCTCTAAGGGAATATAACCTTTGCGTTGAGGCCATGGTATTTTTCTAGTAGCTTAAGGTGTTTTTCCTCATCTCCAGTCTAACTTTTATTTCACTCCCTTGACACTGTAAATCAATGCACTCATTTTGTTCATGTCTCATCCATCTTTTCCAGTAGCTTTTCAAATTGCATGTTTTGTTCTTCAACCTAATTTTGTTATTTAATCACATTTTATGTCAAATGTTGTCATTGTTTTTCCATTCCCCACACATCAACTCCAAGCTTTACTATACTCCATATATTTATCACAGTTCCATTAAACTCTGAAAACTTCTCACCTAATTCCAAAGAAAACTTTTCAAACTTCATCTTGGACATCTTTCACAATGCAAAAGTATTTTTCTAGATTCTGGAATGACCTAGGTCATCCTAGTCCCTGCCTCCTCTTAAAATCCCTCCTACTACCTCCTTTCCTACTCTCTTGTTTTCTTCAACTTTAGTCCCTGCATCCTCTTCTTCTTAGGTTTTTGGGGCATTATGCATTCTCTTTGGCCATTTCTTTTCCTTCATTCTTACACTTGGATTTTAACAACGTTAATATTCAAACTTATTTCCATTGTTTTGAAAGCAAAATAATAAATATGATTGTGGAATTCGATACCCACACTGCACATCAGGTTACATACTGAGAGGGTGTCCTTATTAGGATATATTTTACGATAGGTGTCCTTGTTGGGTATCAACATTCACTTTTTGAATTCTCTATAGCTCTCCTTATATAGTGAATATTTCTTTTTTACTCCCTACTAGCTCCCTTTTTGTATCTACATATTATATGCACTTAAATAACCTCATCCACATATTTTTTAACTTGCCCCACGAATATTGAGATGGAAAAATTTTCAGAGCCTCTCATAATTATGTGCCAAGTTGAGGGTGTTGTTCTCCCTTTTTGCAAGCTCAGGAGGTGAAAAAAAATATGCACTAGCTATGCAGTTGTTGCAACAACTAGATGTGTTTGAAATTCTTATGAGCTGCCACTAAAGGGATCTATGAAAGTGTTATGGTCCATATGCATTCACCCTTGTTGTACTTAGTTGCTATGTTTTTGACTTCTACCATCAACTATGAATATAACTTTTTCTTTCCTTCTACATTATCATATTTTCAAGATTAAAGTCTCTGTACATATGTTGTTGATGGAGTTGATGATAAATTTTAAGTTCTTTTACACACTTCCTAGGAATTGGTTGGTTTTTTTCCTATTATATCATTTTTCTTAACCCCGTTTCACGTTAAGACCCTTTCAGTAAACACATAAAATAATAAAAAATCTAGCTAAATAGTCTCTAATGGTTTCTACATACGTATAGCCCATGTATATTTTCCAAAAGACTTATTCCAAGTTCACTTAAATACCATATATAGGGATTCAGACCATAGTCAAACGCTATTATAAAATTGGCATAACATTTTAGATGAATAATCCTAAATAATTAATAGTCCGATAAATTCCTATCACTTATTACTATGGGGAATGCAAAGGTCCTTTACAAAATTGTTGACTCATGTTATATTCTTGTATTAATATTTTTTTGGTAGCCTATTTAGGATATTGGGAGAATCAACAGAAGTAGGTTCTTCTATTTAATCATTTTAGGAGTGGTAGAATTCAGGGTAGAACCTATGCATTCCCAGTACCAAGTTACTAATTCAGAAATTACCAATATATGTAAAGAAAGAAATGGAGTCTACATTCAATATGTTCCTTTCCATGGTTGATGCCAGATCACATCATCATGCCAAGTGCATGCATATGACTAACCATAGGCCTTTAAAAACCACACAACACACTTTTGATAGAGACAACCCCTAATATTGAGTTTAACTAGCTAAAGCCTCTCCAACTGAGGTGTACTTGGAGAAAATAATTGTGAGTAATATTCATGATATTCTTCTTCTATATAAACACCTGATTTTGTTGTAATTTGGTTCTCCTGCATTCTCATCACAAAAGTCTTTCATTTAATAAAGAGGTTGAAGAAATGTGTATACAATCATAGTTAATGAATTCCACAATAGGGAACATACTTTATATCACCATTATGAGTCTTGGGAACTGTTGATGGGGAAAATTGTACTACTGACAACAAGGGGGTCTCCCCGGTGGAAGGTCCCAATTATACCTCACATCGTTTGGGATAGGAGCCCCATCTGGTATGTGGGCCCGGTTTCCACCATAAGTGTTTCCACTTTTGGTTGTCGGATGAGAATATGATGGAGCAGAGGAAAAGGTGAAATGACTAATCAGGGAATCAAAATCAGCCCAAGATTGACGAACCATAAACAAAGATACAGGAAAGTCCAAACAACAAAATAAAAGGGGGGTACACTGTGAATGGGATCAGTGAGCCGAAAAACCAGTCAAACAAACACGAAAGAAAACATGCCAGAAGATAACTACAAATTAGTTCAGAATAGATCACTGACGTGGCAAGGAAAAAATAAACACTAATTCAAGAGAAAAAATACATGCAACGACTATGAATCAGTTCATAATCAATTTCATGCATGAAAGCATCCACAAAACATCGTGAAATATAAGATAGCTAGTACTATCACCACAAACAAGCACATGAATCAATGCCGAAAAAGAGAATATATTATTAATGCTGCTGCAACATCAAATAAATGTTTACACCTCGTCAAAACCCAATAGTGGAACATGGGCTATTCATCTCAATGCATGATACAAAAAACCTAGCCTCGCTACCTCTATCTCTACTTGGCACCAAGAGTTGAGTTCCTTTAGCTCTCAAGCAACAATTCCTCTATCATCCTGGCTTCAATTGCCAAGTGACCTGGAGTTTTTGTCCCTCCTGCATTCTTCTTTTGATGATCTCCTCCTTACCGGAGCAAACCCCAGCTTTTTCCATGCAAGTCGCCGGCTTCTACCTGTAAAAAAATAACACGGGTCACATTTACTTAAAATAAGATTCATGTTGGAAACACATGTAATTAGCCAAAAGTGGCTTTAACAAATAGTAAATCTAGATCCCTGTGTGTTCTTGTTTTTCACGCTGAAATGTTGCGTGTGCAGCTTGTAAATGGCATCATTATTCCAAATCCTTCTCAGAATATCTTCGAAGACAAACATTGATGCTCGTGACTTAAGTGCTTTCTTTGGTTTATGACTGCCTCCCACATTACATGATTAAAATTTGATGGTCTTCGAGGCGTGCCTAAATCTGCCCGTACCTTCGAAGAACACAATTCCCTTCTCTACCATCATATGTTTCCTTGTTTCTCGTTAAGACTCCTTCTGGAAATTTATGGAAATTCGTGGCCAGTGTCAAGTTCAACCCAACAGAGGAACCTCTACTTATTCCAAGAAATAGCGATTCATTTACATGGTTCTCCCCACCATAATGCCTCTTTCCACTTTTATTTGCCTAAAATGTGGCCATGAGAACAAAGTCCATAACACCTTCAGGGGGCTCGCCTCTTTACCCATAAATGAATAAGACATTATGTTGGGGGTCATGCTACATGCTTTGCAATGTATTTGGTGCACTATAGCCTGTTATGTATAATTTATTAATTATTATTTAAATATAGTTATCTTAGGTTTATTAATGTGGAAGGGCATGATCAACGATCATGCCTCTTTGCCAAGGGACACTGTAGGGCTGTATTTAAATCGTTGGTGATCCCCACTTGCAATCATCTCATCTTTTATCAATAATAATATATACTTATTCAAGTTTACCAGAGTTTTTACACTCCATTGGTATCAGAGTAGTAACTCTTTAGGATTTGTGTGATCATAAAAGAGATTAAGGAATTACAAGAAAAGTGCAGAATTGTTTAAAAACCGTGTGCTCGTGGGCAGCGATATTTGTTTAATTTTTTTTTGTAGATTTATCTACCACTTCCTTTATTCCCTATGCACAACAAACTCTCCTCATAGCTCGGCCCTCTAACCTGCGCCCTCACGGCTCCCTCACCCAGCGTGTCCTCATGACCCTCCCTACTCGCTCCTCACAGCACACCCCAACCCTCCGCCTGCACTTACCTCGGCCTTTCGGCCCATTTTCCCACCCTTACCTCGACCTTTCGGCCCATTTCCCCTACGCTACCCGACCACCCATTCCCCCTACACTACCCAACCCCCTACACTTACGCCCCATTCCCCCTATGCTACTCGACCCCCCTATGCCTACACCTACACCTACGCCTCCGCACTCATAATCCCCTCTCCCCAGCCACCCCCTCACTCCCCCTGCCCACTTCTCCTCACCGCCCTCCCCCAACACCCTTCGCTCCCCTCCGCTCAGCCCCTTCCCTCGCCCTTCCCTGCCACCCTGCACACTCCGCTCCTCCCTCCATCTGCCCACACTACCCATCACGACACTAACCACCTCTTCCCACCGTTCCCTACTATCACCTCCCGACTACCACATTCCCGCCCTCCTGTCTGCCGTTATCCCCGCCATTCTGCTGTTTGCTATCCCCCACCGCAGCTACAAACAATGTTTTCTGTGTCCCCACAACAACAAGACAAAAAAAGGGTGCATTTTTTTTAAATTTGTGAACCAGCGTGTCTTTTCAAAAGTTTAAATTCGATTTGTTTAAACACACACACACACACACACACACACACACACACACACACACACACACACACATATATAAATTCAATTTTTATAAAAAATTTAAATTAAAATTAATTTTTATATAAAAATTAGTTGAAAATAATAATAATAATAATAATAATAATAATAATAGTAATAATAATAATAATAATAATAATTATTATTATTATTATTATTATAATTTAAATAAATAAAAAAAGGAAAAAAAAAACCGGCGGATAAATATTCACCACCGCATATGCGTTCAATGACGTCATTAATGTCGATGGCCGAATTCCAAAAAAAATTGTTGGATCTTGAGAAACAAATCAATAATAATGCTGATGACTTTGGCAAAAGATTAGTCCATCTCGAGGGGTTAGTTGCAGGAAACTCCAACGATATCAAAAAACTTCAAGATACGACGAATCAAATAGAAAGAAAAATGTGGCTAAATCATCACGAGGCCACAAAAAATCTTAGCCAAGAAATGCAAAAGATGACAGAACTCCGTGAGAACATAAGCTAGACACAACGACCCATTTCCCCTAATATGGAACAAAATCAACAGAACAATTCCGTAGATTCAGGGAACTCAGAAGAGCATCAGGAAAAAACCAATTCCCCACATCATCACGAAGATAGTAATGTAGATTCTCAAAATAAGCACACTCCATAGCCAAACGCTCTTCCAAAACAATTTATTAGAAACTATAGGAAATCATCCAATGGCATCCAACCACAAAGACACGTCCTCAAAATGAGGCTCAACGTGTTCTCGTCATCGTCTATCTTCTTAGGGACATGAATAATAAAACACCCATTATTTAATAATGATTTTAAATGAGGTCGCAACCCTAGCATGGAGGTCGCATGGTCAGAGAGTCTCATCCAGTTATGGATCCTCTTGTGTGCAACCCCGCGACTTGGCGATTATGGAGTTCGCATGGTCGGAGAGTCACGTCTGGTTATGGATCCTCTTATGTGCGACCCTGCGACTTGGTAACCTGAGCAAAGGTAGCGACCTATGGAGGTTGCATAGTTGATGTTCACAAAAGGTTGCACCTTCCGCTCGCTCTTGAGATTTGCGGCTTTGCGACCCGTGATACCTGCGACTTGAACGGGGGTCGCAAGGTCACGTTTAGGAGTGAGTCACACCTTCTGCCCATTCTTGAGATTTGTGACTTTGCAACCCGTGATACCTGCGACATGAGCCAAGGTCGCAAGGTCACGTTCAGGAGTGAGTCTTGTTAGGGTCCAATAAATATAGGATTCATAATTTTGAATTGACTTTGATAGCCTTGTAAATATGTACATACCTTGCTTTCTGCAAGTTGTTTTCCCATATTTTGAAAAAAATGAACAACAATAAAAAATCCAAAATTAGGGTAAAAATCCCTAAAAGAAAAATCAAACGACTTAGAAAAATATAGACCCCAAAAGAAAAAAGAAATAAGAATTGAAAGTGAGCAAGTCCAAATGCCACTATTTTTACTTTTTACTGCAAGAATAATGATTATGTGCAGAGTGTCAATAAATGCCATAATCCATGATCAGTTAAACAGTTAAGTCTTAACTTTTCCTGTTTTAGATAGAGAATAAAGATTTGCCAAACAGTTTAAACTTGAAAAATTAGTAAATAGGTAGAGAATAATGAGGAGCTCAACAGTTTAATATGAGCGCTCGGATGAAATAAGGTAGACTTATATATTTTTATGCTTTGAAAGAAAAATGTTTTAAGGTTGCAAGCCTAAATGCACCTATAAATGAAGAAAAATGTTAGAAATAAAGTTGGGTAGGTAGAAATTAGTTGAGAAATCATGTAAATAAGACATCATCGAGAAAAATCACTAATTTCCCCTCTTGTATAGGTATTCAATATTCTTAAAAAATTTCAGTCAAAAAGGCTCAGAGCATTTCTATGACTTTTGTTGGGACTGGACCCAAGGCTTGATGACTGATAAGTTAAAAATATTGAATTCCTACCTTAAACCTTCATTCATCAACATTTACCCTTCATTCATACATAAAAACCCCTTTTTCCTATGTAAAGGCACATTCTTACTTAGTAAAATTGTAACCCTAAAATAATTAATTTCATTCCCTTCAAAACCATTCATAAAACCCTCAAAATTTCATTTATCCTAAGTATTAGTAAAATAATATAAAATATGAGTAATGCTTTATTTTTCACATTTTACTTAGAGATAACATGTGTTTTTCCATTTTACTACCCTTTTCATATTAACTTTTAACCTATTTTTATTAAATCCCTAATGTACCATCCTGTAGATATTAATTCCCCTATATCTAAATAACCCTCAAATACCCACTATTTTAAACTTTAGACCAAAGTTAATAAATCCTAATATATCCCCTGTGTGAAAAACAAAATCCTCGCCCAATTATTCCCCTTGGTCTAAAGATAAATATATGTAAATATCCCGCCCCATGTATTTTAAACAAGTGT
Source organism: Pinus albicaulis (assembly GCA_034641835.2). Classification (NCBI taxonomy): domain Eukaryota; kingdom Viridiplantae; phylum Streptophyta; class Pinopsida; order Pinales; family Pinaceae; genus Pinus; species Pinus albicaulis. The sequence continues at coordinate 241,503,850 of CM076570.1, forward strand.
TGAGTGCATTTGATTAAACTATATAATAATACATAATAACCGTGCCCACATTTAAAATTTGAAACATTTTATAATTTTTTTAAAATAAAACACTACCACCTGCCTATATTCGTATAACCCAAGGTTTTGAAGTAATCAAATGTTTATTTATAAAGTTAAAAACCCATTGCCGCCTATGCAATTAGCCCGGTCCCACTACTCTTATCCTGATGCAACTCCCAAACTAATCTGAGCCCTTAGCCTTCAACTCTCAGATCCAATCGTTGACATCCCAAATCATGTGGAAAAGATGCATGATCGCCCAAATGCCAAAGTCACGCGAAATGGGTTGTTTTGTAAAGACTTCTCTCCTCCATGTGCCCTCTTTCTATTCGATCGCATGGATTAGGCTCAAAACTGCTTACCACTAAAACTCTGTGTGATAAACCATTCCGGTTTTTAATTCATTCAAACTCCAAAATGGCCCTCCTTCTTGATGTGACTTACATTCAATGCCCGTCTAATGCAACCAATGTGTTTCAACAAAACCTTTGTAAAATAATTTCATTCATCAAAATTTTCTTGTGCTCTTGACCTATTGCATTGCCATCTCTCGACTGAAGAAACCCTATTCAAGCCCTTGTTTTCCATTTTCATGCCCGAAGCCTGCAAATAATTTCCCTGCAACCTTTGAAGACTACTGAGGAGTTGCACATTGCTCCGAACAATTCACTAAAGCCATAAATTCAGCCAGAACTTCAGAAACTATTCCAAAAGCCGATACCTGCATCATAAAAGGTATTTTTCTCAAATTAGAACCTACAATTGATTTAAAATACCTGTAAAAAGAAAAAAAACACATTTAAAGATAAAAAATCGATTAAAAATTTGCCAAAAAGTCCCAAAAATAGGCCAAACTCTGGAAACGTTTTCCCATAAACCTCTTTCCCAGCTGCGCACCATTTATGAAGAAATTGAAGAGTTTACTCAATTTATTAGTTTATTTCAAGCTCTAATATAAGCCAGAAAACCTCTGCAAGTACCCCAAACCCTCTGTGATCCTTTTAAAAGAGTTTTCAGCCCTATTCCCATAAAAAATACTCAGAAAACCCCTGTTTTTTGTTTCAAGCCAACTCTAAAGCTTCCAAACCTCTTTGACATGCCTAATTGAACAAAAAACCAAAGAAAAGCCTATAATTTTCCAAATTTTCCCAATTAAGCCTATGCTATAGTAAAATTACTTCTGCAAATTGTTTAAACTTGCAGAAGTAGCCAAAATGCCAAAAAAATAGAGTTCTAGCAATCCTGAAGGTTCCAAAGTGCCAAAATCAAATCTAGTACTGTGACCACTTAAAGCCATTATCATCTCCCTTCAGCCAGGGTTTCATTAGAATTTTTTTTTTTCGCAAGTCATTAGAAAAAGGATAATTTGAATAAAACAATCTAAATACTAGTTAAAGATCTATTTTACTCAAAAAGTTCACAAAGAAAAGAATTTTAAATGATATTCCTTAACAAAATATTCCAGGCAACAAAACAGAAAGAATTCATTTATTCAGAGAGAGATAAATTGCACATTGAATGGTAAAAATGAAATAATAATTGACAATGACAGTGAAAACATAAGTAGTCAAAGAGCATAAGAGTAAAGTGTATCAAATGAAAGTTAGAGTGAAAGTCAAATCAGAAGAAGTTACAGAGCAGTCAAGGTAAACAATAAAAGTTAAACATGGAGGTAGTAATGCTAAAAAGAGATGAAAATATTTTCACCAACAATGAAATTTATCCAAAGAGAAAGTAAAAACAGTTAAAAGAACAAAAAGGTTAAAAGATGAAAACAGAGCATGAAGGGACATTTTTGCAGAAATTTCCTGTTTCAGTCATATTTTTACAGAAACTATTGTGACTAACCCAAGATGAATTTTGTAAAAATGAAGGAGGTTTATGTTCCTAATATTTCCAACTACAAAAACCTCTCTCTCTTGTCTAACAACCATTATGGATTTGGAAATATTAAACAATATTTGAAAGCACTTTTTTCAGAAAATTCCTGTTAAGTCATCAATTTGCAGAGAAGCTTGTTGCTAATAAGAAATACATATTACAAAACTGAAGGAGGTTTTTCTTCCTAAGAGACCCATATACAAAAAAAATATCTCACTTTTTTCACAAGTATTACAGAATGAGAGATGCATGCACATATTTACAGCCTATTTTTCAGACTGTGCAAAGCTTTGTTTTACACATTGTTTTGCAGAGACTATTGTGAACATATGGAGTTGAATTTTAGGTAACTGAGAGAGGTTTATCTCAAAATCATATTTATCTACAATAACCTCTTTCACTGTTTAAAAATATATTTCATATTGAGACATACAAATATATAATTGGACCCCAATTTTGCAGAATTTCTAGAGCAGAATGCACAATGAAAGGAAACAGTTAGTGACTTGGATGCCTCATCATCAACTAAGAGTTGATATCAAATTAGAATTATCCTCTTTTTCATCACCTTTCCATAAAAAATAGTTCCAAATAGATGCATTATTTTGATTGTCCTTTACTTAAGTTCTATTTATGTAAAACAGTTGGAGATATTTGTAAAACAATCTTGATAATTTTTAAAGATATTCTAGTTTAGAATTTGTATAAATACTTCACTCTTTGAAGTATTTTGGTGGAATAAAATTTTTGGGATTGTTATAGTCATTTATTCTTGTAATTTTAAGCTTTTGTGTGTCAAAAATTCGAGTAGCAGGCTGGATCAAAGCAAATTGGCATCATGCTCCAGGATCCCTGTGATGAGCTATTTGGAGTGAAGTATTTTCTTCACTTGTCATTATTTCTTTTCTTTGTTACATGCATCCATTTATGTTTATGCTAAATCTGAATGTATAACTAGGAGTATTACTACAGGATATGTTAATAGCACCCTGTTTTTAACTAGTTATCATTTATATGTTTTCCTTTGATTTCCATTGTAGGGAACCCTTAATTTCTCCCTCTCTCGTTTGACCTCTCCTACTACTTACCTTTTCCAGATTTAAGGATTCTTAAGTGCCCTTTATCCCGATTATACCATCTCACAAAAACATCTTTCCATGATATCCAATGGTTATCTATCTTGCCCTGAAGACATTTGACCTTTTTCCCTTGATCCTAGTCCTGTTTGCTTGATTTTGACTCCATAGCCCAATGGACAAATAGATTTCACACTATCCATCCTTTCAAGTGATTTTTCCCAACAAATATATCAAAACCAAACCAAAACTGCACTTTCATAACTAGCCTAATATTTACAAATCAAAACAAAGTTAAATTTTAAAGAGAGAGCCCTCTTTGAACCCTAGGAAGGCTAGATCCTATAGCTTGAAGTTGGTTTGTGGTTACCTCAGTGAGTTATCTCATGAACCTGGAGAAATTAATGAGTGATAACATAATGGTGACTCCACTAGGGAATACTAACATTTTATTCAGAATATTTTACAGGTTCAAATCTGATCTATGATGGTGGATAGTGATCAGACACATAAAGGTTAAAATCATCCACCTGGTGACTCCAAATAAATTAAAAAAAAAAAAAATCTAAGACTCCACTGGTAGAAGGATCTAGCTTGGTTGTATAGATACAATGGCCCTTCTTTATAAATAATTTACAAGATGACCCAATAATAAAATGCAGGTATGCTCCCATGAGCAGAGATCACATACCTGGATTTTCACACAAACTACCGAAGGTAAATTGGGATAAAAATCTTCCTATGTTTCAAGATGAGAATATTGATGATACTTTGTTACATCTCATTAAATTTCATATACACTCATGGAGATTGAAGGGTGATTGGCATGAGGATTGCCTCATGAAGCTATTCATGGCAACCTTAGAAGGACAAGCAAGGGAATGGTATCAATCTCTCAAACCTGTTAGTTTATTTTCTTTAAAGGATTTTCATAAGGTATTTTATGAGCATTACAAAGAATATTTTCCATCTTTATCATTAGCTGAAAATTGTTGTGATAAAGCTGAAGATCTTATTCATTACCTTAAAAATATTGATGAAGATTTAGGAAATTGGCATCCTGAATATTTTTTAGAAGCAGTCCATAACTTTCATTTTCAAGTTAAGTGTCATGATAATCGAGAGGAGTTAATGAAAGATCAAATAGATCAGGAGATGAATCAAGATCCACAAATCCCCTCTGTAGTAAAAAATGACATTTCATATCATGTTTTTAATGAAGTTAAAGAAAATATTCAACCTCATGATCAGTTTTTACATCAGAGAAAAAAAAAAATTTATTCAAAGCTAAAAATTCAAATATTCCCCCCCCCTCCCCCCACTGAAGAAGAAATCAATTTCCTTCTAAACATGCAACTATCCTCAAAATATTTACATAATGAAGAAATTGTTTCTACTTATTCTAATGTTGATATATGTACTAAATTTTTTTTCCATGAAGATACAGAAGAACAGGTTGATGCTCATGTTATTCTACCTTCCCAAAAAGGCCCATTGCCTAATAGTAATCCTATTGAGCAAAATGTTGACCTTCAAATAGAATGCAACCAATCTAATCAAGATATATTATGATTACTGGAAAAGAAATCTGTTGATCTAATGTGTATAATTGATGACATTCCTTGTTCAAAAGATTTTCCTAAGTATGATCATTATGATGATAGTTATGTTCTCCAAACTCAAGCTAAATTTACAAAGCAATCAAAAGCTAGAATGTGGGATAAGGAAACTCAGTTTCAACAGCCAGAATACAGTGATCAACCATGAAAGTGAGGAAGAAAAAGCACAAAATTTGGAAATAAGTGAAGATTCTTTACCTTTTTGTTTTTCTTCATTTCAGTTTATTAGAGACAACTTTAATGCAATCAATAATCACCAGTCTTTAGGAATTATGATTGAAAAAAAAGAAGACAATCAAACCTTTGATCAGGATATTTCAGTTTCACAATTGTAGTTATCAGTTCCCATTGAGATACATGATCAAATAACACAGGATAATTCCATACCACTATGTTTTGAATCATTTAAAAATTTAAAGGAAATATGGTATAACATCATTGAAGAAAAGGATGAGCAACTTGTTGAAGTTCATGAAGTACCATGGAATTCCATATCCAATAGATTGCAGCTACCCTCACAAGTTTTTCATGATCCAATAGCAGATATGTTGGATAATGAATGCATTCAAAGCCTTTCTCCATTAACTAACTATGAGTTTCAGAATCAAGATGATAAAGGTTTCAGCAGTCAAGCATTACAATCAGTAGAAATATCATCACAAAGCTTATCTGAAAATCTGAAAGTATCTCAGAACAATCATAGGTTGATTTTGCAAGGGAATAAAGTTAAAAATGACAATTTAGTCTCATGGCATGGAGGTCGTCCAGAACAGATGTACAATTATTTAGATCAGTTAAACATTGGTGTATATACCTTAGAATATCCTTTTGAAAAGTTTCTAGAGTCAACAAAGGAAATCAAGTATTTCCTTATTCTCTCATTTGTTGACAAGTTTCTAATAGGTTGCAGAATTACAGTTTTGACAATCAACAAGCACATGAAACAAAATCTATCAAAGTACATAATGCTTGAATGGTTGTATTGGCTATTTAATTTTACCTAACCAGTAGTTGGACAGCTGATTATAGTAAGTAGGTAGGATTTCAGGTTATTTTAGTTTTCAGTTTTCAGCCAAGGAAAAGGCCCTAAGATATTAATGATTTAGTAGTTTGGTTTGAAGGTTGCAACACCTTTTTTTAGTCTTAGATCAGATTTAAGTTTGTAGAAAAGGGTGTGAATTCAGTCCAAGAGTTTCAGTCACAAAGATTTTATAACAAATCAAATGCATGTTTGGGATTGGCTCAGAGGATCAGACTGCTAGTCAACCATGTTCTTGACATCTCACTAGGAGATGCCATCCCCATTTGAAGCCGTTGTGAGGGTCCTATAAATATGGGATTCATAATTTTTAATTGAATTTTATAGTCTTGTAAATATGTACATACCTTGCTTTCTGCAAGTTGTTTTCCCATATTTTGAAAAAAATGAAAAATAATAAAAAAGCCAAAAAGAGGGTAAAAAGTCCTAAAAGAAAAATCAAAGGACTTAGAAAAATATAGACCCCAAAAGAAAAAAGAAATAATAATAGAAGGTGAGCAAGTCCAAATGCCACTACTTTACTTTTTACTGCAAGAATAATGATTATGTGCAAAGTGTCAATAAATGCCATAATCCATGATCAATTAAACAATTAAATATTAACTTTTCATGCTTTCAATTTCCTGTTTTAGATAGAGAATAAAGATTTGTAAAATAGTTTAAACTTGAAAAATTAGTAAATAGGAAGAGAATAATGAGAAGCTCAACAGTTTAATCTGAGCCCTCGGATGAAATAAGGTAGACTTAGATAGTTTTATGCTTTGAAAGAAAAATGTTTTAAGGTTGCAAGCGTAAATGCACCTACAAAATGAAGAAAAAATGTTAGAAATAAAGTTGGGTAGGTAGAAAGTAGTTGAGAAATCATGTAAATAAGAAATCATCATGAAAAATCACTAATTTACCCTCCCCTATAGGTATTCAATATTCTTAAAAAAATTTAGTCAAAAAGGTTCAGAGCATTTCTCTGATTTTTGTTGGGACTAGACCCAAGACTTGATGACTGATAAGTTAAAAATATTGAATTCCTACCTTAAACCTTCATCCATCAACATTTACCCTTCATTCATACATCAAAACCACTTTTTCCTAAGTAAAGGCACATTCTTACTTAGTAAAATTGTAACCCTAAAATAATTAATTTCATTCCCTTCAAAATCATTCATAAAACCCTCAAAAATTCATTTATCCTAAGTATTAGTGAAATAATATAAAAGATGAGCAATGCTTTATTTTTCACATTTTACTTAGAGATAACATGTGTTTTTCCATTTTACTACCCTTTTCATATTAAATTTTAACCTATTTTTATTAAATCCCTAATTTACCATCCCGTAGATATTAATTCCCCTATATCTAAATAACCCCCAAATACCCAATATTTTAAAATTTAGACCAAAGTTAGTATATCCCATGTGAGAAAAATAAAATCCTCGCCCAATTATTTCCCTTGGTCTAAAGATACCTATATGTAAATATCCCGCCCCATGTAGTTCAAACAAGTGTTCACTGCATTTGATTAAACTATATAATAATACATAATAACCGCGCCTGCATATAAAATTTGAAACATTTTATAAATGTTTCAAACTAAAAAATTACCTCTCGCCTATATTCGTATAACCCAAGGCTTTGAATTAATTAAATTTTTATTTATAAAGTTCAAAATCCATTGCCGCCTATGAAATTAGCCCGGCCCCACTATTATCCCGATGCAACTCCCAAACTAATCTGAGCCCTTCACTTTCAACTCTCAGATCCAACGGTTGACATCCCAGATCGCATGGAAAATATGCACGATTGCCCAAATACCAAAGCCGCATGAAATGGGTTGTTTTGCAAAGACTTCTCTCCTCCACGTGCCCTCTTTCTATTTGATCACATGGGTTAGGCTCAAAACTGCTTACCAGTAAAACTCCGCGTGATAAACCAATCTGGTTTTTAATTCATTCAAACTCCGTAATGGCCCTCCCGCATGATGTGACTTGCATTCAATGCTAGTGTAATGTAATCAATGTGTTTAAACAAAACCTTTGTAAAAGAATTTCATTCATCAAAATTTTCTTGCTCCTTTTACCTATTTCATTGCCATCTCCCTACTGAAGGAACCTTGTTCAAGCCCTTGTTTTCCATTTTCATGCTCAAAGCCTGCAAATAATTTCCCTGCAACCTTTGAAGACTGCCGAGGAGCTGCGCATTGCTCCGAATAATTCACTAAAGCCATAAATTCAGCCAAAACCTCAGAAACTCTTCCAAAAGCCGATACCTGCATCATAAAAGGTATTTTTCTCAAATTAGAACCTGCAATCGATTTAAAATACCTGTAAAAAGAAAACAAACACATTTAAAGTTAAAAAATCGATTAAAAAACTGCTAAAATGTCCCAAAAATAGGCCAAACTCTAGCAAATTTTTCCCAGAAACATGTTTCCCGACTGCGCACCATTTCGGAAGAAATTGAAGAGTTTACTCAGTTTATTAGTCTATTTCAAGCTCTGATATAAGCCAGAAAACCTCTGCAGGTACCTAAAACCCTTTGTGATCCTTTTAAAAGAGTTTTCAACCCTATTCCCATAAAAAATACTCAGAAAACCCTTGTTTTCTATTTCAAGCCAACTCTAAAGCTTCCAAACCTCTTTGACAGGCCTAATTGAGCAAAAAAACTAAATAAAATACTATAATTTGCCAAATTTTCCCAATTAAGCCTATGTTGTAGTAAAAATACTTCTGCAAACTGTCTAAACTTGCAGAAGTAGCCAAAATGCCAAAAAAATAGAGTTATAACAATCTTGAAGGTTCCAAAGTGCCAAAATCAAATCCAGTACTGTGACCACTTAAAGCCATTATCACCTCCCTGCAGCGAGGGTTTCATTAACAATTATTTTGTTTTGTAGGTCATTAGAAAAAGGAGAATTTGAATGAAACAATGTAAATACTAGTTAAAAATCTGTTTTACTCCAAAAGTTCACAAAGAAAAGAATTTTAAATGATATTCCTTAACAAAAGATTCCAGGCAGCAGAACAGAAATAAGTCATTTATGCAGAGAGAGATAAATTGCACAGTGAATGGTAAAAATGAAATAAGAATTCACAATGACAGTGAAAACATAAACAATCAAAGAGCATCAGAGTTAAAGTGTATCAGATGAAAGTTAGAGTGAAAGTCAAATCAGAAGAAGTTACAGAGCAGTCAAGGTAAACAATAAAAGTAAAACATGGAGGTAGTAATGGTAAAAAGAGATGAAAATAATTTCACCAAAAATGAAATTTATCCAAAGAGAAAGTAAAAAAAGTTAAAAGAACAAAAAGGTTAAAAGATGAAAACAGAGCATGGAGGGACATTTTTGCAGAAATTTTCTGTTTAAGTCATAGTTTTGTAGAAACTATTGTGACTAATCCAAGATGAATTTTTCAAAACTGAAGGAGGTTTATGTTCCTAAGATGTCCAACTACAAAAACCCCTCTCACGTTTCTAACGAACATTATGGATTTGGAAATATTAAACAATATTTTAGAGCACTTGTTTCAGAAAATGCTTGTTAAGTCATCAGTTTGCAGAGAAGATTGTGGCCAATCAGAAATACATATTAAAAAGATAAAGGATTTTTTTTTTTCTAAGCGACCCATCTACAAAAACCTATCTCACGTTTTGCATAGGTATTACAGAATGAGAGATACATGCACATATTTACAGCCTATTTTTCAAACTATGCAAAGCTCTGTTTTACACATCTTGTTGCAGAGCCTGTTGTGAACATCTAGTGCTGAATTTTAGGTAACTGAGAGAGGTTTATCTCAAAAACATATTTATATACAATAACCTCTTTCAATATTTACAAATATATTTTTGATCGAGACATAAAAAGGTATCATTGGACCCCAATTTTGCATAATTTCTGGAGCAGAATCCACAAAGAAAGGAAAAAATTAGTGACTTGGATGCCTCATCATCAACTAAGAGTTGATATAAAATTTGAATTATCCTCTTTGTCATCACCTATCCATAAAAAAATAGTGCCAAATAGATGCATTAGTTTTGAGTGTCCTTTACTTAAGTTATATTTATGTAAAACAGTTGGAGATATTTGTAAAACAATCTTGATATTTTTTCAAGATATTCTAGTTTAGAATTTGTATAAATACTTCACTCTTTGAAATATTTTGGTGGAATAAAATTGTTGGGATTGTTATAGTCATTTCTTCTTTGACTTTTAAGCTTTTTAGTGTCAAAACTTTGAGTAGCAGACTGGATCAAAGCAAATTGGCATCATACTTCAAGATCCCTATGATGAGCTATTTGGAGTGAAGTATTTTCTTCACTTGTCATTGTTTCTTTTCTCTATTACATGCATCCATTTATGTTAATGCTAAATCTGAATTTATAACTAGGAGTTTTACTACAGGATATGTTAATAGTACCATGTTTTTAACTAGTTATCATTTATATGTTTTCCTATGATTTCTAGTGTAGGGAACCCTTAATTTATCCCTCTCTCATTTGACCTCTCCTACTACTTCCCTTTTCTGGATTCAAGGATTCTTAAATTCCCTTTATCCCAATCATACCATCTCACAAAAACATCTTTCCAAGATCTCCAATGGTTATATATCTTGACCTGAAGTCATTTGACCTTTTTCCCTTGATCCAAGTCCTGTTTTCTTGATTTTGACTCCATAGCCCAATGGACAAATAGATCTCCCACTATCCATCCTTTCAAGTGATTTTTCCCACCAAATCTATGAAAACCAAACCAAAACTACACTTTCATAACTAGCCTAGTATTTACAAATCAAAACAAAGTTAAATTTTAAAGAGAGAGCCCTCTCTGAACCCTAGGAAGGCTAGATCCTAGAGTTTGAAGTTGGTTTGTGGTTACCTCGGTGAGTTCTCTCATGAACCTGGAGAAATTACTGAGTGATAACAAGTCTCACCTTCCATTCATTATTGAGATTTGTGACTTTACGACCTGTGATACCTGCAACTTGAGCGGAGGTCGCAAGATCGCATTTAGGAGTGAGTCGCATCCGCCACTGTTGTAGCAAAAATGCGACTGTGCGACCTGATGACGGAGCAGCTCCTGGTAATGGTTCTTGCATGTTGATTGTTTGTGAGGCAAGAGGTTTTTCTTGTTAGAACGTGGGTTGTTGTTGCAAACAGAAATGACAGTGGTGGTACACTTATCTCGATACCTATGGTGGTGAGTGAGAATATTCCTTTAGGTCAAACGCATAAGAAAAGGAATTTTTCATAGTGTGCCTACGTTGTGGTGTTTGAGTTCCAATTAGTCAAATGGTCACGCCTTGCAACAATACAATCTCACATTTACTGCCAACGTTACTGAACAATGCCTTGATGCATCTCATGCAATGCGATCTTACTGACATCGGTTGTTTGGAGGGTCTCCCGCATGCCTCTTTCTGCGCTTGAAATTCCTCTCGGTCATGCACCTCAGCTGTCAATTTATAGCAGTGACGAATCTCTTGCTTACTCTGTCATTTATGTCCTTACATACTCCTTTGAAATGTGTTGTCCCTTTGCAATGGTCACCATGCAAATTCTGAGGCTTTTGAATATGCTAATATAGTCCAACATTGAAGGAATTAATCCTCTACCCATATTGAATGCCAAATGGAAAATTGGAACCTCATCTTTGTAGAGTATTTTAATGATGTAGCTTATGGACTCTTTAATGAAAACAAATATGTTTTTCAATGTATACTGACAGTGTCTTTGACCGATTTCTTGAAGGAATAGTATGAGAATGAGTCAGCTCTTGGTGATAACAAGAAAGAAAACAAATGATTAGAGAATTAGCTCGTTTGAGGGGCAACAACATTGAAATATCTGAACTAATCTATTGTAAATTTTGGCCAATTATTTGAGCATTTCTAAGTCCGAATATCAGCTTAACTTATATTTCCATACAACCATCAACCACAGTAGAACCCGACACTTCATGATTCCACAAGGTAATGGCTCATTCACATAAAAGGCCTTCTTGAAATAACCGGGACCATGCTCTTGGAGGGTGGGGATTAAATGGAAATCAGGGCTGGTTTACATGCATCTTAGGGTTACGCATGTAGAGGGGGACTCGAAATTTTGAATACACACGAAATTTTGGGTGGTGTTGTAGTGGCTACAACAAATGGCAAATCACTGGTAGAATCCAACAACACTGTCAACATCCCAACAATAGACTGAGTCCAGATAGTGATGGAAGGGAATATTCAACAAGTTCTATGGGTATCCTTTGTATTACTTTGACCTTTACAGATATGCCCAATCGTTGTGCTTTAGCTAGGTCTCGTTAATTAGAAAATGTCAAAGCGGAAGCTCATGGATGCCAGTAGTTTGATGATGATGTAGAGAGCAAGGCAGTGGGCTTATTATATTAAGAATTTTAAAATAAGTTTCCGGTGTTGCTCCGCCGCCAGTAGGCCTGGACAATACCCCGACGGAGTCACTTCAAGAAATCACAAACGTTGCTTCGCTGCTAGCGAGCCTGTTCAGTACCTCGGTGGAGTCATTGCATTACCTCTCTATGCAGGAAGCCTTTCTCAATCCTTTACCCTTATTTGTTTCATGTGCTTTTAGCACTTATTTTCATGTGCTCGTGGCACTTATTTTTCATGGGCGGATGAGGGATCCCGACTTATTTTACGGCCCAGAGAGGTTGTTTCTTGTTTGACAGAAACTGAAAGGTATTCTGATTTGGGTTTTCCCTCATGCCAAGCCTTCACATCCCATCTACCACCCACAGGCGAAATGTGCAAAACAGATTATTAAGATGTTCGAGACTATGTTGGGCACAAGGCTCAGGTTATGGGTATATGCCATTCAAACTCATTAGGGTTCCTCACAAGAAAATGAATCGTATCTCCCATTCTAATGAATTTAAAATCACAGGAATTATGTTGCGAACGTGACTTTGATGACCTGTTTTGAGATAAGTTGCTTCTTGAGGTAACCACTACAACCTCACGCAAACAATGGAGTTAGGGTTTCAGCAATCAGGGAAAAACAAGTAAGACAAATCATCAGGATTTAGATGTGTGCAAAGAGGTAAAAGCAATCCATCCAGCTTTAAACCCATGCAAAGGGGGAGTAAGAAGGCTAGTCTAGGCACCAAGGGTTTCAAGGCCCCGGGTTCGATGAGGGATCATGCAGTGGTATGAAATGTATGGAAACTTTCATAGCTTTCTCAACAACCAGTGCAAATGATGCAAGGAAGAAAGCGTACAATGCGATGCAATAGATGAGGCTTCTGACACAATGCAATTCCATGTGCGAGAAAGATCAACTAGTTGCAGGTTGAAAAAAACAAGGCAAAGCACATGCAATGATTATTTGAATAGTATGTAGCAACAAGAAAACTGAAAGAGAAACGAATGCAAAATAAATACAAAACTATAATGCATAAAGCTACTGACCGTAAGAGAAGAAATAAAACATAATTTTAAACCATAAAGAAAAACTTTCGCAAGTACACCTAATTAACAACTTGAACTAACAAACTTAATTAATAGATCCTAGCTAGTATAAACCTAAAACCCTAGTTTAACCAAAGAGGTGGTCGAGGTATGTGAATTCATCTTTCCAATGCAACCACCGCATTAGTTCCCATCCTACAAGAACAACAATGTTCACAATCAGAGCCAACATACAAAATTGTGCACCAACAACAAGACTTACCTGAAGAGCATGTGCAACAATAAGAAGGTCATGGCTACTTACCAGAGAATGTGCCATAATAGATTTTTCAAGCTAAATTTCACTCTCATCCTGATGCACAAAAATATGTACTTGAAACCTAAAATCATCTATAAATGACACACATCCATGTGTGTACAACCCTAAATCCGATGGAAGTGAGGTAAAAAAATTCCTATCTGCAGGCATATTCATCGTATAGGGTCTGTCAAACCAGTCGATAATCTCACCATGATGTTGAGGATGATCAATCTGATGGAATGGAAAACATAAGCATCCTCCAGGCGTATTAGAGGTGCTCACAAAACCAAGTAAGGAAACCCTAATTTTGAAAGCCCTAGTTTCGGATTTGTCCCTGGGTTTTGTCGAGGATAAGAGGATTTGAAGCAACCTTTAGTGGAGGCTGAAATTCCTCACCATCCTCGACAAACTCTAGACCTTCGAGAGGGCGGCTTCCAAACTTTGATGGTTTGGTGAGATCAACTGGCGAATGGATGTGATCATTATTCGTGGTGATTTGACAAATGTCAATGGGATTATTATCAATTTGGCCAAATGTTTGCGCAATGACCGATTGACAATCTAATGTATCAGATTCTTTAGATTTCACAGGATGGAGTGAATTGACCGGAAGATTTTTAGGAAGTAGAGAGGTTTTCCAAAAATCACATGCTTGTGCCTGAGTGCAACTGGTACTGGCTAGGCAACAACTGAAAATATTAGAGACATTGGCCGGTGTTTTCCTTCCAGTGAATAAATTAGGGTATATCGGTTGTTTCATACCAGCTGTTAGGGAATAGAAATCTGTGCTCAGGGAAAGATCACTCGAATGGAAGGTTTTCCCTGATGAGCTGACATCCGAGGTGGTTATGCCAAGAGGAGTGTGATACGTGGGAACCATCATTTCAGAAACCCTAATCCTATAAACCCTATTTTGGCTTGCTTTAGGGGTTTCATCATGATCGTAATAACTTGAGGTAACAACCAGCAGAAGCTGAATTGCTTCAATTTCCTGATGGGTCCTTGAGTCATCACAAAGTGGATCATCAAATTTTGGTGGCTTCGTATGGTCAACAGATAGATAAAAATGATAGTCCTCAAAGGCGTGAGTGAATATATTTTCAGATAAGTAACGATCATTGGAGCCATCAATTTGATTAGGTTGGGCATTTGGTATATTAGACTCCTCTTGGGTTAATAATTGGGATGAATCAATAAAATAAAACTCTTGAGGTTGCTGAGAGAACCAGTCACTATTTAAGTTGTTTAAATATTGCGGATGAAAAATATTATACATAAGAGATTCATAAATTTTGTAATACGATTGTGAAACACCACCTGGGTGCTCATGATTGTTTCCAATGCCAGTACAAGACGATTTTGAAAGACTTTAAGAAATTACTGGTGTGGTAGGCTCAAGAAATGAATTAGAGAATAATGGATGAAATGATTCGGATGTGAGGGCATCCACCATACAAGGACCTTCATCTCGCACATCAGTGTCATCCAGAGAGGCCAATGATCCTGCATGCCCATCATGATCCAATGATTTTGAATGGAAATCAACTTTATCTAGGCCAAGACTCAATTTATTATTAGTATGTGAATGAGATTTAGGACTGTGCATAGGTAAGAATTCAGTGGACTCAAGATAGGTTTCATTAATAGGGAGATATTTTGGGCCAATATGGTTTTCAAGCTCTAATTTGACAGGGTGCGTGAAAGATTCAGAGGTGGTACAAAAGGTTTTATTTTCTTACATACATTTATCATCACTCATAACTTTTGCGACCATAACTCCATTACTTGGAAATTCAGGAGGAGGAATAGTAATATTCTTTTTGGAAGCCTGAATGTGTTCTGGAATTGGGGATATAGACAAGGAAACATTAGGGACAAATTCTAAACATCTGGCAACTTGAGGATCATCATAACAAAAATTGGGATCAGGCTTCGTATCTGATTGAAATTGCTCCAGGGAAATGAAAACCACATGTCGAAACTATTCAATTAAATACGCCCAATCGACATCCCTTTCAAGGAACTCAAAAAAAAGATGAAAAAATTTGATAGAAAACTCTTCTAGAGATTCTTGAGGTTCCATTTTGATCTCATTTAACCGTATTAATACATTTTAAAAATCGTACCTATGAAAAGCTTGTTGTAATTCATCGACGAGCTTCTCGAAAAAATGGATGGAAGATGCTATAAATGTGCAGCACCATTGCTTAATGTGACCTTTGAGAGTGAGGGAGAAAACCACACAAGCCAACTCCTCATCGTCAATTTCATAACACTCACAAAACTCACAGAAATCTGAAAGGTGCTCGGTTATGGAAACTCCATTCTCACCGTAGAATTTTAATTGGGACAAGTGATACATAGGTTCATCTGGGATTGAGCATCGAGAACCAGATAAATCTGATAAACATCTCAGGAGAATGATTTAGGGACGAGCCATTACAGATATGAGAGTAACTGCAGGCTCTAAGGGCTCAGCTTTTCATCTGGCCCTCCTTCTAGTGTCAGTTTTGTTGACGGGAAAAATTTTACTGTCGACAATAAGGGGGTCTCCCCAGTGAAAGGTCCCAATTAGACCTCACACCATTTGGGATAGAAGCCCCATCTTGTATGTGGGCCCGACTACCACCATAAGTGTTTCCACTCTTGGTTTTCGGATGAGAAGATGATGGAGCAAAGGAAAAGGTGAAACAACCAATCAGTGAAGCAAAATCAGCTCAAGATTAACGAACCATAAACAAAGACACAAGCAAGTCCAAACAGAAAACCAAAAGGGGGGTACGCCATGAATGGGATCGGTGAGCCAAAAAACCATTCAAACATACACGAAAGAAAACACAATAGAAGTTAACTACAAAGTATTTCATAATAGATCAATGACGTGACAAGGAACAAATAAACACTGATTCGAGAGCAAACGTACATGCAACCACTGTGAATTATTTCATAATCAATTTCATGCATGAAGGCATCTGCATAACATAGTGAAATATAAGATAGCTAGTATTATCACCACAAACAAGCACGTGAATCAATGCCAGAAAAGGGAATATATTATTAATGCTGCTGCAATGTCAAATACATGTTTACACCTCGTTAAAACCCAATAGTGGAATATGGGCTATTCATATAAATGCATGATACAAAAAACCTAGCCTCGCTACCTCTATCTCGACTTGGTACCAAGAGCCGAGTGCCTTTAGCTCTCAAGCAACAATTCTTCTATCATCCTGGCTTCAATTTCCAAGCTAAAAGTCCCTTGAATCCTTTCCCAAATTTATACATATAGGCTGACAGGGCTCTTGAGTTGCCCTTGATTCTTGGTCTTCTCGACTATTGGTTTGGCTTGCGACTCGGGCCATTTGTGACTTGCGACCCAGGGTTATATGCGACCTGCGACCTGAGGTCATCTGCGACTTGCGACCTTGAGAAATCTGCGACATGCGACCTTGAGAAATCTGTGGCTTGTGACCTACAACCTTGATGAATCTACAACCTTAAGCAATCTGTGATCTGCGACCTTGAGAAATCTGCGACCTATGACCTTGAGAAATTTGCGACCTTGCGCCCTGGAGTTTTGGTCCCTCCTGCATTATTCTTTCAATGATCTCTTCCTCACCGGAGAAAACCCCGGCTTTTTCCATGCAAGTCACCGACTTTTACCAATAAACAAATAACACAGGTCACATTTACTTAAAATAATATTGATGTTGGAAGCACATGTAATTAGCCAAAATTTTTTTTAACAAGTAGTAAATCTAGACCCCTATGTGGTCTTGTTTTTCAAGTCGAAATGTTGTGTGTGCAGCTTGTAAATGGTATCATTAGTCCAAATCCTTCTCAGAAGAGCTTCGAAGACATACATTGATTCTCATTATTTAAGTGATTTCTTCGGTTTATGACTGCCTCCTGCATTACATGATTAGCCTTTTATGGTCTCCGGGGAGTGCCTAAATTTGCACGTACCTTCAAAGAACGCGATTCCCTTCTCTACCATCATATGTTTCCTTGTTTCTCATCAAGACTCCTTCTGGGAATTTGTGGAAATTTTTGGCTAGTGTCAAGTTCAACCCAACATAGGAACCTCTACTTATCCTAAGAAATTGCTATTTCTTTACATGGTTCTCCCCACCGTAATGCCTATTTCCACTTTTATTTTCCTAAAAGGTGGCCATGAGAAAAAATTCCACAACACCTTCAAAGGGATGGCCTCTTTACCCATAAATGAATAAGGCATTATTTTGGGGGTCATGCTACGTAATTTGCAATGTATTTGGTGCACTATAGCCAAACTCTAGTCCAAAAAAAATTATTAGAAACTAGAGGCAATCATCCAATGGAATCCAACCACAAAGACACACCCTCAAAACAAGGCTCAACGTGTTCTCGTCATCGTCTATATTCTTAGGGACATGAATAATAAAACACCCATTATTTAATAATCATTTTTCATGAGGTCGCAACCCTAGCATGCAGGTCGCATGGTCGGAGAGTCGCATCCGGTTATGGATCCTCTTGTGTGCGACCTCGCGACTTGGTGACTATGGAGGTCACATGGTCAGAGAGTCACATCCAGTTATGGATCCTCTTGTGTGTGACCCTGCAACTTGGTGACCTGAGTGAAGGTAGCGACCTATGGAGGTCGCATAGTCGTTGTTCACAAAAGTTCACACCTTCCACTCATTCTTGAGATTTGTGACTTTGTGACCCATGATACCTGCAACTTGAGTGGGGGTCGCAAGGTTGTGTTTAGAAGTGAGTCGCACCTTCCGCTCATTCTTGAGATTTGCGACATTGCGACCCATGATACCTGCGACTTGAGCAGAGGTCGAATTCAGGAGTGAGTCGCACCTTCTGCTCATTCTTGAGATTTGCGACTTTGCGACCCGTGATACCTGCGACTTAAGTGGAGGTCGCAAGGTCACGTTTAGGAGTGAGTCGCATCCACCACTGCTGTAGCAAAAATGCGACTGTGCGACCTGATGACGGAGCAGCTCCTGGTAACGGTTCTTGCATGCTGATTATTTGTGAGGCAAGAGATTTTTATTGTTAGAACGTGGGTTGTTACTGCAAACAAAAATGACAGTGGTGGTACACTTATCCCAATACCTATGGCATTGAGTGAGAATCTTCCGTTAGGTCAAACGCATAAGCAAAGGCGTTGTTCATAGTGTGCTTTCGTTGGGGTGTTGGAGTGCCATTTAGTCGAATGGTCACGCCCTACAATAGTACAATCTCACGTCTACTATCAACATTACTGAACATCACCTCGATGCATCTCATGCAATGCGATCTTATTGACATCAGTTGTTTGGAGGGTCCCCTGCATGCCTCTTTCTGCGCTTGAAATTCCTCTTGATCGTGCACCTCGGCTGTCAATTTATAGCAGTGACACATCTCTTGATTTCTCTGTCATTTACGTCCTTACATACTCCTTTGAAATGCACAGTCCCTTTGCAATGGTCACCATGCAAATTATGAGGCTTTTGAATGTGCTAATATAGTCCAACGTCGAAGGAATAAATCCTCTACTCATATTGAATGCCAAATGGACAATTGGAACCTCATCTTTGTAGAGTATTTTAATGATGTCACTGATGGACTCTTAATGAAAACAAATACATTTTTCAATGTATACTAACATCGTCTTTGAAAGATTTCCTGAAGGAATAGTATGAGAATGAGTTAGCTCTTGGTGATAACGAGAACGAAAACAAATGATTAGAGAATTAGGTCGCTTGAGGGGCAACAACATTGAAATATCTAAACTAATATATTGTATCTTTAAGCCAATTATTTGAGCATTTCTAAGTCTGAAAATCAACTTAAACTTATATTACCATACAACCATCAACCGTAGTAAACCCCGAAACTTCATGATTCCACAAGGTAATGATTCATTCACATAAAAGACCTTCTTGAAATAACCGAGACCATGCTCTTGGAGGGTGGGGATTAAACAAAAAGCAGGGCTAGTTTACATGCATCTTAGGGCTGCGCATGCAGAGGGGGACCCGAAATTTTGAATACACCCGAAATTTTGGGTAGGTGTTGTAGTGGCTACAAGAGGGACATGATTTAGCAATGATAGACAAAGGTGCAAGGAAAAGCTATAGTCATCATGCATCCAGTATATGGAATAAAAGCAAGAGATCCAACCTTCAAGCCTCTACCAAACAAATAATGCAGTAGAACCACCTCCCAATCTCAAGTCCAAGGTAATTTAGCATCACCATTTGGAATAGCAAGAATCCATGATGCCTATGTGCTATTGGGAACCATTGGGCAGACAAAACAGGAGAAATGATACTCATACTCTCCCTTCACAACCTGCTAAAAAAATCCTAGATCAAATTTCAAAACAACAATGCATATAAAATCAAAGTCTTAACTTATGTTATCTGCCTAAATTTTTATCTGACATGCCATGTGAGAAACCTATATGCCATTTTCTTTTTTCATGCATGTGATTTATGGACTACTAAATAGTGGAATTCATTTTGTGATTTATTTAGGTTGAATTGGTTTCTAGGATCACATATTATGAATTTTTATATACAAATATGCAACATAATATATTCATACAAAGTTCACTGATAAATTTTACACAAGTGTTGTCAAGGATCTTTTGAACCATAACCTTGATCCGAGAAAAAATTTGGATTTATCAAATGCAACACCTCTTATTTCTCCTACAACTAAGGGTCATGTTGAGGTGGTCAATGAGCTTCTTGCTAGAGACAGTTGACAGGGATTTCCAGAAACTATGGCAATAATGCACTGCATATTGTAGTAAGAAGTGGTTACACAGATATTGTGAGAGCTTTACTAGCAAAGGATCTGCAAATGGCTTGAAGAATAGACATAAAGGGCTAGACAAAAATTCACATGGAATCCAAAGGAGCCAATTGCTTGTATGTGGTGAAGGCACTAATTCAGGTTGACCCAACAGTAGTTATGCTATCTGACATAAATGGTAACATACCATTTCATGTATTTACAATGAATAAGTGTGAGGAGGTATTGTCTCTAGATAAAACCTACTAGAGTTTCATCAAATTACATGATTTGGTTTAGAGTTGTACATTTTAATTAGTATGAGGAGGGACTTGTCCGTTCAACCAAGAAACAAACGTAAGATTTATTTCCAGTTGCTACCAAAACCAAAAAAACCGCATAATTATTCCCTAAACCTAGAGAAATGCATGCTTCAACCGTAACAAATTTTGCAACAAAATCCTTCTTAACATCCACACTAAATGATACAATCCATAATATCAGATTTCAATGAGAATAATTTGAATTTAGTAGTAATGTAAATAAACCATATAATTTTATAAAAGTTTCTCCATCAATAAACAAAGCCAAGGGTCCTAGTAAATGAATAGTGAATGAAACTGAAATAAAGTGAGTTTTCAGCAAGATTCTTTCCAAATAGGGTGCTAAATAAAAATCCTTGAAGCTACATTTATTTGTAATAAGATTAATAAAAAACAATGCTTTCAAAGCTCTTCATGTTTGTTTCTTTTAACTAATTTACATCTCATTGTGAAATTAATTTTTCATTCATCTAATATCTTCCTATGGTAGGCTTGTTCTTAGCGAAATTACCTAGTGATAATGTCATTTATATTATACATTTTTGCATATCTTAAAATATCATGAAGATGAACATCCTTTTTAAATGATCTTAAGTTTTGAAAGTTAAAGCTCTCTCTTCTATTTTTGTATAGAATGCATTTTTCAAATCTGAACATAAGCCCATTACATTGCATGTTTCAAATATGAACACAAGCTCATTACATTGCATGTTTATTTCATGGGTAAAATATTGATCGTGTACACTTTGTTTTATAAAACCCTTACTTTTAGTAATTTGTTTTATCTAGATATGAATTTATTACTCTATCATAGCTACCATTTTCATTTAACTGATTTTATTGAGTTTCGTTGTAGTGATGTAACATTTTATTCTACCATGGAATTTTTGGCCCTTATAAAGTGACAAGCACATGTAAAATGCATAGCCCCAATTAGAAGCTTCCACTAAATAGAAAATCCAGTCTAATGAGTTTTTTTTTTATATATTTAAACTCTAGTTATTATAAGAGGAAAAAATCCTATAGGTTGTGGAGAGTAGACAATTCTTGAACATCAGAGATCATTTTATCTTTCGTGATGAGATTGAGATATCCTCTTATCTTTCATGATGAGATTGAGACATGTCTTTAACAAAGAATTACAGAATAAAATATGGTGCAGTCATTGGCCTTATACAATGAACATAATAGATCATGAAACAAATCACTGATCAATCAAAAATATGACCAATGTTTTAGTTTTCAAAAGAACTCATTTCCCCCATTAATCGATGCAGGAATTGTTTTTGGCTAGTATGAAATTTTGGTTGAACTTGAATTTCGTTTTTGGCCAACGAAAAACTTTACCTTTGGCATTATCGATAGGCTCTTACATGTTTTCAATGGAACTATTAGAGCATCCAAAGCATTTTTAGAAATACAAATTTCCTAAACCAAAGTATATCAAAACAATGTGTATGGAAGGATTTGTGAAGTTTTCTCAAGATAATTTAACCTCGTTTTAGCTACATGGAGACAAAGCAATATAATTACGTCAAAGGTGTCTCTCTACAGGTTTGGGCTTTGTAAACACACAATATATTTTTTCGGTGTAGCTTTGCACCTTTATGGGAAATTACTAATCCTATTCTCTATGGATATTTTTTTATTCCCCTAGTTCTATTCTATAAAGGTAGAGGGGGGATGTAGTGTATTTTTGTATACTGTAGTTCTTTTTTCTTTGAGGTTCTTGTTTTCACACCCCATTGCTAGTTGAAGTACTTGTCGAAGGACATGGTTATCATTGAGAGGTAGAGAATTTTTTCCTTGTATCCATGCAATTGCATCTTTAGATACTTGTGCTTGGTGTGTATTTCAAAGTGTTTAAATTCCCCTTGGAAATTTTGTTGGTGTAATGGGTATTAGAAAAAATTTGTTCTTACCATTTTAACCTTTTTTTAGGGGTTGCATTTCAATATCATTGTTATGATCATTTTGTTTTGACATCTTGAATTTTTTAATAATGAAAAGAACTCCCAATTAGTTTTATAGCCCCTACAACAAATAGAATTCAGGCATGTAGCTCATTATTCATAATTTCATGAAAATTAGTCTTTTAGAGGAAGATTTTTATGTTGTCACAACAAATTTACATGATTCAAAAGGTGAGAAATCAATATTTTGTGTAATTAGAGATTTTAGGTTTGATAATTATAAGTCATTTATATGTTATAAATGTCTTCAAAGTTTCACTTATAATTTAATATTAAACTGAACATATTGATTATCTTATACGTAACTATTTCCCCCCCACCCATTTTTTATAACTTCCATAACCATTAGGTAGGGACCTGTAAGTTCAATGCTATTTTTCCTGTTTGGTAAAATATTTCTAAGACTACAAAATTTTATAATTTATTGAAAGTTGTAGAAATTACAATTTATAATGTTTCAAGGTTAAAATTTTTTAATTCTAATTCTTTAAAGGGTGCTAGCTCAATGGAAGAGCACCTACTTTACAAGCAAGAGGTTGGTGGTTTGATTCCATTGTGTGCTGATATTCATATGGAATGGCGACACTCAACTTTTGGTGAAGAAGGCTCTTTTGACCATCACTAATGACCTTATGGTGACATTTTTCGACCCTCACCCAAATGTCAAATGGTGACAATCACTATCTGTCATTTAATAATTATTTATGATGGACCATGAATGTCACCACAACACCTATAATTTTGTCTATGCATCCTTTGGTAACGTTCAATTTTGGTGATAGAGGTTTTTTTAACCATCACCAATGAGCTTATAGTGACATTTTTCAACCCTCACCAAAATATTAAATGGTGACGGTAAATTAATGTCCCCATATATATGCATTAATAGTGACGAGCATGAAAGGTCCATCACAATAAAGCATTGTTGTTCATATGAAATGATGACCGTCACTATCCGTAATTATAATAATTATCCGTGACGAACCTTGAATGTCACCACAACACATTCTTTTGGCAACGCCACCTTCGGTGACGTTCAATTTTTTGGTGACAACAACTAAGTTCCATCACCATTGCTCATATGAAATGGTGAGGGTCAATATCTGTCATTATAAATAATTATCGGTGATAGATCTTGAATGCCACCACAACACTTATAATTTTTGCGATGCCACCTTTGGTGACGTTCAGTTTTTGGTGTTAGAGGCTCTTTTATCCATCACCAATGAACTTATGGTGACACTTTTCGACCCTCACCAATGTCCTTTTTCTTGTAGTGTCTCTTATGAAATTATGATCCATAAACTATTGTGGATATTCCATTAGACAATTATTCACAATAGATCTACTAAAATATATTTGGAAATTTTAAACTACACTATGAGGGTCAATTTCTCCTTAGAGTTTTTTATTTCTTAAGTAATGTGTTAGACTTGTGCATGTAATAGATAAAATATCATAAATATAGAACAATAAAATAAAAATAATAAACCACAATGAATGCAAGATATGATTGGGGAAACCCTTAAAAGAAAAAAACCAACCAGAAGGTGAGGCTTATCTACTCTCTCTTTATTTGAATGGAAATGGATGCAAGTACAAAGGAGTGATACCTATGTCCCATGGGCTTATACAATGCATATACCCTCTTTATTTTATCTCTCTCTATCCACTCTTAGAAACTATATTCATCTATGGAACAAAATGCACTCCAATAGAATGTAATCTCTTTTCCTCCTAGTGGTATGGTTATGACATAGCCCAATAGAGCCCTAGTGGTGGTTAAGTTTCACTCTTTCAACTCTTAACTAGAGTTAAAATATTGAATCTTCTAAAATTTTATTCACCATGATCAAGTAGTTATCCCATTTTTCATTCATAATAAGGGCTAGCATGGCATCCTTTCGCATCATGGTGGCCAAAATAGGAAGGTAAACTTTTAGGTGGAATATATTTTTCATATACACTCTATTTGAGGTATTTATTGCACCATAGGAAAGATATATGAGTGTAACAGGGGATGGTATGTCATTGACTTGAATTATGGTGGTCAATCAGAAATGTTCTAGGACCTATCGTGATTGACCACCATAATTCAAGTCAATGACATAACATCCCTTGTTACACATGGAAAGGGGGATATCCATGTGGAAGTATGAAAAAGGATCTATAAGGTGTAAGTTTTGACTCATATTGAGGGTTGAATGTGTCAAATTTAATCCCTATTTTTCTATCAAGCTATTTTATAATTGGGTTACTAGGAGGAAAAGGGGTTCAATTCTGTTCTAGCGCATTGTATTCCATATTAGAGAAGCGTAGCTGGGAGTGGATAGAAAGAGGGAAGAACATAGAGGGGTTTTATTCTATCAACCCATGGGCCACATATCTCATTGCGTTCTATTTTGCACCAATTACATTTAAAGAAATAAAGTGTACAATATTCTCACATTCTAACTGAGTTTTCTCTTGAAAGGGTTCCCCACATCATATCTTTGTGTTATTGTGGTGTTTGTGAATATCACCTTTGATTTATTTTATTATGTATTTTTTGGATTTCATTTATTTATCTCCTCATTAACTTTGTTTCTCTGATAACTTTCAGCTAGTGATATACAATTTTCCCAATTCTGACCTTTAGATGGAAAGTTATGGTATTTCGCAAGTTTGGAGTATTTTTATTATTTTTGAGGAGCTTACAATATACTTGGCACATACATGTAGCATCACACATTTTGATACCCCTCTATATGGGAAAACACAGATATATATATATATATATATATATATATATATATATATATATATATATATATATAAAATACATTTTATATATATTTATATATATTGTATAAATATTATACATTATGTATATATGATATGGATTACACATTATATAGATTATATGTTATATATTATTATTTTATATATATATTAAAATCACATTAAAAATATATATATATTATATAAGTATCCAACTACACTAACGTGGATTTTAAATCTCAATATGATAAATAAAGAAATAATTAAAAAAATAAACAAACCTTGTCATATTATATAGTATAAATATGTATATAAGATATCATATATCACATTGTATTATATACCAGTCAAGATCCATCTTAACCTGGGATCTTGATCCATCTTAATTCTGAATCTATCAAGCTTTGAGAGGGATCAAATTTGTAGAGGTGAAAATCTCTTTTTTTAGTGCAAAACGTGATGAAAGGTTAGCCTAGATCCATCTTAACTTTGGATTTAGATCCATCTTAACTCTGGATCTCTCAAGCACCGAGAGGGATCAAATCTGTAGAGGTGCAAACCTCTTTTTTTAGTGCAAAACTTGAGGAAAAGTTTGCACCTTGAAATATTTGATCTCTCTTAGCGCTTGATAGATGTGGAGCTAAGATGGATCTAGGTTGGTTTTTTACACATTTACAAATAGAATCTTGAAATAACTTTGTTTAGCCAATTCTAATTTGGTGGCTTGATAGATCCGCAGTTAAGATGGATCTAGGTTGGTTGTTTACACATTTACAAATAGATTCTTGAAATAACTTTATTTAGCCAATTCTAATTTTGTGGCCTTTCGCTTAATGCAGAAATTAAATAATTCTAATTTAGATTAAATTTTAAATGTTAAATGTTAAACATTACTTTTAAATTTACATTTAGGTTTAGGTTTTACATAAGAGAGTCAATGCATGTAGTGTACTCAAATACAAACCTCGAGATCCAAATTTATTAAATTTAATAATATTAATATTATAATATATTAATATGAATATTATAATTAATAAGAATATTAGTATTAATCTTTTAATATTTGGGTATTTGGCCTTTAGGCTTCACCTAAATAAATATAAAAATGTGTTATTTTTTACCATACCTCTAGTTTATTTATATTTATATTTATTTACCATACCTCTTTTATTTACCATGGTATATACTTAGATGTTGGTTTCTAATCATATTTGATATATTTTTATGTATTTATCATACCTCTCTATATCTCTTTTATATTTATTTATTTACCTTATTTACCCCATAGTATTAATAATAATTTGTCCCATGGTATTCAGCCATGATAGTTGGCCCATAAACTTCACCTAAATAAAATATTAAAGAAAGTTTTATTTTTTATCTACCATACCTCCCATTTATTTATATTTTTATTCATTTACCATACTTTTTTTTTTAAATGTTCTTAAATATACTTTACATTACATCTACCAATGTTTTAGCTTTAAAATAACATTTCTATTGTCAACAGTTTAATTGGCTTAGTGATTAGCATAGTTGCCAAATTCGCACGTATTGGAGAAAAAAATACGAGAATTCGGCAATTCGATTCGTATATCGAATAGTTCGGAAAAAAATCGATTCGGTTAACACGATACTACTGTTTGTCTCGAGGTTCAGGTTTTATGGAATATTTGCCTACGCTTCAGATTTTATGGAATATCCACGTCCCGAGAGAGGTGGCTCTTAAAGCCAAAATAAATAAGATTTTTGTTTTTCAATTTCATTAATGCATACAACCGGTTTAGAAAGTTGGCTTGTGAAGTCGGTAAATCTTAGAAATTTAGCTGTTAATTAAAGCCAAAATAAATGAGATTTTTGGTTTTCAATTTCACTGTTGCATACAATCAGTTTAGAAAGTTGATTTGTAAAGTTAATAAATTTTAGAAAGTTGACTTGTGAAGTTAGTAAATTGGATGAAATTTTAAATAGGTTAGAAATTAGTAAATGAGATGAAATTTTAAATGGGTTTAAATTAGATAGCTGAGTTGCTAAATTAGTAAATGAGATGAGTAGTTGAAATTAATTGAAATTTTAAATAAGTTTAAATTTGAAGAAACTTGATATATTTTTAATTAAAAAAATTAAAAAAAATACTATTTATCAAATGAATTTAGATAAATTTTAAAATTAGGAAGTGATTTTAGGTTAAAGTATTGAGTTTTGAAAATAAAATAAATTTTGGAGGGAAGAGTGAAATATGGTTTTTTTTGGGGAATTGTAATGTCAAAATTGTTTATATTAGTCAAAATTAATAGAAATTATTTAAATTTCAAAATTAATGGGAAGAAAATGTGCAAAAGGATTGCTATTATAGAAAGAAAACTACATATTTTAGCAAAATAAATTGTTACAAAATGAAAATATTGTCGAATTTTTTCCGAATTGAAATTTTTTCATTCGAACTTTTACCGTACCGAATCGAATTCGAATCCGAATTCGAATTCGAATTTGGTAACTATGGTGATTAGAGATATCGATGTATAATTTTGTCGTAGATCAGATATGGGCTGAAATGTACATGGTTGGATACAAAGGCATCAGTGGGATTCAATGTGAGTCTAATATAAAAGAGAAAGGCCCCACGAGATCGAGGCTTGCGTGGAAGAGCCCAAGATTTTAGACAGTAACGGTGAGGACCAGAGCAATGGTGCAGAAACGGATGATGAATACTCATCAAAGGCATTTTATGACGAGCAAGAGAATCTCCAAGTGGAGATAACAGAAGAATACTACGAGAAAGTAAGATTGCGGTGGAGCAATCGGCTCGCTCAGTATTGAGTGGCCAAGCCACTTGAAACCAGAAATTCATGTAGCCTTTAAGAAGCTTTCTGGCTGGTGCAATCACGAGATTTTCCGGTGTCATGGTGTGACCAATAAAACATTATGACAACGTACGCAAGAGAAGATGCATCATCGCTAGGTTGTGAAGGGTTTGGAAGTGCACAGAGTAGTTACGTGCTGAAAATATCGATCCTCATGCAACCATTTTAGAAGAGAAAATGGTGGTGCGTTGTTGGAATTCGTTGCCAGGTGGGCAACGACAGAGGAGATTCTGGAAAGAGGTCACTGGGAAAAGGAAGAAGTGATGAAATGCAATGGGTTCATAATTGTGTGAGCGATGTGTTGGCTGGACGAACACATCGGTGAGAAATGTGACTAGAGAGAGTCATGAAGAGAACACCGGTGGTTGAGGCTGGAGTCGAAGCAACGGTGAGGAGGACATTGTTGCTGCAGGCTGAGGTCAGAGTCGCGGCAGAGGACGTCGATGGGGCAAGGGTCAAGGTTTCGGTGGTCGTAGTGGTGGACGCTTCGAAGGAGGCAGCGACAGCTATGGCCAGGATGGATAGGTTCTCAGTGCCAGAAGGTAGATCTCCAAGTTCGAAGTGGCGTAGCTTATGCTATTCCTGAAAATTTTCTCCATCTGATCGTTCCACCTAGAATTGGCCGAGGGTAAGATGGAGGACATGAATGTTCATATCTGCACCACAAAAATTGATGTCAGGACAGATATGCGACAGGCATACGAGTGGTGGGGTGTGGTGTCAGTAGCAGCAATGAATGAAATGCTCATCTACAGTTCCGAAGGAATGGACCATGATGAAAATGATGTGTGAGGAAAAAACTTTTGCTCGGACGCAACAATAATGTGGTATTCATTGCCAGATCATGTTGTTTAAATCGTGCCAAGAATGGCTTGGGAAGGTTCAACGCATGGGGAAGTTTCAACGTAAGAAATGAGAATCATGGAAAATGGGCTATGGTATATCTATGAAAGATAGCATAAGGTGAGAGAATGGAAGCTAGATAGCAACAAGGCATAAATAAAATGAAAAATGAAAAAATTATTATAATGGGGGTGAAATTTTTTAATTTGTATATATAATTTTAAATGGGTAAGGGCCATAGTGAGCAAGGCTGGGCTGACTCACTTAACAAGGTTGGTTAGATTTAGTAAAAAAAACTCATGTCAAGTTTAAAGGGGAATGTTAGATAAATTGAGTGAGTGTTAGACCCAAGGTTGACCAAGTTAAACAATGATGGTTTTTGGCACATAGTATTGTACACCCATGATTTTCTGCTTATAATATTACACTTAATGAAGCATATAAAAAATTGAGAAGAAATCATTATAATAAAGACAAAGAAAGTGAAAGGTGAAAACTCACTTAGCCAAATTGGCCAGAATTTTGGTCAAATATAATGAAATTTTATTAGAGTAAGTTTTCGCTTTAGGGGTTAAATAGTGTGTATATTGTTTATGTATATATTGCTGGTTATTGTTCCTCTCAATAAATTTTGATAATTTTTTTATGTTTCTCGCACTAATTAATTAAGTTAATATGTCTCCAATAACCTTCTTCATATACCATAAAGTCAATAACGAAGCCACTCTAAATCTTACACCTCCCGAAACTATATTTCCACATGTTATAAACCTTGTTTTTTTCTCACTATATAGGGCATCATATTTGTATAAATCACAGGGAGAAGAGGGGGATACTTTCAATATTAATACACATCGCGAGAAATTTGAGTTTAAAACAATTCCGAGACTAAATTTGTAATTTAAGCCATGTCTTCATCCACTACGTAAGGGTAGGGCCACGAAGGCATTGGGTAGGATTGTGAAGGTTTTGAGCCCTCGAAATAATAATTAATGAAAACAAACTTGGCGTATACCATCCAACACACTTCACCCTTTAGCAGCCCAACTTTGATAGATCATGCTTGCCACAATATTTTCCAAATAGTAGAGGTTTCCACGATATCACATAAGTGTTGTGAAGGTGCGAGCTTGTGATTTTGCAATGGTTATTTAATGTAAAATTTATCCAGTAGTTGACTAGTCATCCTGTATCATGGCATAAATAAAATCGCGAGGAGTCTTGGCCTCACCAAAAGAGCCTCGGACTCTCAAGGTCATTAATTAATGCCAAATCCACAAGGTCATTAATTAATGCCAAATCCACTACAAGGGAAAATAGGGTATTAATGAATGACTAGTTTACCTATCATTTCTTAAAATTGGAAGAGGTATAGATTATAGGATCTATCCTTTCTGTTAGGGGTTGGTGATTGCTATTCGTACAAAGATGGACGATGGGATTCAATCCTATTAAGGAAGTCCTTTCGAGGAAAATTTTTGGGTGAAGCTCTAAGGGTTTTCATTAGAACTTTGTTCTAAACCAACTATTAAGGAGATAATTAACTCTATAGGAAAATTTTACTATGTGGAAGAAGGTCGTCAAGGTTTACTAGATAAGAGGATTTCCTGAGTACTATTGGAGGTAGACATTTCTAGGGGTTTTCTAGATGAAATGTATATTTTTTGGGGTCTTACTCGGTCCATTAGTAGATCGATTATCGGGGCGTTACTTTTGGACACCCGGGATGCCATTTAATGAGCCACTTGATTGAAAAATTTACACAGAGGTTGGGGGATAAACATAGGCCAGAGTAATGATAGAATAAAGTTTTGACACTATAGTGGACAATCCACATTTGAAGAATAGGGCTATGGGGCCTTCAAATGCCTACAAGGATTCATATATTTCTATAAGTGATTCTTGTCATAATTCAGATCTTTCTACTCATATTTTGGATAAGGCTATTTGTTCTCCATTATCGTCTCATCCTCCTTTGCCTCATTTTTACTTGGATAAGCCTAATATGATAGAAGTCTCACTAATCCATTGGGGCTTTCCAATCTGGATTCATAGGTCCCCTTTATAGATTCAGGTGGATATGATTTGATTCCTTTTCCGTTGTCTCCTTCCACAAGTTGTCAGACTCAGGACAATGCGCTCAAAACAATTTTGGGCCTAAAGGATCCCCATTTCAGCACAATTTAGATTTAGGAGTTCCAATGGGGGGTCCTCTTAACCTGTATTGAAGGATTTGGAATTAGAGTTACTAGCTCGTAATGAGTTAGTGGGTAGAGATCCCTTTTAAATTAATAAAACCATTTTCCAAGAGCCCGAGGTTGTGGTATGTAATGATTCACATAAATATGTTACGACCAGAAAGAAGAAGGGAGTTAAATTTAAGAAGGTGGTCAATTGTTCTAGAGTATCAGCTGATTTACAATATTCTTTTCAGTAGCTGATGGGGGAAGCACAACATTCTACAATTGTTCCATTTTCTCAATTGGGAGCCTTTGGTTCGTTTGAGTCTTATCCTTAGAGAGAAATCACCTGTCAAATACCTAACATAATGATCATTATGATAATGAATATTAGGGGTCTGGGGTCATCACTGAAAAGAAGATCTAGTAAGACACATAATGTTTCTTAAGAAACATTCAATGGTTCTTTTTCAAAGGACTATAGTTGATAATGAGAAGGCCAAGAAAAAATTATCTTTTATTTGTCCATATTGGGAGGTATGTGTGATTAGCACAATTAGAATGTTGGGAGAAGAGGTGGCCATGTGGGATCCAAGATTCTTTTCAATACAATCCTTGGTTCTTTTATCATCATTATTTTGATAGGGAATTCCAAAGGTTCTATCTACCAATTGATAATCATGAACATATATGCTCCATATGGAACTAGAAGGTATTTTTGGGAATGACATGATACTAACAGTTTCTTGGATTTATAATCCCTTATCTTGGTTGGCGATACAAACCTTATGATGGATGTAGGTGAATTGTAGGGAAATAAAGGGAGATGAGACAACATGAAGGGATTTTTAAAGGATTATTTTATCTAAATTTTCTCATGGACATCAATCCATCTCCCCTTAGGCCGACTTGGAGGAATGAGAAGATATATGATGAGGGTATATTTAATAGATTATATAGGTTTTTAGTCTTATCATATTTGTCATATACACTGATAAATCACAAGTTTTGGATTCACTTCTCCGACATGTCCGATCCTGCCCCTATTTTTATTGAATAGTATGGGGGGAATTTTTTATCAAGCTTTCCCCTTCAAGTTTAACCAAAAATGGTTACATGAACATCTTTTGAAGCATTGGCTTGAGACTTGTGTATCAATCCATTAGGGGTTCCCATTCGTTCTAGCATGGAGGTGTTGACATTCAAGCTGAAAAGATTAAATGAAATTGTTAAAAGATGGGAAAAGAGAAGGAAAAAGGAAATTATAAAGGAACTAGTCACAATAGAAGTTATGGTAAAAAATCTTATTGACCCATCTTTCATACCATATTTTGATGCAATAACTAAACGACCATTGGTTTCTTTAGCAGAGAGGAAGGATAAGATATTGAAACAACATGAAGAGGGGTGGATGTTTAAGATTCAGGCCTTATGCGTATCAGATAGGTATAAGAAAACACAATTTTTTCACAATGTGGAAATAAAAAGAAAGCAAGCTAACGCTATTTGGAAAATAAGGGACACGGCTAGAAATTGGATTTCTAATAAAAAATAAATTCAACAAGAGGTTGCATGGTTTTCAGAGAACAATATAAGGAAAAAAAAGTAGATGACGTCATCAAGTAGTTGGCATTTGTTAACTTATTCACCAACATGGTCAGTCGTGAGGCTAATGAACAATTAGAAAGATCAAGTTCCTTGGAGGAATTGATTAGGGTTTTGAAAGGAATGGTTAGGGAAAACATTCCTAGGTTGGAAGGTTGTTTGGTTGAGATATTTACCCATTTTAAATTCTTATTTGGACAATACCTATTGTAGATGTTGAAAGAGACTATAATATTCCCTTTTTTGGTGTCACCTATGATAGGGCTAGGATGGAATTCCATAGTTAGGAGTAGACTGGTCACAGGTACAGGTTGGTGTCATCAGCAGGCCCAGGGGATTTTTGGAGGAGTTTTGAGGAGTTTATATGTGGTCGGGTGGAATTCACTTGATATATTCCATC
This sequence comes from Pinus albicaulis, assembly GCA_034641835.2. Taxonomy (NCBI): domain Eukaryota; kingdom Viridiplantae; phylum Streptophyta; class Pinopsida; order Pinales; family Pinaceae; genus Pinus; species Pinus albicaulis. Next base: position 241,536,963 of record CM076570.1, read on the forward strand.
ATCCAAGTAGTTTGGCTTTCGTTTCGGTGAATTCTGACAACTTTCGGAAATTTGAGTTATTTGTGGGCTTAACTCAACTGATTATGCTCAAGGTGGCATTCCGGGAGTAATACGTGATAGAAAAACTTATTGTAATAGCTCATTTGAATCGGGATGAGGATACCACCATGATGGGATGGTTGGACATGAGTTTCATTGACCGGAGGAGACGTGGTAGCCGATTTACTCTTTTCTGCATTAAAAAGGAATATTTTAATAATAGGGAAAAGTGCTCCATGAATAAAATAATAATAAATTAAGGCTCTAGAAGACTCCAAGAGATCTATAAAACAAAGGAAGGAGGTAATTGAGAGATATATTTGGTTCATATCATTTTATTGTATGAGAGGTTTGAGACGTGGTTCTCTACTTCAGCGGCAGCCCCAGGACATAAACCCTTGGGTGATTTGTCGTGTGTTCGACAGAAACACAATACTCATGAGGAGGTTTCACTCAGAGATCTCATAGTGCTTTAGTGGAGTTTTGAGAGGTCAATTTTGCCGTAGCCGATTTGCAATAGTCTTCTTGTCGAGCCATCTACATCATTGCTAGCATCATTCATCAGTTGGGCCAGAGATATTTTTGGGTTTTTCTTTGCTTGTTTAGAAAGCTCAGGTTCTTATGTTCCTTCATGTTGATGTATTTTTTACCATGGATTAATAAAATGGCTCAGTGATTTTATCGACATCCATTGTGTAATATTGGTGGCTGTGTGTGTAGTTCCATTTATTTGCTGCTCAAGTTTATTTTCTCCAATTTTAGTCAAAATATCTTGTTTGGGATATTAAAGTGGTATCAGAGCCTTGGTATTAGCTCAGCCACGGGGTTTTCATTTTTCAAGATGTAGATTGTTCATGGATTTTGGAGATGTTGAATGGAAATTATTTTTGGATCGAATTCTTCTTTTTTGCAATGAAAATTGCGTTAACTATTCTACAAAGTCTCTATTGAAAAATACTCGACAAATTTTCTGAGAATTTTCTCATTTCTTAACAATCATCCGACAAATTTTCGAGTCAAATTATAAAGACCATCAAATTCAAGCAGGGTCGTCAAAATCAATTCCAAGCTAAATATACTCTTGTGATCATCGGACGAGCTGGTGGCAGTTAAGCCGGCTATACATGGGAATATATGATTTTTTCTTTGAGCAAAGGCTTCATATGCAAGCCTTCAGGATGAAAGAGTCAATTTATTTTAGGGGCCGAATTCCTGTTTGGGAAACGAAAAGAAAAAAAAAATCATAAAAAGGAATCACAAAATTATTCAAAGCCAAAATCCGTTGTCTAAAGCCACCTTAGAGCTAACAGAGGTAAGCTGCGTCACTCTTCATGGCTAGGTGGAATTGAGTTGAAGGGTTACCGTGCTCAGAAATGCTCTATTGAACCACCTGAAGGGTCATTTCCAATTCTTACCGCAGACATTAAGAGATTGAATTTATTGGTAAAGTCGTGAGCCAAATTATTTGGGAATAAAATATTTCATGGGGCCAAAATATTTGCTGTGAATTTTTAGGGTGAAGATTTGATTTAAAATTTTAGTGGATGAATCTATAAATAAACTATGCACAAGGCCGAATTTCATTGTTTGGTATGAAGCACGCATTTGCGTAAAATGGGTGAGTCGTTCCTTGGTTGAGTGTGAGCATGTTGTATGGAAAAAGTAGGGAGCCACATTATTTTATCCAAAACAAAGTTGCATCGAGCCACCGTTTCAAAAAAATGCCACGACATTTTGATTAGAGTGAGAGAAGAAGTACCAATTCGCAGACGAACATATTCCCAAAGGCCGAATTAATAATATCGAGGAGCTTGATCTTCCAGTTCAGTTTATTATGTTGCAGGAGGGCCAAATTCCTGTAGTGTTCGATTAACAGTGCTCACGAACTGTGTGCGATTGGCATATATTCTCAAAGACAAAGCTTTACAGTGGTATCATAATATTATAAGGGTTAATTTTCTATCATAAAAGAATAAAGTTAGGGTTTGAAAGATTCTAGTATTTGGCCCAATTATTTCTTTGCGGATCCAGTTTATTCGAAGTGGAGTTATTTGACAGGGTCGTCTAACATTGTCAAAATGGTTGAGGGTTCATCCTGCTGGACTCTAATCCGTTGCCATTTCTAGGATGAGAGAAGGTCACGATAATTATGTAAATAACTGAAGTGGGTGTATTATACTAAGAGGCTGAATTGAAGGGTTTAATTGGATGATTCAAACTTAGAGATTGTGTTACCTTTGTTGCTAGAAGAGTTTTCACACCTCTGTGATAAAATTTTCTCCTAGAGGATGAGTTGCTTTATGAAAAAAGGGAGTAGAAATTACTATTAACCAATGAAGGATACCTGGGAGCTTTCATGCACAGATATTGTGGCATGCCATATCTAGAACATATGCAACTAGTGTATTGTAAATTTCCACTCATTAAAAAAATAGGACAACATCAGATCGACAGTTTCAACTCCAACATTTTCAGGCATGTATATTTTTAGCCTTTCATAACTCAATTATCGTTCTTTGCCATGCTTAAAATTGCAACCAGACAAATCATGAAGTTCAAAAAATAATCAGTTAGTGAATATCCAGAACTTTGTACATTTCAAACAATTATGGGCAGTCCTTTGAGGAAATTATGATGCATTCTCCTTTATCAGATGTACTATGGTAGCTTCTAGGTTGTTGAAATTTATGTTAGCTATACATGGAATTTTATGAATATGATGTACTATCAAAATTTATGGTCTATCACTAAAAAATACACCTACATCACTATAAAAGCTCAGAAAAACAATGACCACATCATTAGTTGAACCATGTGTGGAGTACTAAAAAGGTATGCTTTTGATCATTATTTCAGTGGCTTTTTAATAGAATTTGTGAACCTTTTTGTGATTTATTCTTTGAAGTAATTTAGTTATAGACAAGCATCCGTTTACTATTGTATTTCTTAAGCACTGTACTACTAGCATTACTCTGACAAATGATAGCCTCGGATTGAGTCACTCTTTGTAATAACAAAACGCTCCCGGATTGACATATTAATGTGAGGTAATTAGAGGTGAAAGAGACCCTTTTTATAGCTCTACAGCATGGAGGGATTCATAAATAGCTTAATGAGAATAAAAGTTGGTTCCTTGAACCACCATGCATCAGAAGACCAGAAAACTAAGCAGAACAACATACCTCTTTCAAGACGGATTTGTGCCATCCTTCAAAAAGGATAGCCAAAATATTTGCAGGAAGAATTGGGGAGTAGTCACAAAATTTTTGCACTTGGGACATATTTGAAACACATGAAGATGACATGGAGAGTTATGTCCAAACTATATGAGCTTAATTAAATTCTATCCAAAATAAGCCAAGAAGAAGGGTAGGAACTGATTTGGGCTCTAAAACTAGTTATGCTTGCTCTGATACAACCCAAATTCTTGGAGGAACCATGTGATGGGGTTAGACTTCCAGTTGCATTATGCCTCATTAACATCATGAAGTTGACCACACCTATAGCTCCATACAGTGATGATGTTATGAGGAGGATTATGAGATTGACAATAGAGACTTTTCAGGATTTGGACAACACTGCAGGCTCTACCTTTGGGAAGAAGCTTGAGATTCTATGGAGTATGGCCACATTCGAGATGTATGCCATCATTTCTGATCTTGAGTGTCATGACTTGATTTTATAGATGTTCTGATTCTTCTTCAGCATTAGGAGACATCATCCTGACACCATCATAGGATACATGCAGTCGATCCTGTCGTCATGTATGAGAGACAGTGACACCATTGGCTGAGAGTTGCAGACCAAGTTTTTGAGCATTTGGAGGAGAGCAGTTAGTCTCACCTGCTGCTTATGAGCTAGCCCAAGGGTTGGTTGAGCAAAATATTGGGCTATTATGGAGACAGTTGATCGGGGGGGAGTTGCTCTAGTTCAGTGGATCAGGAAGCAGAAATGAGTTGAGGAGGAAGGGACTTTGCTTCATCTGCAAAGAACCTTGGGGGCCTGATCACTCATGCTTGAGTGATGCAGATGATGCGACGGAGGCAAAATAGAAGGGCACTCCTTTTGTATGCCAGGATGAGGACTCTTCTTCAGATGAGTCCATGGGATCATATGAGGATGCTTCTGTGGAGCGAGAGCAGTCATGAGGAGTTGATGATAGTAGGTCGGAGTTGCATTCTGGTGTGCAGGGTGAGCAGTCAGGGGACTCTATGGGAGATACTCTGGGTGATGAGTCACTTGTGATGATTCAACCAGAGCAGCATATGATGGAACCTGAGTTAGCAGAGGAGGATACTATGCACATCATGCATAATAGTCCTTTGAAGGAGAGCCAGATGGAGGCTCACATTGAGTCTATGATGGATATGTGGCTAACCTTGGGGTCAACCACTGAGGAGGAGCCGTCAGATGCACGGACACCGAGTATGATGACAGCAGTTGCAGATCCATATCCTCTGGAGATCTTTGGGGTTGATGGGATAGCTATGCAGGGGGCCAGTGGACACCAGGAGAATTACATTCCTGATCAGGCGAGGGATGAGCTATTGGATATGGTGGAGCATCCATCATTGGGCTGACACGCTGATGAGGTACAGATATATACACATGAAGTCAGCAAAGCTGTAGTACTTTCAGGGAGTAGCACTCTCCAGGAGTACATCGATGGGGCTTGCTGCATATATTTCCCACTTTGACCCATTATAGAGGGAGGGGCCTTCTTCTACAGGTAGATTTTGTCAGCAGATGGGACAGAGAAATGTGAGTTGATTATGAGTCGGTGACAAATCTCTAGGCATTTTCCATATGCGGTTGACACTGCTGTTAGTATGAATCTTTCGTCGTAAAAGACCACTTTAGCTACGCATAACAAATAGCCCTAAAATCGATTATGGCTGCCAAATATCTTTAAATCTGCAATTAGGTGATCCAAATAATGCTGCACAAATCCAGATCTAAGCATAAAAGACATTAAGCAGATAAAGTAAAATGTGGCTCCATGCATCCAATAGACAAGACAAGAGCAATGTATTTGAAAGAATTTTATATTATATTAAAAATGGGCACCTAAGAGGGAAACAAGAAAGGTGTTTTCCAGTTCTTCTCAATGGGATGGGTTCTTAAAAGTCCTCAACATTTCAGATCTAAAATTTCTCTCTCTTGTTGGTGTATAAAACCCAAACAAACATAGAACTCAAAGGGAGCTCACAGGGCAAAAATGGAGAATGTGACCAAGTATAGATCGAGAGTGATCTAATGCAATGGAAGGTGACTAATGAATGGGAAAACCCTTCTATTTATAACAAAATATTAGGGCGGTCTAGAACTTGGTGCATGAATAAAATATTATTAATCAAATTCTAGAACCACCCTTTAGGAATATTTTATTATATTTGTTAGAGGGAAAAGGATTTTTGACTTGGGTCAATTCCTTTATTTATAAATAATAAATAAATAAATGATTTATTTATTATTTTAAGGAAATGGTGGGAATATAATTAAATAAATAATGATTTATTTAATTATTTATGAATGGTTTAGTCAAATTTAACTAGGAATATTATTTAAATAAGGATTTAAATAACTTATTCCTAGGAAATAATTAAATAAATAAGGATTTATTTAATTGATTTCCTTGTTTTGGGTTAAATATGACCAAGAAATATAAACAAATATAGATTTGTTTATTATTTCCTTTTGGGGTTTCCTGTTTAGACCATAAAAAACTTAATAAAGGTGTTTTACTAAGTTATTTCACATAGTGAAAGCAATTTTACTTAGGGTAAAATTGGTCTTACATTGTGTACTTGGGTTCATATAATGATAATAGGTTAGATGACCAAAAAATGGTGTAACAACTGCATTGGATTATTCTTCCAGGATATATTGGTGGGAGATCATGAGTTGGTACCCTCTTGATGGTACGATTTTCTTCGTGGGGAGCACAACAAAGTAGGGGCCCTTAGATAGAGTAGATGTTACAGATTCCAGGTGGAAGTGGGGCATAGGTCGTCATTTATTTAGCACTCCATCCTGATTTTAGGATAGCAGGATCAACATGGGATTGATTCAGGACTTGGATTGGAGAGAGGTGATGAGTTGGTACGTATTTGGTGGGGAAACTTCTACAATTAGAGGTACAACACAACAAGATCTAGGGATCATACTTGTTGGTGGACTTCACTTCATTGGGCATCAGCTATAGCCAGACACAGTGTGCAGTCCAAGTCGTGGGACTTAGGTGATGATTGGATATGGCGGCGTTGGGGTGCGAGAGGGTTGTTTATTGATAGGTATAGTGAGAGATGAATTTGGGATCCTGACATTAAGGGGTCTATTCCGAGTGGCTTGACACAGGTGTATAGAAACACCCATGGGTTTTTATGGGATCTGGGCATTGGGTCTCAGTTGCGTCAAGCCAATAGGGTGGCCCGCATATTTGGATTGCTTGAGGGCAAGAAATCTAGGGGCAAAAGGTCTGCAATATTCCCTTTTTTGGTGTCACCTATGACAGGGCTAGGATGGAATTCCATAGTTAAGAGCAGACCGGTCACAGGTACAGGTTGGTGTCATCAGCGGTCCTAGGGGATTTTTGGAGGAGTTTTGAGGAGTTTCTATGCATTGGGGTGGAATTATCTTGATATATTCTATCATCCGAGCAATTTGGATTTCGTTCTGGTGAATTTCGACAACTTTTAGATATTTGAGTTATTTGTGGGCTTAACTCAGCTGATTACGCTCAAGGTGGCGTTCCAGGAGGAATACATGATAAAAAACCTTAGTGTAATAGTTCATTGGAACCGAGATGAGGATACCTCCATGATTGGATGGTTGCACATGTGTTTCAGTGACCAGAGGAGACATGGTAGCCAATTTACTCTTTTCTGCATTAAAAAGGAATATTTTAATAAGAGGGAAAAGTGCTCCATGAATAAAATAATAATAAATTAAGGCTCTAGAAGCCTCCAAGAGATCTATAAAAGAAAGGGAGGCCATTGAGAGATATATTTGGATCATATCATTTTCTTGTATGAGAGCTTTGAGATGAGGTTCTCTACTTCAGCTGTAGCTCCAGGACGAAAACCCTCAGGTGATTTGTCAAGTGTTGGACGGAAAACCAATACTCTTGAGGAGGTTTCACTCAAAGAGCTCACAGTGCTTTAGTGGAGTTTGGAGAGGTCAGTTTTTTCATAGCCGATTTGCAACGGTCTTCTTTCTGAGCCATCTACATCATTGCCATCATCATTCATCAGTTGGGCCACAGATCTTTCTGGGTTTTTCTTTACTTGCTTAGCAAGCTCAGGTTCCAATGTTCCTTCATGTTGATGCAATTTTTACCATGGATTAATAAAATGGATCAGTGATTTTATCGACATATATTGTGTAATATCTCGTTTCGGGGATATCTCTAAAACTCAAGCAAACTCCGACCAGAGATGGACTGGGAGGGCATTTACCAGATATTTCACCTCTAAGAAGAGGGTGAGATCTGGAGGCTACCTAGCCCTTTCCAGACTCTGTCTAAGAGTATGGGGAATACACACCGAGTGGTATAGAACTGGAGTGCTCAAAGATAGAAAAATAACAATAGTGCAAGCATACAATAGCATATATAAACATGTAACAGATACTCCAGAAATATAGAGAGAATGCTAAGCCATTTTATTATACTGAGAAATATAATGAAGTAAAATAGGTGATCAGAGTGATGGCACCTAGACTTGCTCAAGGCAAGTGAAGAAATACTCTCAAAATGACCAAGAAATGGCTGCTCTCTGAACTGCGTCCCCGCTGCTGGAAAACTTTCATGTAGCTACTACTACTGAAACAAGATGATGATTTAGGGCTTCTCCCCTCCTCATAATGAGCTAAAAATATGGAATCTGACTCTGCTCACCAAACCCAGAAAAACCCAGAAGGCATTTCTGAAATGGCCGACCCCCGAAAATCACCCCCTTGAGGATCTACGCTGTCCCTCAAGGCTCTATGCTAGGGCTGAATAGAAAACACCAAAATACTGCCCCAAAATCTGAAAAAATACTTTGGTTAGCAAGGGCTGGCCCCTTGCTCAATCTCACAGCTCAAAACCACCGAAAAGAACCTAATTCGGAGCTCCTCTGAAATGGACTGCGTCCTCCCTCTCAAGACTGCGTAGTCTCTGAATGCTCTGCTCCGCCAGAAAACCCAAACACCAAATATCCTGCAAAATAATGATGGAACTACCTCACCCGAGCAGGCACTTGAAGTCCCCCAGGGCTGAGGGTGAGATCTCCGAACGAAGACACTCGATGCACTAAACAGTGCTGCAGACAGGCTAAACAACCAACGTGCTCAAGAAGTTGAAGTGACTAGCTCAAATGCATAATAATAGAATGACCAAAATGAGGAGGCTCCTCTCTCTCTTATAGCGTTGGCCTCTCTCAAACCCTAAGGCCCACCTCCTCCAACGTAGCCTCCCTTTGCCACATGCTCAACCCAACGAGCATAGTCCCTCCATGTGTCTACGTGGTCTCTTGGCCCCCCTTGGCTCACTTAAGTTACAACGTTGTGTCTACTAGGGAGTGCACTTTATTTTTAGAGTAATTTATGTCCCCCTGTACTCAATTTTATTTATAATTTAATTATATAAGGAAAAATTGATCAAAATTAATATTTCCAATTAGCTGCTGCTAATTGGGAATATTACAGTCCTCCCTGGCAAAAATTGCTTGTCCTCAAGCAATGCCTAAACAAGCCTCCTCTCTAGCTGATGCTTCCCACCAACACTACAAAACGTGCCTGGGTCCCAGATGCGCCAATAAAACTTCCCTGTCCTCTGCATCACCATGATATGAAGGGATCTCTCAATGCCAGGATCCCAAACTGGTCTCTCACGGTACCATCCAACCAACAATCCTCCCAGTTCCCATCGCCACCATGGCCAATAATCGCCCAAGTCCCACGGCTCGGATTGTGCACTGCCTCTGGCTATGACTGATGATCTAAGAGGCGAAAACCATGACCCCTGCTACATTGTATCTGTGACTGTGTAAGATGTCCCATCAACTGTGTACCAACTCATCACTTCTCTCCAATCCAAGTCCTGACTCAATCCCACATTGATCCTGCTCCGCTGAAATCGGGATGGAGTGCTGAAGAAATGATGACCTGTGCCCCCTTGCCAGCTGGAATCTGTAACATCTGCTATGTTCAAAGGCCCCTGCTTCACTGTGCTCCCTATGAAGAATACCGTACCATCAAGAGGGTACCAACTCATGATCTCCTGCCAGTCCATCCTGGAAGAAGAATTTGATGTAGCAATAACAACTGCATATGGAACACGCCAGAAGTGTTGCTGCCAGCCCGTAATCAACTCCCACTGCTCTGCCCTGTCTGCCAATGAAAGTTGCCTGTAGAAGGAATCCCCTCTCTCTATAATGGGCCCAAGTGGGCAAGATATGTTGCAAGCTCCATCGATGTACTCCTAGAGAGTGCTACCCACTAAAAACACTACGGCTCTGCTAACTGCGTATACATCTATCTGTGCCTCATCCCTATGTTGACCCACAGATGGATGCTCCATAATATCCAACATCTCCTCCCAATCTTGATCAGGAATGTCAAGCTCCCGCTGTCTACTGGCCCCTTTTATAACAATCCCATCAACCTCCAACACCTCCAGAGGATATGGATCTGAAACTGATGTCACCGTACTCAATGTCAGTGAATCTGATTGCCCCACCTCAATGGCTAACCCCAATGTTAGCCACATATCCCTCATCGGCTCAATGTGGGTGCCTATCTAGCTCTCCCCCAAAGGAATATCGTGCATGATGTGAATAGTGTCCTCCTCTGTCGACTCAGGCTCCATCACCTGTTTCTCTAGTTGAATCGTCACAAGTGACTCTTCACCTAGAGTATCTCCTGCAGAGTCTCGTGACTGCTCACCCTCCTCAGAAGCGTCCTCAACTGATCATATGGACTCATCTGAAGAAGATTCCTCACTCTGGCATATGGAGGAATGCCCTCCTGTCTTGCCTCCACCACATCTCCACTGGGTCTGCCATCCACCCTCTCAATAATGTGTCGATACATTGTCTGGAGTCCAGACGCATGCTAGGATGCTACCTCTGCTAAATCTAGTATCCTCTGCTCATGCATGGTCTCGGCGTGCTCTGAGAAAAGAGTGACACATGTCTCCCTCATGACCCGCTCCCTAGGTGTAGGCTCGGAAATGATCGATGTGCCACCCTTGCAGATGATCATCTCATCCCTTAACCTGTGGCCGTCAACTAGCGTACCGACCCAGTGCCACTGCCAAGAAGTCTCTCCCCTATTGTGATGGGTGTCATCCAAATATCTTGGGTGAGCTTTGCATACCCCACTGCTCATGCCCAGAGTGCCAAAGGACAACAACAAAATCGACTGTGCCCGTGAGTGATGTAGAAGGGGGTCAGGTGGATGAGTCCCCATAGATACTATCAAGCATCGCTCATCTGTCTCCCCATCGATCTTCGGTGAAATACCCTCAAAGGTAAGCCTGGTGTCCCTGTCTGTGAGTCTCCCTAGAGGAAATGCTTTAAGACCCTGCTGTGCAGCACCATACGCCCTCGCATACCACCGATCATCCCTATACTCCTTGACATGCCACTGCACACTGAGGCATACCCCTATATATTTCTAGATACCCCATGCTACTGTTGTACCACCCTGTACCGTCTCGTGCCCTGACTGTGTCCAGGCATCGGTCACTCCCCCTGTGCTCTTAATGTGATGTAGGACACTCCTACTCCATAATGCAGTCCCTGTACTATGTATTTGCTGCATGTTCTCTCCATTTATAATATACTATAGCTACGGGGTTTTCAGCTATAAGCTTTCCCCATACATACTGTGTTAATGTGTGTGATGATTTGATGTGCGATCGCTTCTATTATTTCCGCATGTGACAATTAATTGTAGAAGAGATTATGTGTTATGCATGCAATTCGAAATTGATGTGTGATCAGGTTAATCTCCATTGAATAAGTGATTTATTCAAAAAATTTCTACATGGTATCGGAGCAATATTAATTGTCGAGATCTATTACGGTGATTGCAAACTTATTTCCTCGGACAGAGCCTGCATACGGGCCAGATAGCCTCCGGATTCATCTTTCTTTGGAAAGTGAAAGGTCTGGTAAAAGCCCATGCAGTCAATCTCTGATTTGGAAATAATTAGCTCTCAAGTGTAGATCGGAAGCGATTGAGTTATCAGCTGGTGGTGAAATTCGAATTTGCATATTTGTGTTCTTGGTGCCGCGGTGAAAATGTCTTTCATCGGGTTGCGACTAGAATATGCCTTGGAAGGCAGTTCGAATTATGTTGCATGGAAGGACCGCATGGAGGCTGTATTAGATGATCATGGGCTGTTGGAATTCGTGGAGAAAGAGATTACAAAGCCTACTTCTAATGATGCTGTTGTTGTGGAAGCATGGCAAAAGAAACAAGAAAAATGTCGAAGGATCCTATTGGAGGGTGTAAAGGATCACATTGTATCCAGTTTACACGGGAAGGCCTCTCCATATTTGATGTGGAAAGCCTTGACGGATCTGTACCAAAGCAAGAGCGATCAGAGGAAGCTGGCACTCAAAGATAGACTCAGGAACATCAAGTGTGAGAAGGGGGAAAGTATGCCGAAGTACCTCACGAGGTTCACCCAATGTCGGGATGAGCTGGGAAGTGTTGGTGTGCCGGTGGTGGATGAGGATCTGGTGAGTTTGGCGCTTCTTGGTTTTCCAAAGAGTTGGCATGCATATCAAGATAGTGTCAATGGTCGGGAAAAGTTGCCGGGATGGGAAAGACTGTGGTCTGATCTCGTGCAAGAGGAGATCCGGTGAAATACCAGAGATGGTTCTTCATCAAAGGGAGCTGATGAAGAAGACTGTGCTTTGGCTGCCAAAGCAAGGAAGGGGAAGGGCAAGGAGAAGCCTTCTCAATCCGGTGCGGATGGTAAAGAGCGTGACATGTCCAAAGTGAAGTGTTTTCACTGTCACGATCATGGACATTACGCCACGAATTGCCCCAAAGAAGAAGAAGAACAAGTAGGCTGCAAGATCTGCAGCTGGTGAGGCTCTTGCCTCGCAATTTGAGCTGGACTTCTCATTGATCGCATGCATATTGTCTAGTGCAATGGGATCGGGGTGGTATATTGATAGTGGCGCTTCCTTTCACATGACGGGAGATGCAAATCTTTTCAGTGACTTGGTGGAGAAAGGTCTCCAGATGCATGTTGAGTTGGGCGACGGTGGACGATACAATGCGACCGGCATTGGTACCATAACCTTTCAGAGGGAGTCAGGTAAACTCATTATTTTACAAGATGTATTGCATGTACCAGGTCTAACAAAGAATTTGATCTCAGTTGCAATGTTAGAGGATAAAGGGTATGAAGTTGTCTTCAGAGAAGGAAAAGTTTTCCTTTGGCACAAGGCAACGGGACAAGTCAAGAAGGTTGGGATTCGAGCAAAGAATCTCTACAGACTTGAAGTAGATGGGATGTCTACGGAGCTTCCTATTGTTGGGAAGCGGGAGGAAGACATGCAATTGAAGCTTGAGAGGGAGCGGGTTTTGCATGCAGGTGAAAGTGAACCTCGGGATGTGGAGCAACCACAAGAGGATCATGGAGTGGAAGAGACCACTCATGCAGAGAAATTTCGTGCCAGACGGGCAGAGGGAGTGCATGCAGCTATACCACCAGGTATGAGGTGGGGCGACATGCATGATTGATCCCAAGAGGAGATTTCTGGGCAGATTCATGAGATGGTGTGGATCTCATGGATTGAACCTGGCTACGAGGTGCCCATAGCATGGCAGTAGCAGATCAGTTGGAGTGATGCAGGCAGATCAAAGTGATAGTGTCGGATACTGGAGCGCGGATCAGAGTTGACAGCAAGTGCAAGAGTGCATGGGTGCAAGAGTTCAACAGCGCAGTAGTTCCTGATGACATGTGCAGTTGGTACCAGCAGAAGTCGAAGACTTTGATGATAGATGTTAGATGCATCAAGACTGATTGAGTTGTTTGGAGCCTATTCAGTTTCAGAGGAGTTGCAGAGCAGATGCATGGAGTTGCATGGTGCATGCATGAGTTTTCATGGCACATGCAAAGGGTGCATGGCGAATGCATGGAGTTGCATGTCGCATGCATGGAGTTGCATGGCGCTTGTGGAGGTTGTAGGGCAAATGCATGGAGTTGCATGTCGCATGAAAAGACAATCCTTTCTTGTTGAGAGGGAGTGTTGAAAATGGCAACAAGAAACAGTGAAGGAGGCCTCCTGGAACATCTTTCCTGATCCTAGTTGGAAAGTGATCACCTAAACTAGGTGGGGACCACACATGTGATTTTTGTCGAAAATCTATTTTTAGACTATGTCTATTTTTAGACATACGGAGCATAATTTGGGAATTCCAGTTGGAGATTCTTGAATTATGCGACATGTTGGTAAAAATAGATGAGACCCTTATTTTTAGGACCCAGGCTATTTTTAGACTGTATCTCCTAAAAATATGGAAGTCAAATATTATTTACCCTTAATAATATTTTGACTATAAACAACAGTTTACTCTCTTGGAACACTTCAGTTCGAGTCATGGAGGTGGCTCATGCAACTGACAGAGGAATCACGTGGTTCCTAGGGTTTGATGGCATCTTGCATGTTAGACTTCAGTTAGACTCATGTGGCAGAGTTTTGGTGGAGTTGATTGAGGAGTTAATGGAGGTGGTGTTCTGGTTAACTAGTTGAACTAGTTGTATTTAGTTTAACTGACTAATACACTAGAGATGAGTTGTGTGAATTAAATATTATTTAATTCACTAATTATTAACTCATTATTCAACTAAAGAACACATCATTTTAACTCAGTGCATGGACAGTTCAGTGGCGACAAGTGAAAGAGGTAGATGAAAGGGTGAGTATAGCTATCAGTTGGAGGATCAGTTTTGCATGGGATTTGCATCACACTTGGAGGAAATTACCAATGACAATTGCGCAGTTGAAGCCAGTGAGATTCGAACCTGGATCTCTATTTAGACCAGCCTTGATTGCGCAATAGAGGCAGAGAAGTAGTGGGTGTGTTTTGAACCTGTGACTTGTTCAAAACCAAGCTAGTTTTTGTGTAGCTTTGGGAGATAGTACCGAGTACTTGTGAGGAGTTTGTACTATGTATTTGCTGCATGTTCTCTCCATTTATAATATACTATAGCTGGGGGTTTTCAGCTATAAGCTTTCCCCATACATACTGTGTTAATGTGTGTGATGATTTGATGTGCGATCGCTTCTATTATTTCCGCATGTGACAATTAATTGTAGAAGAAGGTTATGTGTTATGCATGAAATTCGAAATTGATGTATGATCGGGTTAATCTCCATTGAATAAGTGATTTATTCAGCTAATTTCTACAGGTACACCACCATGCAACTCCATGTCCACCGGTAGTCCACTGCTCAATGCTAGAGGCTCCCACACATCCCTGGATGTGATGACCTAGAGCTGTGCTTCTACATGTCGGACTACCCCCAATCGGTATCATTGTCTCCACTGTCGCATCGCTATACCCACCGACAAATGGATCATCACTCCAAACCATCCTCGAGGGGTCCGAGAAGTGAATCTCCCTATGTGTCAGTAGTGTTACCACCACTGCTCGGCTCTGCTGCGTCCTCTATTCCCCACACAAAGGTGAAGAATCCTTGGCCCCATACAAGGCGCCATATGGTGGCCTGCCAATGCCACCTCCTCCGACAAGCTCCTCCCAAGGTATGTTGACCACCACGTGATCCCGTGTGTAAGTGTCATACCAAAAAAACCTAGGGAGTCTACCCATAAAATGGTTGGCCACTAGAGCTTACCAAAACTCCTCTAGCGGATGCGCATGCTCTACCACTAGGCCAATTGTACCCTCCAAGACATAGTCAAACGACCTGCTTGGGAAATGATAGGTGATCCTGCCTAGATCCCAATGCCAATCTGAGGTTCCTGTATTCCCATCACCTAGGAACTGCTGCTGAACTACACCCAGGTCCACCACCATCTCCATAACCCACTCCACTGGGTACCAACTCAAAATTTCTCGCCATCCAACCACAACATATGGATGATGCACCCTGTGCAACCACGATCGTCTCATCCTGCTAACCAAGTAAACATATGAGATCTGACTAGGTGAATTCGTCTCTCTCTCTCCAATGGGAAGAGGTGTCCCAACAACACTGTTAGTCCCATCCATGCATGCCTAAAGGGGAATGATCTGACGCTCCAACGTGCCCTCTGGTTGTACCATCAGAGAATCCAGTCATTCCCCAATGTAGGCCAACTTGGACGCTGACTCGGCACAAGCCACTCTCATGCCCTCCAGCTCCTTATCCTGCAACAAAATGGCCTCCCGTACTGTCGTGGCCTTCCCTTTCAAAACTAGAAGGTCTTCCCGAAGCCGATGATACCGCTGTCTACGACTATCATCCAATACCTCTATATCTCCTAGTGCCTCATCGAAGGTTGATACATCTCTTGACACCTCACCCATCTGTCGTTTGCTGCTACCACCTGAAGACTCGGACACGACTCCGGTCATCACCTAAATGGATGGCTCTACTGGGGTAGGCTCTACCTTCTCCACTACAATATCAACCGACACGGTCAAGGACGTCTCCAATGAGGGTGAGTCCTATGTCACACTAGGTGTATTTTTGAACTCCCTGCAATCTTGTGTGCCCTCATCCTCCAAGTGTAAGGTAACCATTTTGATCGTTTCCCCCTCTGATACTCGGTCAAGCTGGAAGGAGGTATCCAAATTCTCCACCCAAGCTTTTTCCGAACACTTGGATGACTCCTCAAATGTTGGTAAATGGAATCTTCCCACTGTGTGCTACAAGCCCCCGTCATGTGAGTGCATGTTCCCTCTGTGAAATTTGTGGGGTCTGCTATCCCACTGGAGATGAAAAAAATCTCTGAATGGAAGGGCATCCCTAAACTCCTGCCCATATGCCTGATACTCGGTGAAATAATCACCCATGTAGCCAGGCTCTGGCTCCTACTGTGCTCCTGTCCCTGTGTCTGCACCCAGAAAAGTGGGCATAGTGGAACGTGTGGGTGTATGTGATGCCATATGCTAAGTGGCATCATGCTTTAGCAAATAGTGGGATGTGTCTGATCCCTCACCAATTTGGAAACCCCTTGGGGTTTCACGATGTATAGCCTCCACAACGATGAATCTCTGCCCCATCACCTCAATCTGCCTTGACAGATCTTGTACTGATTTGAGGAGAATCTCCCCAAATCTCTTCGCATAATCATCACCTACCATCGGCTCCTCCTGCTATGTGTCTACAGGCTCCTCATGTTATGTGTCTACGACAGGCTCCTCATGTTCTGTGTCTATCACAGGCTCCTCCTATTCTGCGTCCAGCACCCAAACATAGTCTCCCTCTTCGTAGGTATTCTCCAACCTACGCTCTAGATCTCTGTACTTACTTCCTGTGTAACAAATGTAGGGCTTCTTCCCTGGTGTCATAGAAAACTAGCTCCATGGGCTAAGCTAGAACAATGCTCTGATACCACCGTAATATCTCGTTTCAGGGATATCTCTAAAACTCAAGAAAACTCCAACCAGAGATGGACTGGGAGGGCGTTTACCAGATATTTCACCTCTGAGAAGAGGGTGAGATCTGGAGGATACTTGGCCCTTTCCAAACTCTTTCTAAGAGTATGGGGAATACACACCAAGTGGTATAGAACTGGAATGCTCAAAGATAGAAAAATAACAGTAGTGCAAGCATACAATAGCATATATAAACATGTAATAGATACTCTAGAAATATAGAGAGAATGCTAAGCCATTTTATTATACTAAGAAATAAATGAAGTACAATAGGTGATCAGAGTGATGGCACCTAGACTTGCTCAAGGCAAGTGAAGAAATACTCTCAGAATGACCAAGAAATGGCTGCTCTCTGAACTGCGTCTCCACTCCTGGAAAACTGTCGTGTAGCTACTACTACTGAAACAAGATGATGATTTAGGGCTGATCCCCTCCTCAGAATGAGCTGAAAATTTGGAATCTGCCTATGCTCACCAAACCCAGAAAAACCTAGAAGGCATTTCTAAAATGGCCGACCCCCGAAAATCACCCCCTTGAGGATCTGCGCTGTCCCTCAAGGCTCTACGCTGGGGCTGAATAGAAACCACCAAAATACTGCCCCAAACATTGCCAAAATCCTCCGGTTAGAAAGGGTTGGCCCCTTGCTCAATCTTACAGCTCGAAACCACCAAAAAGAACCCAATCTGGAGCTCCTTTGAAATGGACTGTGTCCTCCCTCTCAAGACTGCGCAGTCTCTAAATGTTCTGCTCCGCCACAAAACCCAAACACCAAATCTCTTGCAAAATAATGATGGAACTACCTCACCCGAGGAGGCACTTGAAGTCCCCCAGGGCTGAGGGTGAGATCTCCGAACGAAGACACTCGATGCACTAAACAGTGTTGCAGACAGGCTAAACAACCAACGTGCTCAAGAAGTTGAAGTGACTAGCTCAAATGCATAATAATAGAATGACCAAAATGAGGAGGCTCCTCTCTCTCTTATAGCGTTGGCCTCTCTCAAACCCTAAGGCCCACCTCCTCCAACGTAGCCTCCCTTTGCCACATGCTCAACCCAACGAGCATAGTCCCTCCATGTGTCTACGTGGTCTCTTGGCCCCCCTTGGCTCACTTAAGTTACAACGTTGTGTCTACTAGGGAGTGCACTTTATTTTTAGAGTTTATGTCCCCCTCTACTCACTTTTATTTATAATTTAATTATATAAGGAAAAATTGTTCAAAATTAATATTTCCAATTAGCTGCTGCTAATTGGGAATATTACATATTGTGTAATATTGGTGGCTGTGTGTATAGTTCCATTTATTTGCTGCTCAAGTTGATTTTCTGCAATTTTAGTTAAAATATCTCGTTTGGGATATTACAAACTAGACATCAAGGATACATCTTTGGTTCAATAAACACAAATTTTGTGGCCCTTATCCCAAAAGATCCCATGCCAACTTTATTTTCTAATTATTGGCCAATTTAATTATGCAACTCTGTGTACAAAATGGTGTCCAAAGTCATCACAAACATGATGAAAGTGGTGTTGGATAAAAATATCACAACAAACAATTTTGGGCTTCTAGATAACAAACTAAATCAAGATGTAGTTTCCATTTCTCAAGGATGCATTCACTCCATAAAAGTTCGCCATATGGATGCTTTCCTCATGAAGATAGATTTGATTAAAGGTTACAATTGTGTCATTAGGGGAATTTTGAGGTACTCCTTGGATGAGGAATTAAATTTTGCATCCAATGAGTACTCCCACTCGAAATTTGAGTAAAACCTTTGGGAGATAAGTTTAAGATATGAGTTGAAAAAGTAGTTTTATTATTTTATTATTTTTAATCCTTTTAACCTTTTTCTTAAAAAATGGTGAATCATCCCCCATGGTTGACATCATCATCTTCAATCCTATTAGTTCTTATAAAATTTATTTTGGTTGTAGATTTTTCTTAGGAGGCCCATTTTAGAGCTCAAAATTCCCCTAATGATATTGGGAGTTCCTCAGGTTAATTCTATATAAGATTGAATTTTGACATGGCATGATTGAATAATCATTTTGTGCATCACTTCATAAAACATGGACATTATTATTAATGGAATTCCAGCTAATTTTTTAGGATTTTGAGAGGCCTTCATTAGGGTTTTACATTGTCACCTCTCTTGTTTATTTTGGTTATAGATGGTCTTAGCAGAAGGATCAGAGAAGTGAGGGGACAAGGTGACATAAATGGTTGTAGTGTCAGAAGGTTTAGCAACATATCTCATCTAATGTTCATCGATGAAGTCCTTCTTTTAGTTGAGGTAGATATCATCGAATGGATGGTAGTCCACCATATTATTTCAAATTTTTGGGATTAGTGTTAAGCCTCTATGTGAATCATGATAAGTTAGAATTGATAACTTGTAAGCCAGATGAATAAGTTGGAATGGAGACTGCAAATTTATTTGGGGTGATGGTGAAAACATTGGATGGAGGATTTTGGTATTTGGGCTTCTTCTTGAAGCCTAACTGTTATGTGATTTAGAATTGGGATTAACTACTAAGGAAAACAGAAAATAAATTGTTACACTAGGAGCACAAATGTTGACTATGAGGGGTAGGTTGGTATTGATAAAATCAGTTCTATGGGGCATCTAAGTATATTATATGCACCTTTTCAAAATTCCAAGAGAAATCATCAAAAATATCAATGGGATTATCAAAATGTTTCTATGTGCTAAAATAGGTAAACATAATGTTGGAATCCATGCCTATACTGAGAGGGAGGGTGAAAAAGTATTATAGTAGTTTTAACATTTTAAAAACTTTATTTCACATACGAAATGATATTAGGACACCATATGTTGAACCCTTAGTTAAACTGAGAGGGGGGGTGAATTAGTTTAGTGCATTCAGGGTCTTGTAAACTTTCTTTTACACTTATTTACATCTTCAATTTGTGATCAACTTAATGTACAATGGAAAAAAAATCCTAATAAGTGAGCAGCAGGTATTAGGCATATTAAATATAGAATATCAACACATAATCATCATGCACATAGACAACAGATATAAGTGGAAACCCATAAGGGAGAAAACCACATCTTATTATTGTTGTGATGCAAAGGCAAGCTCCAACTCCCTCTCGCCACTGATTTTCTATAGGCTCCAACCTACAGGAGGCTACTATCTCAATTATGCAAGCTACAACTTGCAAGGAAGCTCCAAATCCCATCTATTTTCTGCAGGCTGCAACCTACAGGAGGCTCCTACCTCAGCCAGCTACAACTGGACACCTATCATGCTACAACTTGATATGGAAGCACCAAATTCCTCACACAATACTGAAACAACATGCTGATTTACCTGGATATCAGCCCCGTTATATTCCTTCTTCACTACTGTCCTCCACCCTTCAGATCTGCCTTATAATATCTTTGGATCTTCACAACTTCTCTATCTGCTCCTTCTTCTTCTTAAACTCTCTAGCCTCTTCTATGCATGTCGATATTACATGTTTTATATAGATAGATTTATGATTGTTTGCATTCTACAGCGAATATGAAGTGAACAGTCACGAATGTTTGCCTTCCACGAACTCATTTTCTCACTCATCATTTCAGGAGGTTACAACACTGTCTACTCATTTCAGAATTAAATTGGAGTTTTTCTTTGCCTAAGAAGACTTGCATTTGCGTCACATCCAACACAAATAATTAATTCATTTACATTTACAGTTACAACAAATATATTTCAATTCATCCCTTTCAGCTCTTGGTTTTCCAATTATTTTGTCTTCTCTGCTTGTTGTCCCTTTATCTTCTCTACCTTTTGTTATATTTCTAACTGTTCTACACGGGAACGGGTATTTTTAACCATGCAAGCCTTTCCTTGCCGTGTTCAACCTTTTATTTTTATTTTACGTTATAATCCTCCTTTGCTCTCCGAAACGATTTAACAAAGGAAATCCACATACTTCCGGACTTTAAATGCTTTAGGTTTCAACTTCGATCTGTATCACGTCCGCTCTCTTTATTGCACTTCACACTTCAGCATTCCCATGTATTTGTGCGATTTTTCTCCTACCCCGATTGCGATATGTGATGGTAATATCGCATCACAATATCGGCTATCACAATATCGCAATATTAGCTATCGCATATAATTTACCATACCGTGCGAACCTATATCATATGCGATATGCGATATGCGATCGCATTGCATCGCATCGCTTCACATCGCATCACATCATCACATCGCATCACATTACCACTTTGTGGTATGCGATGGACTTCACGTCGATGTGCGATATAGCACTGTGCCACCACATGTCCCTTTGCATTGCCACACTGCATTGCAACTTTTCATCCATCCAACGGCTATTGCATTCGCTTACGATGTCCGATATATGATTGGGTACCACTTTATTCCAATATAATATCTGACACAACAATGCTGAAAGGTCTGCCAAAAGAGAGCTGGTCCATGGTGATGTGGCTCTGTCTTATTTTTCCTTTTTCTCCACGTGGTCTAATTCTTTTTATTAATTATCAAATTCACAGAATTTGATAAATAATACTATCTGCAATATTTAACTTTATATTATATCCCCGAACCTTGATTAGGCCTTTTGAAACTTTATGTTAGTCTTCGAAACTTATTTTAACACTCCACACATATAAATCAAACTTTACAATGGGACTCTCGCTCCGGGCCCACCTCTATGTCCAACATCCAATCAAAAGTATGCCCATACCTTAGGTTAATTCCCCTGTATCTTCGTTGCTCGACCACCATCCGATGATCCCGCACCAGATCGACGGCCCTCGTCGATATCGCTCGGCGTCTTCGTACTAGCTTTAACGTGCGATGAGAATATAGAAAGGTGGTTTTGTTCTTCCTTCCAGTTCCACGCGTCGAAGGCTTTGTGGAATCGCTTCGATTCAGAAAATACCGCCCTTTCACCAAAAGTGGTGCGATATGGGCAACCCACTTTTCAAAACCACTCGCGGTTTTACTACAGTGATTGACCAGGGTTCTCTACACAGGCCTCGCGTGTGGTTATGGTGAGTTCGCAGGTTGTTCAACAGATTACGGGAATTCAAGAACAACGAACAAAATTATCATTTCACAATCACCTCACAGTTAAACAATTCATCATAATTATAAATACAGGCAGTTTGGAAATCAAAAGGACTTGTGTTTTATTCAACCGGAAGCAATTTCTCAATACACAGAGTTTATTGCAGAAAACTCCCTCTTCTCTTCCTGCCCCCCCCTATACATCCAAGGGATTACATCTATATACATCAACATATGTCCTTTCGTTTCCTCTGTGAGGACCGTTATGGTAACTCAAGAGCCTACTTAAAAATAATTCAACTAACTAGGGTATGACAGCTAGACTAACTGAGCTATTCGACTTCTACGACTCTAACTAATCTAATAATACAATCAGCTAAGGTATTGACACCTAGCTGTAACAATTCCACTGTTTTCAAACCCTCCTAGCCACAACATGTGGAAAAAACTCCTACATTGCTGGCTAGTGTCTAATGCCCCTGCATCAGACTCCCGAGGGAAATCATCTTCATGGGCTCCTATCCATGAGCTCTCCCACTGATCTGCCTATCTTCCGCAAAATTTCTTCAGTCATCCAAGTGGAATCTTCCTCTGGCTTATCCTTCCATTTGATTAAGTACTGAAAGTACTCTCGTCCTCTGGTCCTTCTGAATGGTATTTTATCCAATATTTTCTCTGGTTGCAATGGTTGTGCTGGAGGTAGTTGTTCCCACCACTCAACCTGTTCCTTGTCTTCTGCTCTTTCTTCTGCACCATCACCTTCATACTTGTACAAATCTGCAACATTAAAAATGGGAGATATTCCAACATCAGGAGGTAATTCAGTCTCATAAGCATTTGCAGAAAACTTCCTAAGTATCTTGCATGGCCCAATCTTTTTGAACTTCAATTTATTGTACTGCTTCTTTGGGAATCTCTCCTTTCTCAAGTGTGCCAAAACTTGATCTCCTACTTCAAAATGAACTTCCTTTCTGCTTAAGTCTGCTCTGTTTTTATATATGATGCTGCTGCCTTGTAGTTTCTGTTTCACTTGTTCATGTATGGCCTGGATCTCTGAAGCAAATTCCTCACCATCTGCACTTCTTAGTTTTTCCTTCCCCAGATTTCTCAACTCTGATATTCCTTTGGGGTGCATTCCATAAACAATATGAAATGGACTCTTCCCTGTGCTCCTGTTTGGTGATTCATTATATGCATATTCTCCCTAAGGCAAAATATGATCCCACTGCTTGGGATGTTCTCCTGCAAGACATCTCAAAAAATTTTCCAGACTCCTATTCACTACCTCAGTTTGTCCATTAGTATGAGGATGATAAGTTGAGCTAAAACTCAGTTTGGTACCAAGTTTCTTCCACAGTGTCCTCCAAAATTTCCCCACAAATCTGGTGTCTCTGTCTGAAACAATACTCCTGGGCAGCCCATGCAATATAACAACTTCCTTGAAGAAAAAGTTAGCAACATGGGTGGCATCACTAGTTTTATAACATGGAATAAAATGTGCCATTTTGGAGAATCTGTCCACCACAACAAAGACTGCATCATTCCCTCTCTTAGTCTTGGGCAATCCTAGAACAAAATCCATACTCACCATGTCCCAAGGCCTGTCTGGAATAGGTAAGGGAGTGTACAATCCTGCATTCTGGCTCCTTCCTTTGGAATACTGACAAATCTTGCAATTCTTCACAAACTTATCCACTTCGGCTCTCATCTTGGGCCAGTAATAAAAGTGACTCAGCTGCTCATAAGTCATATCAGTACCAAAGTGTCTAGCAAGTCCACCACTATGCTTCTCCTTGATCAAATTTTCTCTCATGGAACATTTTGGTACACACAATTGGCTTCTTCTAAATAGTAAGTCCTCCTGCAAGAAATAATCCAGCCACTGGTTTCTAACTGTTAAAACAGGGCTAATACATGCCTCAAATGCTTCCTTAAAATCAGGATCTGTTTTATACAATTCCTTGAGAAAATCAAATCTTGCAACTTCAAAATTAGTTTCTTGAACAAGCATGTGCCTCCTACTCAAAGCGTTGGCTACTTTATTGGCTTGGCCACTTATATGTTTCAAATTTTTTTTTTAAAATTTGGAGATACTCAACCCATTTAGCATGCTTATGTTTCAACTTGGGCTACTGTACAATATATTCCAAAGCATGATTGTCAGAATATAATGCAAATTCCCTGGAAATCAAGTAATGTATCCATTTCTTCAGTGCCTGAACAATTGCATAGAATTCCTTCTCATAAGAGGAATAATTTCTTCTGGTGTCATTCATCTTCTCATTGAAATATGCCACAGGCCTATCATCCTGACTCAACACAGCCCCAATGGCCTCTCCACTGGCATCACATTTTACTTGAAATGGTTTAGTAAAATCAGGCAGAATCAAAACAGGCTTCTCTGTTATCTTTTGCTTCAACAGCTTAAAATTTCTTTTTGCTTCAGCAGTCCACTTAAATGGTTGTTTTCTCTTCTTTATTGTCTCAATTATAGGTGCATTAATCTTACTGAAGTTTCTTATAAACTTCCTGTAAAAACTAGCAAGTCCATGGAAACTTCTTACCTCAAAGACATTCCTGGGTGAAGGCCACTCCACAATTGCCTTAACCTTTTCCGGGTCCATCTTCAATCCTTCTGCAGAAACAACAAACCCCAAATACACCAACTCTTCCTTCATGAATGAGAATTTCTTCAGATTTATCAGCAGTTTCTCCTGGTGCAGCTTCTTCAAAACATGATTAAGATGCATTAAATGTTCTTCTCTAGTTCTGCTGAAAACTAATATATCATCCAGATATACTATCACAAATTTACCAATGAATTCTTTCAATAATTCATTCATAAGTCTCATAAAATTACTAGGTGCATTTGACAACCCAAAAGGCATTACCATCCATTCATACAGTCCTTCATTCGTTTTAAAGGCAATTTTCCACTCATCATGCTCTCTTGTTCTAATCTGATGTTATCCACTTTTCAAATCTATCTTTGAGAAATATTTAGCACCACTCAAACAATCCATTAAGTCTTCAACTCTAAGAAAAGGGAATCTGTACCTGATTGTGATCTTATTGACTGCTCTGGAATCAGTACACATCCTCTAGCCTCCATCTTTCTTTGGGCTCAATACTGCTGGTACCGCACATGGACTCAGACTTTCTCTAATCAACCCCTTGTCCACCAACTCCTGTACTTGTCTCCTGATTTCCTCATTTTCCTTGGGATTCATTGTGTAGGTTGCCTTATTTGGCAGATTTGAACCAGGGATAAAATCTATCTGATGGCTGATCTTCCTCACAGGTGGCAGCTCATCAGGTAAATCATCCACAACAATGTCACAGTAATCATCTAACATCTCTTGGATTTCTACTAGTAAATCAAAAATATTTGTATAAGTAAGAACTACTTTGGGCTTGCAAACTAAAGCAAAGCTTACCTCTTACTCTTCTATCTGCTGTAGATATTCTTTCCCGCTCACCAACAAGGTCTTTGGATCAATCACTCTGCTGGATGGCTCCCCTTCTTCCATGGGAATCAACGTATGATGTACCCCATCTTTGAATAACTTGTAAGTGTTCTTCTTGCCATCATGCATTGCTGCTCTGTCAAATTGCCAAGGTCTACCCAGCAGTATATGACACACATCCATGGGCATTACATCACACAGGACCTTATCTTTATATTTTCCCATTTGCAGCTCTATCTCACACTGTTCTTTCACAACCAACTGATGTCCTTTATGCAGCCAGGACACCCTGTAGGGAGTTGGATGCTTCCTTGTCTTAAAATTCAACTTCTCTATTACCTCAGTGGAAACCAGATTTTCTGTGCTACCACTATCAATGACTAGCTGACAACATTTCCCTTGGACTTTTCATATGCTCCTAAACAAAGTCTTCCTTTTTGTAGGCTCAGTGACCTCTTTGGCTTGCTTCAACAGGACCTTATTCACCACCAAGGATTCTCCCCTTTCTAGAATAATTTCTTCTTCGAGCT
The DNA here is from genome assembly GCA_034641835.2 of Pinus albicaulis. NCBI lineage: Eukaryota > Viridiplantae > Streptophyta > Pinopsida > Pinales > Pinaceae > Pinus > Pinus albicaulis. The sequence goes on from CM076570.1 coordinate 241,562,666, forward strand.
CTACTTCTTCTCCAGCCTGGGCAACAACAACATTCCTTGGACCAGCACCCACATACTCTGGACATTCTTAGTGCTTGCGTCCCACTTGCTTGCATCTATAACACCTCAATTCTCTACCCCTGCCTCTGTCTCTGCCTCCTCTTCCTTTTCCTCCGTAAGAACCCTTTCTGCCCCTTGCATCATCCTCTGTAGATGCATTCTGAGGTGAGCTACTGTTAGCTCCATCCCTGGGTGTAGTAGGATTTCCTCTACCACCCTGACTTCCCTTCCCTTGGAAAGTACCTCTCTTCTTGGCAGACTATTTCCTCAGGAGTTTCTCCTCTGCTTTCAAGGCCATCTGGTAGGCCTTTTCCACTGTCTTAGGAGACAGGAGACCAATCTCATCCTGGATCTCCAGCTTGAGACCATTCACATATCTGGCTGTCTTCTCAGGTGTGTCTTGGAATTGCCCAGCCCTTATGATTACTCTATAGAATTCCTTTGTTTACTCTTTTACTGTCAGCAACCTCTGTCTCAGGTTCTGCATTTGTTTATACAATTTCAGCTGGTAATCACTAGGCAAGAATTTACCTTTCAATTTGGCCATCATTCTGGTCCAGCTTTTAATAGGTTGCTTGCCAACTCTCCTCCTCTTTGCTTGCACTCCATCCCACCAAAGTGCAACATGCCCTTTCAGCTTCGTTACTGCAAACTTGACCTTCTTATCTTCACTTATTTCTTCATAATCGAAGCAATTGTTCAGTTTATTTATCCAGTCTACTAGTTCTTCTGGATTCAGTCCCCCTGCATAAATCGACACTTCAATTCCGGGCTTGACTGCAGACCCCAGAACAGTTCTAAGGAGCCTCATGTTAGGAGGAATTTCAACGTTTTCTTCTGCTTCTTCTGTCTCAGGTTCGCTGATGTCTTCAGGATCTCTGGGCTATCTTCGCTCCATGGCATCTATTCTGGCCTCGACCCTCTGTAACATCCCCAACACCTCTACGTTGGCAATGGGCCTCCTTCTGCCAGCACCTCTACCAACTCGGATCGCCATGTCAGCAAAACAACTTCAGACAACAGCTCTGATACCACAAATGACGCAACAATGCTGAAAGGTCTGCCAACGGAGAGCTGGTCCACGGTGACGTGGCTCTGTCTTATTTTTCCTTTTTCTCCACGTGGTCTATTTCTTTTTATTAATTATCAAATTCACAGAATTTGATAAATAATACTATCTACAATATTTAACTTTATATTATATCCCCGAACCTTGATTAGGCCTTTCAAAACTTTATATTAGTATTCAAAACTTATTTTAATACTCCATGCATATAAATAAAACTTTACAATGGGACTCTCGCTCCGGGCCCACCTCTATGTCCAACAACCAATCAAAAGTACGCCCGTACCTTAGGTTAATTCCCATACATCTTCGTTGCTCGACCACCGTCCGATGATCCCGCACCAGATCAACAGCCCTCATCAATATCGCTCGGCGTCTTCATACTAGCTTTAACGTGCAATGAGAATACAGAAAGGTGGTTTTGTTCTTCTGTCCGGTGCCACACGTCGAAGGCTTTGTGGAATTGCTCCGATTCAGAAAATACCACCCTTTCACCAAAAGTGGTGCGATATGGGCAACCCACTTTTCAAAACCTCTCGCGGTTTTGCTACAGTGATTGACCAGGGTTCTCTACACAGGCCTCGCCTGCGGTTATGGTGAGTTCGCAGGTTGTTCAACAGATTACGAGAATTCAAGAACAGAGAACGGAATTATCATTTCACAATCACCTCACAGTTAAACAATTCATCACAATTATAAATACAGGCAGTTTGGAAATCAACAGGACTTGCGTTTTATTCAACCGGAAGCAATTTCTCAATACACAGAGTTTATTGCAGAAAAATCCCTCTTCTCTTCCTACCCCCCCTATACATCCAAGGGATTACATCTATATACATCAACATATGTCCTTTCGTTTCCTCTGTGAGGACCGTTATGGTAACTCAAGAGCCTACTTAAAAATAATTCAACTAACTGGGGTATGACAGCTAGACTAACTGAGCTATTCGACTTCTACGACTCTAATGGATCTAATAATACAATCAGCTAAGGTATTGACACCTAGCTATAACAATTCGACTGTTTTCAAACCCTCCTAGCCACAACATGTGGACAAAACTCCTACAGTGCTGGCTAGTGTCTAATGCCCCTGCATTAATATCTTCCGTCTATATCCTTTAATCTCATTCGTTGATCGTGCTGGTCCACGACTGTAATTTTGGGCTTTAGGAAAGTGGGTCCTAGTTCATGGCACTGTGGAGGCACTCCCTGCTATGGAATAATCATAGGGCTTGTGCTACTGCAATGAATGACAACCATCGATCTACAGTCAATGCCCAATGGGCGGGTCAACTACAAAGGCACCCCCTTGGGTTAACCATCGGGCTGTTTGTACCCCGACGGTACCGTTGATCCCAGATCAACATTAACCGCGCTCATAAAATGTGCACGAGGTTTAGCCTTTGCTACCTCTGTGACACTGGTCCCACACCTTTTATCATTCCTCTCTTTTATATACTTTTTTCTGTAAAACAAAAAACGTCAACAAAATGTATTGGCCCCATATTATGCCTCCTCTTAACTCACAATTTCGTTATCCCAAAGAATGTTGAGTCTCTGCCATTGATCCTAGAATGATCCAACGGTCATTGCGTTATCGCGTGCCAACTAGCCCCAATGGATAAAGTTTTTAAACCTATGCGAAATAGGTGGTTTTTCTTTGTGACGTATCACTTATGGAGTTCTATCATGTTCATTTCAACTTTTACCACTTACCACTTTGGATGCATGTGAATACCACCGCCGGTTCATGAAACCAATCATACTGTTTATGAACACTTGTTTCAATCATATCCACTCGATTCTTCATACATTCCACATTTCACCTTTAGATTTCGTTCGTTGATCCTTCAGATCCAACGGTTGTTGTGCTCTCATTTCATTCCGCTCCACTATTACTTATGTTATGCCAATAACCAGAGATTTTTGCTTCTGCCACTCTTTCATTGAATGTTACACTATAACGCAGCTCCGAACACCCTCTAACCTTATTACTCTACACTGTGTGATTTGGATATCAAATTGCAGGGTTACATTTTACAATTTCAAGGGCATCGATCCATTCAGTGATCGATGCTCAATTTGGACATACGCTTTCTATCAAAATTCAATTTCAATTGAATGTTCACTTCTTAAACACATAGTCTCATACCATTCCTTTGAATTTTCCTAATTCATCTGCATACATATATATTGTGCCAAACCTTGATTTACACTCAAGTTAAAACTGAATCAAACATTCAATCAATGCACACCATGATTTAGAAATCAAATTCCTCCATATATACATGTAATCAAATAATTATAAAGGATCTCTTCTCTCTGGCCTGATATTATGATCAATGGCTCTTCTATATAATTTTCCCGTAGGCTTACAGCAACAACAGAAACCCTCTCTGTTAAAAAAAAACTACTTCCTGTCTAAACCCTCCTCTTGTAGCCTCTGCCACCTTACTTTATTTCTCTGCAACAATTCCATCTGAATCTGATTTGCTCCCTTGTCTTGGTGCTTCTCCTTTGTGCTTCTTTGCCATCAATGACAATATTTCCAATAGTCTCCTCCTTTGGAATTGATGTCAATACTCCAATTCTTCCTCCAGGACTTCCTCTGCTTGTTTTTTAGAAGACCCTTTCTTCTTTTGCTTGCTTTTCCTCCTGCTTTGACATCAATGAAAAAGGGTTGCACATTTCCTAATGTAGTTTTGATCTTTTCATTTCCTCTGATCTTGAGGACCTGTTCCATGCACTACTCCATTGTTCTAGCTCTTTTATGTAAATTTATTGACTGCTCTCCCTCTGGAATGATGCTTTCTTGTCTGATATTGACTATCACTTGTCTTCTACACTGATCCTGTTTCTTGTATGCAGCCCTTATAATTATTATTTTTTTTTTTCTTTTTGTTTTGTTTTTATTTTCAATCATATCAGAGAGTAACATTTGCAGACACCACCCCTAGTTTGTCTCTTAGATATTCAAATGATTATTTAGCAAGAGTTTTTGTGAATATGTCTACTATTTGTTCCTTTGTTGGTATGTATTCCAACTTCACCAATTTCTGTGCTACTTGTTCCCTAAGGAAGTGGTACTTTATTGGGATGTGCTTTGTTTTTGAATGAATTACAAGATTTTTTGATATACTTATTGCACTTGTATTGTCACACTTGATATAAATTGGTTCATCAATGCTTACCTTCATGTCTTGGAGAGTTTGTTTCATCCACATTACTTGTGTGCAACATGTTGTTGCTGCTATGTATTCTGATTCTACTGTAGATAGAGAGATGGAAGTTTTCTTCTTTCTTAGCCATGCCACCAGAGTTTTTCCCAAATAAAATGCACCTCCACTTGTTATTTTCCTGTCATCCACACAACTGGCCCAATCTGCATCTGTGTAAGCTTTCAATGTGAAACTTCTTCCTTTTGGATACCATAGGCCATAATGTGTGATTCCTTGCAGATATCTAAATATTCTCTTGATTGCAAGTAAGTGATTTTGTTTTGGTGTTGCTTGATATCTTTCCACAAGACCTACTGCCAACATAATGCCTGGTCTAGAAGCAGTTAGGTATAGCAGACTTCCTATCATGGATCTGTAAAGTTTTTTATCTACATCTGCATTTCCATCATTAGCACAAAATTTGCATCCAATGATCATGGGAGTTGACACAGGTTTGCAGTCTTCCATTTGAAACCTTTTCAACATTTCTCTTAAGTATTTTTCTTGCAAAATGAATATTCTTGTGTTCTTTTGTTGAATTTGAAGTCCTAAATAGAAGGTGAGCTCTCCAATCATAGACATCTCAAATTCTAATTTCATTTCTTTAGCAAATCCTTTTGCTAACTCATCTTTGTTTCTACCAAACATGATGTCATATACATACACTACTACAGTAAAGAGTTCATTTTCATTAGCCTTTATGTACAAATTGATGTCTACTCATTCTTTCTTGAACCCTTGTTTTTGCAAGTATTTGTCCAGCCTTGAATACCATGCGCGAGGAGCTTGTTTCAGACCATATAAGGCTTTCTTTAATCTCCACACATAGTCATGTTTATCTGTTAAGGAGAATCCTTCAAGTTGTTCAATGTATACTTCTTCCTCTAAGTCTCCATTCAGGAAGGAAGACTTCACATCCATTTTTTATACCCTAAAATCATGATAGCATGCAAAGGTCAAAAACATTCTGATTGCTTCCATTCTAGCTATAGGGACGAAGGTTTCATCATAGTCAAGTCCTTCAATTTGAGAATACCCCTTGCATACAAGTATGGATTTATTTCTGATTACTTGCCCTTGTTCATTCATCTTATTTTTGAATATCCATTTTGTGCCAATGAAATTTTTCCCAGTGGGTCTTGGAATTAACTCCTAGGTATTGTTCTTCTCAATTTGGTCTAGTTCTTCATTCATAGCATTTACCCATTTTTTTTCTTTGTTGGCTTCTTAGAACTTCTTTGGCTCTATTTGAGATAGCATGGCTAGGTATACTTCTTCTATCTGTTCAACAAGCTGTCTTCTTGTCTGGATTCCCACACCCTTGTCCCCAATGATTTGATCCTCTGGATGGTTCTTTTGAGTGTGTCTTGAGGGACATTTTGAGTTTAATTCAGTATCTTCTGTTGTCTTATTATGTTCATCATTATCTTGGTTCTCAACTTCATGATCATCTGGAGGATTGGCGCAGCTTGTGCTTCTTATTCTGTTTGGTAGATCTTCGTCAAATATTACATCAATGCTTTCCACAATTATGTGCATTCTTTTGTTGTAGCACCTGTAACCCTTAATCTTGGATGCATATCCTAAAAATATTCCTTCATCAGCTCTTGCATCAAACTTCCCCAGTTTTTCATCATTTTTTTTTTATGAAACACTTACTTCCAAAGACTCTAAATTCTTTATTGATGCTGGTTTACCATGCCATAATTCATAAGGATTATTATCACAATTTGGTCTTAGATGAGATTTGTTGAGAATGTGAACAACTGTGTGTACTGTTTCTACCCAGTAGGTTTGGGTAATGTTACTTTCTTGCATCATAGCTCTAGAAATCTGTTGTAATGACCTGTTTTTCCTCTATGCCACTCCATTCTGTTGAGGTGTACCTGCAATTGTAAACTATTGTTTTATCCCATGTTCATTGCATAGGTCTGCAAAATCATAGTCTGTGAGTTCACCTCCTCTATTTGATTTGATGCATTTTATCTTGCATCCTGTTTGATTTTATGCCAATGCCCTGAATATCTTGAATTTCTCAATTGCTTCAGATTTATATTTGAGAAATGCCACCCACATCAATATGGTAAAATCATCTATTATTAGCATGAAACAAGATTCTCCACCTGGTGCATTAGCTCTTGAAGGTTTACACAGGTCCATGTGAACAAGCTGAAGAGGCCTACTTGTAGATAGATTCTCTTTGGTCTTGAAAGATGTCTGGATCTGGTTGCCCTTTTGGCAGGATTTACATATGGTATTTGGAGGCTTCTTTATTGTAGACATATCTTTGATTGCATTCTTCTTTCTCATATTGATGATGTGGTCAAATTTTAGGTGTCCCATTCTTCTGTGCCATAACCATGATTCATCAAGTTTTCTTATGTCGCATGCTTCATTCTCTTCTTTCACTATATAGACATTACTTTCTGTTTTAACACCTTTAATCAAGGTCTTTCCTGTGGTGTTCGATCTTACCTCACAATATTGGGCTCTGAAAAGGACCTCATAGCCTTTATCACACATTTGAATGACGCTTAGCAGGTTTGCTTTAAGGCCATCCACAAATAGTGCATCTTGAGCCTCACCTCTTCCATTATTCAGACTGACTGAGCCTTTTCCTTTGATTTTCCCCACTTTATCATTTCTGAATGTAACATTTCCAGATTTCTTTTCATCAAAGGTTACAAAATTTCTTCGATCTCTAGTCATATGCTTTGAGCAACCACTATCCATATACCATTGACTTTTCTGATCTTGAGCTATTAGAGCCAAGTCACACTTATTCAACTTCTTTTTCCACTGCATGCAGCTATTTGTTTGGTACCTTTTCTGAGAATATGGACCACATTCTTTGAGAGGACGTTTGTGAGACTTGTGCCTGATTTGATGGCAGTCAAAGAATTTGATTATGTTTCTAAATGGATTATGTACACGAGTGAGTTCTCCATTGTTCATTAACCACCTTGAGTTTTCATACATCAGTCTTTGTCCATTCGCTCTGCACTCCATGGCTTTATGGTCGTACCCCTTACAATAAAAACAATAACAATGGAAACGATTAGTGTACCTAGTGAAGGGTTGTCCTCTCCATTTGTTTGCTTGAGGCAGTCTTCTCATTTTTTGCGTCTTTTGTTGGTTGAAATCGATTATTTTTGTTTGATAGTATGCAGCAATATGTCCTAGTTTGTGACAGGAAAAAAAAGTGACATTTCTCATAGGAGGAAAGAATCTCCTTTGAGATCTTCCAAACTTGTTTAATTGATCTTCAGGAACAATTGAAATTTTTGAAACTGCTTGCTTCTTGTTTCTGTTTGTTTCATCACACATCAAGTTCTTACTGGCTTCTGCTTCTGTGGTTCCTTGTTGAGCTGCTTCATCATTCCTTTCAATGTATGCCTTCTCCGAGGTCTCCATGGAGACAATCTCATCTCCAAGCTGATTACACCCCCTGCTCCTTTCTTCTATCAATATTCTATCTGCAATAATCTCAGATTGTTGAGAGTTAATTTTTTCTTTTACAGCTTTCACAAAAATGCTATTCTGGTTACCCTCTACCTTGGATTTGTTGGTTTATCCTTCGTAACCTATCCCAGTCTTTATGAGAGGAGATCTTTGAGCATTTAGTATTTTATCCAACTTTTCAGTGCTTGTCATTCGAGGAGTGTTCATTGTCAATTCCCTTTGGGTGTTTTCTAGTTTCTTTCTCAGGCATACCACTTCTTCTTCCAATTTCTCTTGCTCCTGATGTTTATCTTTAATTTTATTTAGCAGAATGTCTTCCACTTTATTAGCTTCTTCAAGTTCTACTTTCAATTAAATGAGGTCTTTTGAATTTGGTACCTCTTTTACATATTTGAGGAGAATGTCTTTATGTTTTCTGCACTTGAGTTTAAGTCTGTCTATTTCCTCCGAGGCACTTCTTAGCTCCCCCTCAAGATCTACATCACCTTCTTCCTCATCTTCTAGAAGGAATCCTTTAGAGCCTTCCTTGGCCATTAACACAAATTCAGAGGTTCCTTCTTCATTTGAGGATTCATCTGAGTTTTCAGATGCACTGCTATCTTGATGAGCATAAAGGGATTTTCTAATGAATCTCTTCCCTTTCTGCTAGTTATGTGTTTTGGTTTTCTCTATCTCTTGAATTTGATTCTTTGTTTTCTTATGAGGAAACTTAGATGCATAGTGCCCAACTCTTCCATAGCTAAAGCATTTAAAATGAATTTCAACTTTATACTTGCCTGAACCTATATCCAATATTCTGACAAATTTGGCCTCTTCTTCATCGGAGCGGGAGCATGTATCTTCCTTTTCTTCTTTGCAATTTTCTGGCTTAAAAGGCTGCCTCCCTCATATTTGAAATCCTCTGTGGAAGTCTCATTTCATAAGCTGTCAAGTTTCCAAGTAATTGGTTCATGGTCAATGTTTCCCATTCAACTGTTTCTTCTATGGTAGAAACCTTGGGGTTAAACCTGGATGGTAAAAATCTCAATATCTTTTGTACAATTACACATTCTCTAATGGTTTCTCCTAAAGCTTTCATGTTATTCACAATTTCTGCAACCCTTAAGAAGAAGATGGCAACATCTTCTTCTTCATTCATTTTTATATTTTCAAACTGGGCTCTATAGACTTGCAGCTTGGCAATCTTCACCTTTTTATCTCCCTCATGGATACTTTCTAATGTATCCCATATTTCTTTGAAAGTCTTGTTGTGCATTACTTTGATAAATTATGCCTCACACAAACGACTTAAGAGTGCATTCATGGCTTTTGCATTAGCTATAAAATCTTGTTTGGTTTCTTTCTCTATGTCAGAATCCTTTGGGGCATATCCTAATTCCACAACAGCCCAGAATTCTATTCCTAGAGACATTATGTACGTCCTCATTATTATTTTCCAGAAGGCATAGTTTTTGCCAGTAAATAGAGGGGATTTATTTGTTGAGCATCCTTCTATAATAGCCATCTTGGGGACCAAGAATCTCCTTCTATTTTTTAAACTGATACAGAAGGAATTGGCTCTTATACCAATTGTTGAACCCTTAGTTAAACTGAGAGGGGGGGTGAATCAGTTTAGTGCATTCAAGGTATTGTAAACTTTCTTTTACACTTATTTACATCTTCAATTTGTGATCAACTTAATGTACAATGGAACAATAATCTTAATAAGTGAGCAGCAGGTATTAAGCAGATTAAATACAAAATATCAACACATAATCATCATGCACATAGACAACAGATATAAGTGGAAACCCATAAGGGAGAAAACCACATCTTATTATTGTTGTGATGCAAAGGCAAGCTCCAACTCCCTCTCACCACTGATTTTCTATAGGCTCCAACCTACAGGATGCTACTACCTCAATTCTGCAAGCTACAACTTGCAAGGAAGCTCCAACTCCAATCTATTTTCTTCAATTTGCAACCTACAGGAGGATCCTACCTCAGCCAACAAAAAATGGACACCTATCATGCTACAACTTGATATGAAAGCACCAAATTCCTCATACAATACTTAAACAACATGTTGATCTACCTGGATATCAGCCCCGTTATATTCCTTCTTCACTACTGTCCTCCATCCTTCATATTTGCCTTATATTATCTCTGGATCTTCACAACTTCTCTGTCTGTTCCTTCTTCTTCTTACACTCTCTAGCCTCTTCTATGCATGCCGATATTACATGTTTTATATAGATAGCTTTATGAATGTTTGCATTCTACAGAGAATATGAAGTGAACATGCATAACTCTTTACCTTCCACCATCTCATTTTCTCGCTCATCATTTCAGGAGGTTACAACACTATCTACTCATTTTAGAATTAAATTGGAGTTTTTCTTTGCTTACTGAGACTTGCCTTTGCATCACATACAACAAAAATAATTAATTCATTTACATTTACAGTTACAACAAATATATTTCAATTCACCCCTTTTAGCTCTTGGTTTTCTGGTTATTTTGCCTTCTCTGCCTACTATCCCTTTATATTCTCTACATTCTGTTATATTTCTAAATGTTCTGCATGAGAATGAGTCCTTTTAACTGAGCGAGCCTTTCCTTGCCGTGTTCAAACTTTTCTTTTTGTTTCACGTTATAATCCTCCTTTGCTCTCCGAAACGATTTAACAAAGGAAATCCACATACTTCTGGACTTGAAATGCTTCATGTGTCAGCTTCGATCTATATCGCGTTCGCTCTTTTTATCACGCTTCGCACTTCAGCGTTCCCATGTGTTTGTGTGAATTTTCTCCTGCCCCGATTGCGATATGCGATGGTAATATCGCATCGCAATATTGGCTATTGCAATATTGCAATATTGGCTATCGCATATAATTTACCATACCGTGTGAACCCATATCATATGTGATATGCGATATGCGATCACATCACATCGCATCTTCATATTGCATCACATCGCCACTTCATAGTATGCGATGGACTTCGCATCGCCGATGTGTGATATAGCGCTATGCCGCCACATGTCCCTTCACATCGCCACATCGTATCGCAACTTTAAATCCATCCAACGACTATCTCATTCGCTTGCAATGATCAATATACGATTGGGTCCCACTTGATTTCAATATAATCTCTGTTTTTTATCTCCTTTAATCTCTTCCATTGATCGCACTAGTCCACGATCGTACTTTTGGGCTTTAGGAAAGCGGCTCCCATTTCATGGCACTGCGGAGGCACTCCTTGGTAAATAATAATCATAAAGCTTGTGCTACTACAGTGAATGACAACCGTTTGTGGTCAACACCCGATGGGCGGGTCAACTGCGGAGGCACCCCCTTGGGTTAACCATCGGGCTATTTGTGCCCCCACGATACCGTTGATCGCAAATCAACATTAACTGCGCTCATAAGATGTGCACGAGGTTTAGCCTTTGCTGCCTCTATGACACCAGTCCCACACCTTTGATCATTCCCTATTTTATATACTTTTTTCTTTAAAACAACAAAATGTATTGGCCCCACAGTATGCCTCCTCTTAACTCACAATTTCGTTATGCCAAAGTATGTTGAGTCTCCACCATTGATCCTAGAATGATCCAATGGTCATCGCGTTATCGTGTGCCAACTAGCACCAATGGATAAAGTTTTTGAACCTACGCAAAATAGGTGGTTTTTCTTTACGACGTGTCACTTCCAAAGGTCTATCGCGTTCATTTCAGCTTTTACCACTTACCACGTTGGATGCATGTGAATACCACCGCCGGTTCGTGAAACCACTCATACTGTTTATGGACACTTGTTTCAATTGTATCCACTCGATTCTTCATACATTCCACATTTCACCTTTATATTTCGTTCATTGATCCTTTAGATCCAACAATTGTTGTGCTCTCATTTCATTCCGCTCCACTGTTCCTTATGTTATGCCGATAACCAGAGACTTCAGCTTCTACCACTCTTTCATTGAATGTTACACTATAACGCAACTCCAAACACCCGCTAACCTTATTACTCTACACAGTGTGATTTGGATATCAAATTGCAATGTTACGTTTTAACAATTTCGAGGGCATCGATCCATTCAGTGATCAATGCTCAATTTGGACATACGCTTTCTATCAGAATTCAATTTCAATTGAATGTTCACTTCTTAAACACATAGTATCATACCATTCCTTTGAATTTTCCTGATTCATCTACATACATATATATTCTGCCAAACACTGATTTACACCCAAGTTAAAACTGAATCAAACATTCAATCAATGCACACCATGATTCAGAAATCAAATTCCTCCATATATACATATAATAAAATAATTATAAAGGATCTCTTCTCTCTGGCCTGATATTATGATCAATGGATCTTCTGTCTAATTTTCCCATAGGCTTTCAACAACAACATAAACCATCTCTGTTTAAAAACAAAACTAGTTCCTGTGTAAACCCTCCTCTTGTAACCTTTGCCACTTTACTTTCTTTCTCTGCAACAATTCCATCTGAATCTGATCTGATCCATTGTCTTGGTGCTGCTCCTTTGTGCTTCTTTACCATCAGTGAAAATATTTCCAACACCATAAATAATTCATTCACATGAAAATGGCATGAAATACTATCAGTAACACAAGGAACAAACAAATTCTTCAAACTGGTCTTCAATTCCTTCACAAGGCAAGCTACAACTTATTGTTATAAATTTCTTTGGATATAACCAGCAGGAAGTTACAACTCCTTGATCTATCAAATAAAACTGAATGGAGCTACAACCCCAAATATATACCGTCAATGCTAGAAGGATCACCAAACCCTGATCTGCAAGCTAAAAATTGCTTGACATAAATGATTCATCTTTCATCCATTTTCAAACTAGAACCATGAATGCCACCTCTGCTTACAAAATAAAACAATATTTCCAACACCACCTTTAGAAATCTATGATTACTGAAAATACACCATCACACCAACATCAATCCACTTCACATCAATTCTCTCACTCAAACAAAAGTTTCATCAATCTCCTTGATCAAATCTTCTTATATAGAATTTTTCTTGACATTTTTGGCTTTTGTGCTTTTCATGCATTCTTGCATGAATATTTATTTTTGGATTTATCTTGGTTATTTGAGTATTCTACATCTTTTATTTATGTCATGAAACCCTAATACGCTATTTTGAGCTCAAACTCTGATTTTTTTTGTTAATTTTAACAATTATGGCAATTTAACAGGTTTTAGTAGGGATTTTCTATTGTTAGTGAGCTCAATCTTTGGCTTAACTACAAATTGTACCACTAAAATGAATCCATACCCCCAATACTTCTTTTAATCCCTTGTGTGTTGAAACTTTTTATCTTATGCACCCTTGATACCAAGTATCATGACCTTCACCTCGGTCTTTAGGTTCTAAATTTCTTACCTCCTCTCTCTCTCTCCTTAAGCGTGCACTTCGGTCACTATGTTGCATAAAAATGCATTCTTGCACTTTAGCCTTGGCACATTTTACCCTAGCACTTTTGTTTTTCTAGATTATTTTACCTTCGTGCTTTACCTTGCGGGCTTATTTTTCAAGTGGTGTCCTCTCACACTATTTTCATTGGTTTCTGCTATGTTGTACCACTATCGTCGTCTTCACGCTTGTATCCCAACATTTCCTTCTACACACCTTTAAAATTTTAAAGGGTTTTCCTTACAATATGATTTTTCCTTGTTGGGTATGTTTCTTGGACTTCTCACCAATAAAGCTACTTCTTGATTTGATTTGACTCTGACACATCCATGTCTCCCTGACATCTAGTCAACCCATATTTTCTCCAGTGCTCCTCGTTCAAACCTTCTGTAGTCTTGCTAGTAGGATGACATAATATCCATCATGTGGCTCCATTAGGGGAATTTTGAGGTATAAAATGGACCTCCTAAGGAAATTATAAAATAATAGTGGAAATAATAAAATAAGATTAGATTACATCATCAAATTTTAGAGGGAAAAATAAAAAACATATTTTTTCAACTCATATTTTCAACTTATCTCTCTACGGGTTTTCTCAAATTTCGAGTGGAAACACTTGTTGGATGCAAAATTTGATTCCTCATTCAAGGAGTACTTATTTTGCGTACTTTTGATGGACCTTTCTACACAAAAAAAGGAGAACTAGATGAAAACATGATCGCAGTCATGTTTTTTCATGTATTTCTAATTTTTCATGTAGCAAGGTCCATTGAAAGTGTGCAACATGGGTACTCCTCAGATGAGGAATTAAATTTTGCATCCAACGAGTACTCCCACTCGAAATTTGAGTAAAAACTTAGGGATATAAGTTTAAAATACAAGTTGAAAAAGTAGTTTTATTATTTTATTAGTTTTTAATACTTTTACTTTTTTACTCCAAAAATTGTGAATCATCCCCCATGGTTGACATCATGATATTGAATCCTATTGGTTCTTATAAAGTATATTTTGGTTGTACAGTTTTCTTAGGAGGACCATTTTAGACCTCAAAATTCCCCTAATGCCCTATGAGTGGTCCACATGTCATCAAAAATGGCCCATTTGGGTATCTAAAAATGCAAGAAACACTTGCCACATGACTGCCTCACATTGAGTCATGTCACTTTAATCATCCGCATATGCACCTTCATCATTTTTATGATCCAATTATATCACACCACCTATCTTTCTGTTAGAGAGGAGAGAGAACATTTCCCAAGCCTTTTTTTGTGCCATTTTATTTTTTAAAATTTTACGGCTCCTTACCTATTTCACAACCTTCCTCCATAGTCACAAAACCATTTATAGTAAATTCTACATCCCCCTTCAGGTTGCTTGTGTTTTTGAGAAGGGGGTAAGGAATTCAACCTCCATTTTCGATTTATTGATTAACGGTCTCAGAAATAATTTCCATTGTATGACCCCCCTACACATGAATTCTTGGACATGTTGACCCTCATGTACTATCACTGATGGGTGGATGGGGAAATGTGGCTGATGATCCACAACTGGACATTTTCACCTTTTAACCTATTAGTTCACTTTCTCGAAGTCGTTGACCAATCATAACTTCACCATATAACCTATAATTATGACCATATTTGAAAAAAATTAGGGGCTAACTGAGGTCAGAGCTCTACCAAATTTTATTTCTTTGTTTTCCACCAACTACACAGACAACCTGACTTCTAGTGCTTTCACCATGTGACTTCTAGTGCTTTCGAGGGTTGTTGTTGTTGTTGAGAGTTTTACTACCATAATCTCGACTAGAACCTTTATGAGCTCATGAGATTGGAGGTCATCCCTCTCTTCCTAATAAGCTAATGGCCCAACTCGGAACCTTGTTGATTGGAACCTTGCCCTTCTTTGACAATTCTCCTCTTTTATCTATTGAACTTTGATCTTCAATAAATTTTGATTGAGGAATCCTTCTTCAAACTTCAATATACCAATGGAAACATATTCCTTAGCTCGATCCATCTGCTTATGTTCCATCTATTCTTGAAGTGATCTATTGCACTAGATACTCCTTCAAAAGTATTTACACCACTCTCTATTAGTGTTGATCTTCATTCTTCTTCTTGCGCCTAATCCTGAACATATGTGTTCTCCTTTTCCATATTTGACATATTTTTCCATATTTTTCTATCAATGACAATAGATTTCTAATATTCCTACCCTTTCTAATTAATGGAAACACCATGATGAAAAAACGCATCCTCATGAAGACATACCAACTAGGATTGTCCCAAATCTGGCCTTTGGATGCATATCACTCATTTGACTGTTTCATCCCATGATATACACTTCTATTGTGATATACTAATGTTTCTTTGTTGATGTTCATCATGTATCATGAATTCTCCTTGATTTTTTTTTTATCCAGTGAGATCTCTTCCCCTTTGACATCAACAAAAAAGACACCAACTTTCTCTCCTTGCAACCTTACTCCCCCTGTCAACAATATTCCCTTGTCTTGTTGATCTTGGGGACCTAGAAGCTCCATATGGTATGGTAAAGGTATACCAACTATTCTTCTTCCTCTTGAAGGAAGAGCTAAAGGAGGGAGGTAAGAGGAAAAACCCCCAAACTTTTCCTCAAGTACTCAAATTGTTATTTAAGGAGAGGTTTGGTCGAAATATCAGCCACCCGTTCTTTAGCAGGTACATACTCCAGCTTCACAATATGATTGGAAATTTGATCACTTAATAACTGATAATTTATTGGAATATTCTTTTTCTTGGAGTGGAAAACGAGATTCTTTCACATATTAATGGAACTGGTGTTGTCACAAATAATAGGTATAGGTTTCTCATAAAAAATGTGTACATATTGTAAGGGCTGCTTCATCCACAATAGTTAAGTGTAAGAAGAAGCTTAGAGAAAAATTCAGGTGCTAATATTCATAGGTGAGCTTATTTTCCATGTTTTTTTCAGCAAAAAAGAAGAAAATATTCACCAATTTCCATTTTTCTAAATATTATTCACCCAAATTTTATAGTATAAAATTACTTTACCTTAAAAATTGCTAGTATGTTATAGAGACTATATAAAATCATTAGAAATTTGAATTTTTTTGCAAAAATATTTCTAGACATCTCATAGTTTCCATATTAGGGAGTAGTAAGATTCGCCAAGGTGTCTAAACTTTAAGATGAATTTCCATCCTTAAAATTATCCTTGAAGAATCTATTGCAATATAATTTTCTTCAAATCTAGATAAAGAGATGTAAGATTTCTTCTTACTTAACGATGAAAATAGATATTCTCCAAGAAAAAAAGCACCACCACTAGTGCTCTTTCTATCATCTACAACACCTTCCAAACCAGCATAAATATAAATAGTCATTTAAAAATATTTACCTCTGGGTACCAAAATCCATATTCCATTACTACTCTAAGATATATGAGAATCCTCTTGGCTGCTAGTAGAAGGACTTGTCTAGGGGCTTCTTGAAATATTTCAATAAATCAAATGACCTGCATAATGTTCGATCTTGAAGTTGTCAAATACAATAGGCTGCCAATAATGAATCTGTATAAATTCTAATCAAATTATGGGGATTCATTAGTCTTGCTAAGTTTTTGACCTATCCCCATTGGTGTGCTCACTAGAAAACATTCCTCCATGCAAAAAAAATTCAACACTTCCTTGAGATAGTTTCTTTGTGAAATGAAGATCCCTTTGTAATTTTGTGCAATCTAAAATCCAAGGAAATAAGAAAGTTCTCCAAGTAGGTACATCTCAAACTTTGCCTTCATATTTGATGAAAGCTCACAATTTAGTAAGTCTAAATCACTAGAAAAAATAATACCATCAACATATACAACCACCACTATGAGTTTTTCATCCTTTGATTTGACATAATTTTTTTTTCCAACTGCACCTCTTTTGAATCCACACTTGAGAAGGTAGTTGTCCAATTTGGAATACCAAGCCCTAGGGGATTGCTTGAGACCATACAAGGCCTTCTTAAGTTTGCAAACATAATCTAGCTTATTTTCTTGCTGAAAACCATTTGGTTTCCTTATCTAAAATTCTTCTTATAGTTCTCCATTTAGAAAGGCATATTTGACATCCATTTGATATATTTTGAATTTCTTAAAACAAGAAAATACTAAAAACATTTTTATTTACTCTAAATGAAAAACAGAAGAAAACATTTCATCAAAATCCAGACCTTCAATATCAGCATACTTAATTTTTTCCTTTTCTTTCTAGACCTTGGGCTTTTTCTCAATTTTTTCGATAGATGGTTCATGCCTCTTCTCCTTTAGTCTACAATCAACTGTTAAATGCCCAAAATTTTGACACTTTTCACATTCAACAGGATAGTTAAAAGGAGAAAAAGAATTATTGTACATGGGTTTCCTCTTCCTCTGGTGATTTATTCCTCTAGATATTAGTTTCCTATAGGATAGGTTTACTCTACAAATTTCTACTTTTTGGCCATTATTATTGCAGGTGAAAAAATATCCTAGAAACATATCAACATACCTAGAAGTTTGTCTTCTATGCTTGGTTTTTTTTTGAGTATTTTGTTTTTCTTGACCATTATTTTTCTTTTGTAGTTGATAATTCCTTAACTGGTTTTTGGAATGCATATATCCTTTTTGTTATTGTCTTTCATCCTCTTTGGATGTTGGAACAAACATATTTTTTTTTTCTTTCCTTTCAATTTTGTTGTTACACTGAACTCAACCTCAAATCCAAGACCAATTTGATCATTGAAGACTCCTTGTACTTTTTATATCTCATTCAAAATTTCAGTTCCTTTTCTGAGTTTTTGATAGAAATTTAGTTGTTTTTTTTCCTTCTCTAACTCCTCTTTGAGTAAAATAATTTCACCTTCCAGCCTTTCACAAGATTAACTCTTCTCATTCAATTTCTATTTTAGGGATTCTTGAATATTCTTACCTTCTTCTATTTGGAAGGGTAATGGTTTAGTAGCTTAAGTGTATTATTTGACGAATGAATCCTTCAGAGATATATTTTTCTTTCTTAGTCTTTATGTTTCTTCAATTTCACATACCATTTATCCTTCTAGGTCTACTTCAATCTCTTCATCATCAAAATTGATAACCTCAACATGCATATTATCTATGACCATCACCATTAATTTTTTCGATATTTCATCATATTTTTCCTCATCTGAGCATTGTTTGACTTCTATTTTAGAGGATTTATCTTCTTGAACATAAAGAAATCTATTTTTAGCCTTCTTTTTATCATTTTTCACTTTCTTGAATATTTCTCTTGGATGATAATATTTATTTTTCTTTTCAAGGCACTTTGAGGCATAGTTTCCAACTTGAAAAATTAAAGCACTTAAAAGTTAGATTACCTTTATACTTGCCTAAGCCTCTCCTAAGATTCATCACAAAATTGGATTATTCTTCATCTATTTCATAGCACGAATCATCATGCTCTTCCTTGGGCCTCTTATTTTCTTTGAAGGATGATTCTTTTGCTACAAACTTTCCATTTGAAATTCTCATCTCATAGACGGTAAGGATGTCAAGTAATTAGTCTAGAGTGAGAGTCTTCAGATTTATCATTTCTTCAATGGCTGAAACATTGGGATTAAATATCTCTGGAAGAGATCTCAACACCTTCTAAACTACCACATATTCATCTAGCTTCTCATCAAGGCCTCTTATAGTGTTCAAAAATTCATGAAGTTTTAAAAACTATTTTGCAATATCTTCATCATCATGCATCCTTAAAGATTCAAATTTATTTTTAAAGCCTTGAATTTTAGATTTCTTTACCTTGTTGTCACCTTCATAGCAGCTACACATCTTGTCCCGGACAGATTTGGCAGATGTGCAGTGCATCTCCTTGACAAGTTTAGATTTAGGCAAGCCAACAAGAAGGTAATTCATGGATTTAGAATTGCATATAAACTTCATATTTTGGTATTTGGTAATCACTACTAGAGGCTTTTGATATTCTTGTTCCAAAACATCCTACATAAACTCCAAGTGATTGAATGTAGGTTTTCATCCTTACTTTCCAAAACACATAGTTTTTTCTATTGAACATAGTTTCCCTATTGGTAAATATTTTTTTTTTTTTTTCATGGTCCTTGATCTTTCTTCTAGGTCTTAAAATGATCTCAAGTAACCCATATTTGATACTAATTGTTGGGAACAAGGACAATAATGAGACTCTGGGATTGAATCAATACTGTAGGAGTTTTAACAATTTAAAAAATTTCTTACACTTATGCAATGATATTAGGACACCATAAAGAATTACTTCACATGAGCGTGACATGAAATAATATCATTAACACAAGGAATAAACAAATTCTTCAAATTTCTCTTCAATTCCTTCACAAGGAAAGCTACAACTTGATGCTACAAATTTCTCTATCTACAAACAACTTGAAGCTACAAATCCCCGATTTATCGGCTACAAATAAATGGAGCTAAAACCCAAAATATTTACTAGCATCTACTAGAGGGAGCACCAACCCCGGATCTTCAAGTTAAAAATTTCTTGACATCAATGATTCATATTTCATCCATTTTTAAACTAGAACCATGAATGCCACCTCTGCTTAAAAAAAAAAAGATATTTCCAAGAACACCTTCAACAATATTTTATTACTAAAAGATACGCCATCTCAATAGTATCAATCCATCTTGCATTAATTCTAGTTATTTTGAGATTATCTACAAGATTTTAGTCATAACATGATATAAGTCAATCGTATTGAAATTTAATATATAGGTGAAAAAACAATATATGACAACATTTCTATAATTTTATATAATGTTATCAACTTTCTTAAATTTAGATGTAGATATCCAAGTATTTCAATCAATTCCTTATGATGGAAATAAGTTTTATTCAATTTTTAAAAAATCATATATGATTGAAATAAGTTATATATAATCAATTTTAGAAGATGTGGAGATGTAAAAGTTACAAATATAAGTTTTATTCTATTTTATTTTGTTTGAGGTTATCTTCAAAGGGTTATTATAATGCACTCTGTTAATAATTTATTTGTGCTTACACTGAAATAAATGCACAATGTTAAACTTAGTTACGTTGAAACTAATGTACACATATATCTAGTTACATAAAATCATAAATCAACATCTTCATTGAAATCAATGCATCTAATTCAAGCAATCAAATAGGATGGAAATCAACATATACATTAAAATCAACGCATCTAATGCAAAGAATAAAATATGATTAGAAATAAACATCTACACTGAAATAAATGCATCTAATGTTGTAAGAAATCAAATAGGATTAGAAATCAACATCTACATTGAAATCAATGCATCTAGTTCTAGCAATAAAATATGATTAGGAGACAACATCTACATTGAAATCGATGCATCTAATACAAGCTTAATCAAACAAGATTATAAATTAAGATATTTAATAAAATTAATGCATCTAATTCAAGAAATGAAATAGAATTATAAATAAACATCTAAACAGAAATTAATGCATCTAATGTAAGAAATCAAATAGGGTTATAAAGAAACATTTGTACACTCAAATAAATGCATCTAGTGCAAGAAATTTTCTTCCCTTTATCTCCCCCATCCTTATATATTGATGTGTCCCTCCATATCTCCTTATTTGTATCTATATATCACCCCTATTTAGATATATATATATATATATATATATATATATATATATATATATATATATATATATATATATATATATATATATATATATATATATATATATATATATATATATATATATATATATATATATATATATATTGATTCCCTTGGTATTGGACCTATCTATGGTCTGTTTTTTTTTTCTAGAACCCTATAGTCAAGACTCTTTCTTAGCTCCTCAGTCAGCCCTCTTATAGTGAAAACCCTCTAGCGGGCATATCTATCTATCTATCTCTCTCCCTCCATCTACCTCTATCATATTCCCTCTCTCCCCCTTCCATCTATATCTCTGTCTCCATTTGTCTCTCCTTATTCATCTCTGTATATCACCTCGAAAACATACACATTGTTTCTCAGTATCTCTCTATATCTCCCTCCCTATCCCTCTCCCTCTCCCTCACTCTCTCTTTTACCTTTCTCTCCCTTTGTCTCCCCTTCTATCTCTCTTCCCTCCTACTCTCGTTTCACCCTGTCTTTGCATCTCCCTTGTCGCTCCCTCTCTCCACCATTCTCTCTCTACATATATTTCTTCTTACCTCTCTCTCTCTCCCCCTCCAAATCCATATCTCTCTCTCCCTCCCTCTCAAGTCCTCTCTCTCTTCCTTTATATCCCACCACCCTCTGTCTCTCCCCCTCGTATCTCTCTCTCTCTCTCTCTCTCGATCTTAGTCCTACAATTTTTTTGAATATGTCCCTCCCTCTCTCATTCTCGCTCCCCCTTCTCTCCATATCTCCTTATTTTTCTTTCTATCTCACCCCCAAACATAAACACTCTCTCGCCATATCTCGCTTATCACTCCCTATGTATCTATCTACATTTCTCTCTCTCTATGTATTGAAATTCTTCCTACCCTATGTTTTCCTCCAATTCCATGTCTTGAGCTCCCTCGATTTCTCGGAGACTCTCTCCTCCTCGCCCTCTCTCAATATTTGTGTCCCCATCTCTCTCACCCTTCTCTCCCACTCTCTCTCCTCTATATTTCAAAAAATCTAAAATACTCTGAAAATTAAAATATTATGTTTAAATATTTTTATTTATTTTGATGTCATACTACAATTTAATTTTTTTATATAATACATATTTAAAATGAAAGATTTCAAATTTGTGTTGTACATTCACCGCAAGGGAAAATGATAATTTTCCATAGAAATATCATCTAAAATTTTCCAAAATATTAATGTTCCAGCCTCCATCAAAGAACATAAAGCGCTTCATGTCTTCCAATTGAAATTGCTTAGGTTTTATTTCTTTAAAGGTAGCTTTAGGTTATGCATACTTCATGATTTTAAAAATATTATATATTTTATTATGTTAGATATATAAAATAAAATAGGTTAAATAAAATTAACATATTGAATCATCTTGTATGACTATTTTTGTGTTAATTACTCTTTTTTTTTTATGCCTATGGCATATATCAAGCACATTTATTTATGTGGTTGTGTTAGTATATATTATAATATAACAAAAAATATATTATATTAAAGTTAATAATATTATATTAATCCAAAATTAATAAATTTAATATTAACATTAAAATATATTAATATTTAATTATTTATATTAATATCATATTTCATAATTTAATTTAATAATAACAATAATATATTTTTAATATTAGTATTAAATATAATAAGGTTTTTAAATGACATGATAACAGTAATTATAATAAAGTTTGGAATTTTAAAATGTGGTAAAAGCTTAAATTTTAAATCATTCAATTATTTTTTTATAAAAGGCTTGATCGAGCATTATAGATCAATTGAGCCCCACGTATGTAGCTTGATCAAGGGTTTATGAAACCCTCAATTGAGCTATTTGAACTTGAAATATAATTGCTCGATCCAGCCTATGATATCCTAAAATCCACATCTTCAACACCCTTTTTGAAAAATTTCCTACAACACCATTTTGTACCATATCTTAGGAAAAAAATTATTCTTAGGTGACGGAGTTGATTGTGTTGGATTTGTGAAGGAATCCTCTATCCAATAGAAATTGAGTTTGAAATTTTCGAATTCATATGAAATTTTTCATATAATTTCTTTTAAACATAATGCTTGAATTTTTTTTAAACAATTTTAAAGAGATTGAATAAAAAAACAATATCATAAAATATACACAATTTTTTTTTTCAAAAAATACCACTAGCTTCATTTACGATTTCTCTTCAAAAGGGTATTGTTTCTTTTTCAATATATTTAAATAGTTCAAAAAACCTTATGTGAAAACATGTAATTAAAATATTACTTTGCCTACTTCGAAAAATAATAAAAAAATATAATTTTGCATAAAAAATAAATTTTTAATATGAAACACTTAGCTCTTTCCGTTTAGATCATACATACATACATACATACATACATACATATACATATAGATATAGATATAGATATACATATACATATACATATACATATACATATACATATACATATGTATATGTATATGTATATGTATATGTATATGTATGTATGTATGTATGTATGTATGTATGTATTAAAAATTACACATTTTAGACTAAGTTACATTACATGAACACACACATACCTCTTAAGATGTGTAAAAAATTGCAAGGAAAAGAATTTCATTTAATGGAAAATTGACATATTATATGATACTAAATATTTTTGAAAAAAATATCATTTGGAAAACAACACTGTTCTTCATAATTGTTATTTTTACTCCGAATCAAAATTCATAGTGATTATATGAATTTTGAGGGCTTCAATTCAATAAAAGAGGAAAAACTTGAAATTTCATTGCCGCATTTGGCCCAAAAGTGTAACCCATCTTTATGCATTCACCCTTAGGAATTATTACCATTAGAACTAGGTTAAAGTAAATACTTGGATTATTATCACTATGAGTGATTGGAATAAAGAAAGTTTCACAAATGGAAATTCATGGGATATATTTGAATGAAATGGGTACATTTTGTTTCATTCTCCAGTGAACAAATTTTCCCTAATAATATTTCACTATTTGTAAACTTCACTCTGACAATGGTGAAAGGGTGCTAGAGCTGGGCATCTATTTTCCTAAGAATCACTTGATGAATTGGATAAATGTATATCATAGAGAATAATTTAATACATTTACTTACATGTATCTTAATTAATGGGTGTATTACCATGACTGAACAAGATTAGATGAATCGTATTTTTCAATTTCAACAAAATTTCGAAGTTCTGAAAGAGCCATGAATAATTAAAATTCAATTTCCCATGAAATATTGATGATCCACAAGCCCTCACTAGGGAATCTACACGAAAGCATGTTGAAAAGGATAATTTGTCACTAATATCTTAGATTTAGATAAATGAGATTTATGGTGGATATATTATCATGGTAAATGGGAAAATGGTGGAGGAGAGAGAATCCTCTTGATGAAAATGACCTATATTAAATTTGGGAAATGCGATCTAAAATGGATATATTCTCATGAAATTAAGAGATGTTAGAATGGAGAAGAGAGAGAGGACTTGTATTTTGTCAAAAAATTAAATCAATTACTAAAATTCCATAATAGTAATTTGGGTAAAAGATTGAGGAGAGAGAAATGTTTGTTTTGAATAATTAGGATCACATTAGTGATTAAGCTGAATGACTTATATTCCTTCATGGTAGTTGGGGAAAATGGTTCAAGGAGAGAGAAGTTGCCACCAACAATGAAGATATTATTAATAATTTAGATCAATGATTGATAATCCATCATCACGATTGGGGAAAATGATTGAAGAAGAGATAACTAGTTTCCACAAATGATTATCATATCATAAGTGAATGAGATTGATGACTAAAAATATACCATGGAAATAAGGGAAAAAAAATCCACATATGTCCAAGATCTCACTGGTGATAAAGATTGATATTTCACAAGATCCCATAAAATTTTGTAAGAAGGCATTGATGGGTAATGATCTTGTCATGAATAGTCAATATATATCCCACAAATATAACATTGTAAATTTAGGATCATGTTCATCCTTACATTGTTGGAACATGTGAGAAGGTTAGATGATAGCATAGAAAATTCATGTAAGGACATGTAGATTGTAACAACTTGGGTTAAAATTCCATGTAATAAAGTTAAAAAAGGAAAATAAGACCAGGATCATGGGACACTTATTCCAAGCTAAATGTTGGGAAAAAAATCCGAGCGGATGTTCATTTGGTTTATTATGGTTAAGGGGAAATTGGAAAAGACAATGAAAAAGGCTTTGGAAAGCCAAGAGCCATTAATTGGCATTTTATTTATGAAAATAATGGAATTTAGGAGAAAAGGAAGATTAAAGGTCACAGGTTGCATGTGAGGAGGAAAATGAAGGAAAAATAATGGAAATTGAAGAAAATAGAGGCCTAATTTATAAAAAGTCTTATGAGGATTAGTTCACAACTTTTGTCAATACAACCTTTTGTTAGTTTTATCTTGTAACTCTCCCTATTCTCTTTATTATTTCATACTCTTTCACACTTGGAGAATTCTTTGATAACTATATCTTTGGAGAAAGGAAGGCAAAGGAAGGACAAGAATTAAAATGGAAGAAAAGATCAAGTGAGGAATCGTTGGATCAAGAGACTATAGTGAGATTACTTGCAGGAATTGAGTTGCATGTAGGAATTCCTTGCTATTTTTGGCATGCATGGTATATGAATGTGTGTATTTGGTTCTCCTGTTGTGATGGGAATGGGGTTTTCTAGGTGTGATAATGGTTTCAACCTTGCCTTACAATTTATGGATAGTCATGATACGATGGGGGTTCTTTTATTTGGTTGAGATAGATTGTCGAATGGTTTCGAAACTAAGTGAGCGGTCTCAGGAAAATTCCCAAAGGCATAGAAATCCTTAGACCAGGGTATGGTGGGATATGTGGTCAAGTATGATGGTGGATATGGGAAAATTTCTCATGGTTTAGGTGGAGAGATCTGGAGGCATCCATTCTTCTATAGGCCTAGTGATCCTTGGAATGGTAATGGTGGGATTGTGGTAAATCATGGTAGTGTATGTTTCTTTTTTGGGCCTGGGAATCCCTTGGTGGGATATATAGTAAAGCCTGGTTGTATAGGTTCTCTCTTTAGGCGTCAAAATACTTGACTGGTTCTAGCAGGATATGTGGTAAAGCCTGAGAAGCATGGTGCATTTTTTTGTGAATCCCACATTCATGCTTGGAATATGGCATGGGGGTGATTGGATAAAAGAACTATTTGGTTCATCCCAATCTATGGTCAGGTGGTACATGTAAGTCTCTAACTTGGTTGGATTTTTCATATGTTAATAAGAGCTCTTGTACTCTTGTATTTCATGAGTATTTATACTTGTTATTAAGTGTCTTTAATGGTTTTTCTATTATTGATATTTCTCCAATTATATGTTGGTTAAAAGCATGGTTGTATGACAGACTTTAGTTATGGCTCTATTGTTAGAGGGAATCATACCTTCTTGACGAATCTTAGATAACTATGATGCCCCTATGTTCAGATTTGTATTTATTACTTGTACATTACATGTTCATGATGTCTTTGAAGAAATTCCTGTCATGGTTAGTGTTGGGATAAAATTGTAATCTACAGATAAATTACGCTTCCCTAGACAGGTGTTATTCTAGAACAACAGGTGAAAGACTATACTACCATTTCTCCTAACTCAGAATAGATACACAGAGAGGATTGGATGCTTACTTGTTTCAGTCACTTCCAAATGGATCCTTTCTGTTGCTTCCACTACTACTTCAAATTCAAGTGGTTTGTGAGTTGAATGCTTCCTGCAAGAAAGAATATTGAAACAACAGAAGATGCAATAATATAGATATCTATTCAAGCTAGTTAGCTAAATCAGTTAAGCATAAACTACATTCATCAACCAAGATCTTACAATATGGAAAATAAAAGTAAACATAGATGCATGTAGGGAAAAACAAGAAGTACTCTTTATTGATGATAGAAGGAGAGGTTACAACCTAGTCACTGATTTGAAGTGACCTTCCATCAAAGTTCCCAAGTCTCATCACAGCATAAATATCTCTAGCAGTAGCTCCACAAATCAAACTCTCAATTGAAAATTCTCCAACATTTCTCTACTCAAATTCTTCTTTCTCAAACACTTAGATCTGTGTTCAATTTATAGATGAACTATAGGTTGTTTTGCAGTCAATAGCTTTCCAAAAATAGGCAAGACATGTTTCCATTCATGTAGATGTCAAATGGACACTTGGGTCCGAAGCTTGACACATGTGAACTATTCTAGAAGGCACTGGCCAAGTGGAGATTTAGGAACAATGAGAATTTCTCTCCCAATGTGACCAATGGACCTTTGAATGTCAGGAAGTGCTTTGCATAGCAGCCTTGCATTGGTCTCCCTACATATGAAATGCACTTAGGCCCTTTAGAGCCTGCGTTGGTGAGCTTTCATATGCTAAATAATAAGCTTCAAACCATGGAAACCTTTGCTTGATGAAAGTCTTGCTTTATTTGTCTTGTTTTCTATCTTAGAGCATATACCAATTGAGATGATAGGGAATGATAGGCTCTTGATCATCAGTTCTGGAGATGATGCCCAGTTAACTAGATCATTGGGAATGGTGCCGAAATTGACCTATAACAACTGCCCCCTAAAGCATGAGATCCAAATAATAAGAATATTTGATTGAGATGCTTTACATTGTGATGAGCTTGGAAACAAAGAGGAATGGTCACCTTCATCAATATTACAATACATTACATCATGATATATCCTCTATTGATCATAATTGCTAAGTGTAGGCATTCCCATAGTCAGCACATACAAAAATCTAATAACATGTACATAATTCAGAAAGTTGTCTACATTGGAATGTTGCCCAGATGCAGACACTCCTATAGATATAGGCCCATGTTTGGATTAAAATATGTATGTAAGGTCATCGTACATATGATGTGTACAAAAATCCTAAAATCATAGCTCGAATGGCTAAAACTAGATTCAAGGTCTTCTTATCTCATTCACTCGATCATTCGGGTACAAGTCTATCCATGCGTATATATGATTTGTCATCAAACATGGAAAGACATCGTTTGATTACCAGCCAATGATGTGAGCTATTAAAAAACGCGAGAGAACCATCATTAATGTCAATGGCCCTCAAGGTACTGCAGTACATTTCGTAAGTCTTGAATAGATGATTTGATGTCGAACGCCAAATAAAATCTTTCGGTCAAAAGTACTGAAGCAAGGATCTTGTTGATGCTGTGACAAGCCTCATGGTACTGGAATCTAATATTTCTAAGTGAAATTCCTGGATATTTATTTGTTGTCAACAGGAAGTCACCTTATTATAAAACAGGAGTTACTAATTTCGGAGACAAGGATGTGACTTGATATAGCAATTTTTAGGGATGACGGTCATGAAAATGAGGGTTTACGAGTATTGCATAAGGGTGAGTTTTTAATCATTGGATGACTTCTCTTGAACATATCGGCGACACTGTGATGAGTTGGCAGCATTGACCCAAAACTGAAGTGAAGGTATGATGAACCATAGGTGTGAATGAACCATCAAGATGATTACCCAACCCAAACAGTCACAGACATGGAGTGAAAGAAGTGTCATGTTCAAGAGCGACTTGCTACCAAAAAGAAACTTTGCTTGCTTTTCCCAAATTTTTCCCAGTCCTTGGTCAACTAGTACCTCTTTATTTTTTAACAAGCTTGAGGAGGATAACATTTTATTGATCTATAATTCAACCCTTCGGGTGAATAAAGTATCACTATTTAATAATTTAACGAGTCTAGTGATGAATGAAACTTGATTCTTTCCATGATTGACAAGCCTGTCACTATTTTATGTTTTAAGAGCTTAACGACAGTGATAGCCCGGTCCTTTTTCATATTTAGAGAGTCTGAAAAAGAGGACGAAAGAGAACTCCAAAAGTAATTTTTCGTAAATTTGTCTCTCAGATCCAAAAAAGTGCAAAATAATATCTGAAGGAACCTCTCTGGTCATGTTTAACCAAGGTATTCCTTTTTCGTAAATAATCCATCTCAGTCCGGAAAAGCGTTAAACTTATACTAAGTAGATATCAATTAATTTACTTTAACGAGCTTGAAATGACAAGTGCTCGACAATATTTTCACATTATTGGAGTCTGAAAAGAGCTGAAAGAAGACTCTAGGGGTTCCTTTTTCGCTATTATCGAAGCTCAAAAAAGAGATAAAAGTGCTCTTTAAATCCTTTTTCATTTTTAACAAAGCTCAAAAAATAAGGAGAAAAAGCATGCTTTGTGGTCAAGTCTTTCTTTTAAATAACCCTGCATGACTAACCTATTCGTCAGTTGTATTTCCTATTCAAAACAACATAAAATGGATTAAAAATGCCCGTTTCATGATAAAAACATAATAAAACTATAGTCATAGCAATAAATTTAACTTGCAATCAATTAAATGACTATATAAAGTAGTTTCACTATTCATTTTTACCATTCCATAGTTACCATTTTCATTTTGGAGCTCTGAACCTGATTTTTGCCTCGAACTTCAGTCGTTGATTGCGGTCATTTCTGTGGATGTATTTCATCGCTGTTTGATATATGTTAGTAACATGAACCTCCTCTTTCTTTTAGTATTCATTCCATTCCCATTCGTTGCAAATTTTTGGGGTTTTAGGGCCCCTAGGGTAAATTCTGCCCAAATTGAGGGAAACAAACCCTTGAACATCGAAACCTGTGTTGCATAGCAGGTATAGTGAAGGATACCTGCATATGCAACACACTGTTTCAACCCAGGGAATGCATTGAGTGCAGTTCAAGTTTTTGATTTTCATGATGTGTCCAGAATTTGCCTAGTTTTTTGCAATGAATGGTATCTAATGGATCTTGTGGTTGATTTTTAGGTTTCCATCAGATAATAATGATGATTACAGGGAGAGAAAGAGAACATGAAGAACAAGTTATGATTTCCTTGAATGATCCAGGTACGGTAAGAGCTTTAAGAGATTGCGGTCTACTTAAGTACTTCAAATTGTTGGGCATGAGGAAACAAATAGAGTTTCTAGAGTTCCTTGTTCGAGCATGGGATCCGGTGATAGAGGAATTTCACATAAAAAATCAAGTGTTGTCCATAACAGTTAAGGATGTGTATTTTCTCATAGGTTTTTCGAGGAGAGGTTTGCCCATTTCTCTCACAGGGTCTACTGTTGGAGGAGAGACAATGAGGGATTATGCTATGCAGTATTGCTATCCAGGGTCAGAACCTAGCAAATATGGAAAAATAAACATCTGTGATGTCAGGGATTTTCCTTTGAGAACCATCTTATTCACGATTTCTAAACTTGCTGGCACCATTACACTCCATGTAGCAAAAAGATCATATATGCAGTATGCGCTAGAGTGCTTAGAGCCAACAGTCTTAAACTGGTCTGAAGTTGTTCTATCTTAGATAAAGGAACAAATGAATAAAGAAAAAGGAGGAAGGAAGAAAAATTTCAACAATGATTCAATCCTTATCTCCTTCGCTTTGGAACGGATTCCACTGATGCAACCACAACATGTAACATTGGATATATCTAGTCCTAGAGATCCTCGAATGCAGAGATGGGTAGAGCTCATGGGTTGGCATGCATGCCAATCGACCGTTGTATTCTAAACTGCATTCTTCACCTGGTTTTGGTGACAGATTATCACCATCGATGAGTATTCATACACAGGCGTCGACTTCCAAGGAGATCCGGATCTAGTTTTACCAGAAGGCGCTTAGTGGGGTGAAATAGGTAAGAATGATTTGACCATGTTTTATTTTTATTTTTATAAGGTTTATACAATGTTTTTGTGTTTTAATTTATTTCCAAGACTAAACTAAATTTTTAATGTAATGCATATATTGGTCGCATTCAACTAGTAGAGGAACCAGAGCGTGAAGTGGATGCGCCAGCAGAGAGGGATGTCAGGAGAGTAGTCCTTCAGGACCTTGATATGGCTGAGACTCTTGTTGATCTCCAACAGCACATAGAGGGGTTGAACTTCAGGATTCCAGATTGCTGGATTGAAGAGATTCCCATGCAACTGTAGCGACACACAATTGGGGTTCCTAACCGTTGGATGCAGTTGCTCCGTAGGATTGCTAGATCTATAGCGTGCTATCATGAGCACCACTAGTTTACTTGTGATTTTTTGCATACATTTTGAGGCTAGATGACCAACGTGTCTTGGGCAAAAAAATTGTAAAAAACCTATAACTATCTATCTATATGTTTTCAGAGTTTTTCCTATGTTTAATGCGCAATCCTATTTAATGATGTGAATGTTTTATTTACCTATGTCGAAAATGTCTATCTAAAACTTGATTGGCTAATGAATCAGTTAAAGTGTTCAAATTTCTAGAAATTTGTTGATATTGAATGAAATCAAAATGTCTCTCCAAAAGTCGAACTCTTAGGAACAATCTTAGAAGTGTTGGATTTCTAACAGAATAAATAATAGTAAGTTGTAGTACCACAAGTTGTGAGTCTAACCTTATGATTATGCGGTTAATAACAAATTAAATGGCATCAGATAGGAGTTCGATCAACACTCTATATTCAACGATATTATTCGTCGATCTACCGATACAAATCCCATGAAAACTCACTAACTCGCCGTTCAGAGTGAAAATGGCCCACACTGCAGAGGATAGATTCCGCGTACTACAACTAGCACCATCATCATATCCAACAAACGGTTTCGAAGATTCAGTCATATGCAATGAAATGTAAAGTGGATTACTAACATCAAGAAAACTCTCTAAAAAATAAATTAAGATAGTGAATGCAAATCAATAGCATATAAACAGTATAATACAAAAAATTACTATGCTCATGATTAAGCATAGTAACGTTTCAAATACAACCCATTTCTAGCCTATGCTAATGGAATCCCATCGTAATCAACTAACTCCTAGGCACCCTTAGCAAGAACTCTTTTGACAATATAGTGGCCATGCCATAATGGCTCGAATTTCCCTGTACCTATTACAACAGCTTCTTAGTCATAAATAAGGACCAAGTCACCGTGTGAAAAGATGCGAGGCTAGACATTTTTGTCATATTGCATATTTATACGTCTCTTATGTGCTTCGTTGGCCAATTGGGCTTCACGAAGCATTTCATGTAGATGGATTAGGTTAAGGAGACATGCTTCTTCTTCTGAGGTGTCAGGTAACAAGTCTATCGCGAGTTTTAATGATGATATTTCACATTGGATTGGTAAGATAGCTTCCAAACCATACACCAATTGAAAAGGAGTAAATCTGGTTATGTTTCTCACCGAGGTTTGATACGCCCACAAGGCGGAGTACAGGATCAAGTGCCAGTTCCTTTTGTGGACACCTATCATTCGTTGAAGAATTCGTTTAAGAATTTTTTTAATAGCCTCAACTTGTCCATTTGATTGTGGATAATAAGGAGTAGAATTATCATGTGAAAATCCTAACTTGGCTGTCAATTTAGACATCATATGGTTGCGAAAATGCTTCCCATGATCCGTAACTATATTTTGTGGGAACCTAAACCGTGCAATAATATGGTTTAAGAAAAACAATGCAGTTTTTTGTCCTGTGTTGTTGAATGTAGGCATCGCTTCAACCCATTTGGTAAAATAGTCAACTGTGACAATAATATAACCATGCCCTCCTTGACAAAGGAGGGTTACAGGTGATAAAGTCAATAACCCATTTCGTAAATGGTCCAGCAGGGACAACAGGATGCATTGGTGCTGGTGGTTTATAGATTTTATGGTAAAAAATCTGGCATGCATGACAGCTTCTGAATGCGAGGATACAATCTCAAAAAATAGTAGCCCAAAAGTAACCGGCGTGGAGTATCTTTTGCGCGGTAGCATATCGAGATAAATGTCCACCACAAGCCCTAGCATGGTAATCATTTAATACTTTTTTGGTCTCCTCATGAGTGAGGCACCTCCTTAAAATGGTATCGACACCACGACGATAAAGTGTATCTCCGACGATGAGATAATCTTTTGCTTGGTATTGAATACGTCGCTGATCAGAGAAAGAGGTATTAGATCAAAAATTTTGGGTTTGGAGATAAATGATGAAATATCCATATCAGGGATCAGATGATTCGATCAGAAATAGAGACTTGTCTGGAATAGATGGTTCCTACATAGTTGCATTACTCACAGAGAAGCTCAGCCAAAACTAAATACTTCTTTGACTTGGATTTGATGAATTCTAAATCAAATTCCTGCAAAATGACGATCCATTTTGAATATTTCCCCCCCAACAATTGACGTGATAAGATGTAAGCCATGGGGTTGCAATCCGAAACTATTGTTGTTTTTCAGAGCAGGATATAATGGCGAAATCTTTGGACAACTTGAACCACTGCCAAGGCAAGATTTTCCATGTACGAATACTTAAATTTTGTATCATTGAGATTACAACTCAAATAATAGATTGTTGTTCAATTCAATCTTCTACTTCGACCAAAGCCATAACAATGGTCATTTAAGCTATGGTGATATATAGGAAATAATCATTTTGATAATTTGGAGGATACATTAATGACGCTCAGACAAGATGGTCCTTGACAACATCAAAAGAATCTTGCGCAACTTGGTCCCAATGGAAGGGAACCCCCTTTTTCAATAATCGAGTAAATCCTTTAGCCATTTCGACATAGTTTGGAATGAACCTTCTCAGGAAGTTAGCCTTTCCTTGAAGTTTTTGTATCTGAAGTAAGTTTGACAGCATAGGTAAATCAAGAATGGCCTGAACCTTTAGTGGTTCTATTCGAATTCGTTCTTTTGAAACTACGAATTTGAGAAATTGACCAGAACCAACACAAAACATACATTTGTGTGGATGGAGGCCTATCTTGTAGTGTCGGCAACGTAAGAAAATGGCTCTCAAATGCATCAGGTGATCAGTCTGTCTTCGTGAATGTGCTGGTAAATCATATAGATATGGTTGAACAACCTGCTTGATGTCATTGAAAGCATAATCCATTTCTCTCTGAAAAGTTGCCCCAGTGTTCTTTAAACCAAATGGGAGTTTCCTATATGAAAATGTGCCCCAGGGATACATGAATGCTATCTTATGTTGGTCATATAGGCAGATATTGATTTGATTGTAGCCGAAAAATCCATCGATGAACGAAAAAATTTCGCATTTAGCATAGTCGTCAATAATCTAGTCGATAAAGGGAGTAGGATAGTTGTCTCTTGGACAAGCATGATTAACATCCCGATAATTGACACACACTCTAATTGTTCCTTGTTTTTCATGACAGGAACGATATTGGAAACCCACTCAGTTAGCGGAACGGGGTAAATGAAACCAGCACGCAAAAGTTTTTCAACTTCTGATTTGATGGCAGTAGCTTTCTTTGGATGAACAGGATGAAGCCGTTGACGCACCGGTCTGACATTAGGATACATATTAATAGTGTGTTCAACTATACTAGTATCTATGCCTGCCATTTCCTCGTAAGACCAAGTGAATACTTCATGAAATTCATGAAAAAGAGAGTGATATGATTCAAGTTCTAATGGATAAAAAGATACATTGACATGAATATTTTCTACAACGCCAGGTTTAGTTGAAATATCGATAGAAATTTTTTCTTCAATATCAGATAAATTTCACTCAGATTCAATTGCATTAATCGGAAAAGAATTCAAAAAGAAAGTTTCAATGGATGGGTGATATAGTTCACTAAGATTATTTTCTTCATAATCAGGAATATGGGAATGATGATGATAATCTTCCCATGGTTCTCCTTCTGTCATCATAGCTTCCAAAATATTTTCATCTGTCAAAAATTTTGAGGAAAATGTATCAGATGGAGTACCAAAATCTAATGAACGATCAACCCAAACACTCGGCGACGTTGATTTCGAATTTTCCGCCCAAGCCAAATAGATTGATTGCTATTGTAGCTCAATGGGGCTGAGCGGTAAAACATCATCCAACGTAGAAATATCATAGTCACCCATACTCTTCCTTAAGCCAGATAGAGTGGAAGAGATCATGTAGCAGGTCTCTATGCTTGCAATTTTTTCCAACGTCGCGGATGGTAGTAATGTAAAGGTTCCCATAAGAGTGGAATCCTTTAAGAGTCCTACACCAATGTTCTAGATTTCTATTTGGGGTAAGTGAATATACGAAAAACTTCCAGTTACATGCGAAGCGGAGGCAAAAAAGGTTAATTGATTAATGAATGTGATTGTACCTTTATGTGGAAATGCAACCATTCTAAATTATGTAGAAACAATGGCAGTGATTTCATATACCCATGGTCTTCCAAGTAAAATATTATATTCAAGGGGTATGTCAACAACCTCAACATCAATACTTACTGTTTTTCCCCCTAATTCAACTTGCAAGCTATTGATAATACCACAAGATTTATATGTTCTTCCATCAAAAGCATTCAACGTCGTTGATGATTGTGATAATCATGGCGAGCCAAGTGATATCCAACAGTTTAGAGACATAATGCACGTAGATGCTCCCTCATCAATAATAGTGTGATGAACAAGGTGATTGAGAACATTTACTTGGATGGAGAATTCCAATTCTGCTGGTAGCTGCGGCACATAGCCCGTATGATTAAATACGACAAGATTAGAATCAGTTGGATCAATTCCACCAATGACCGACAATAAATCCTGCTTCTGGGAGGAAAAATTTTGTAATACCTCAAGAGCAGACATAGCTAAAGGGGATTGAGAAAAATATTCAACTATATTATAATTTTTTGCAGCTCTCGCTCTAGGATTATATGTCCATTTATGAATTAATCCCTTTGGTTGCTTAATCATCAATTCAGGAATAACAGGAGGTGGTACCAATTCATTAGATGGATTCGTTGTCGAGGTAGGTTGATCAGTGGTGAGAATACCATAGTCTTTATTCCGTGTCGACACCAAAATATCTTGTGAAGGTTTTTTAGTGGATAACATTAACACTTGGGAACTAGGAGTTGGATCTGTAGCAACCAAATTTGTGTCTGGATTTGGAAATGGGTTTGTCAACATAGCTGATGCATGAGAAGTCTTGATGATTTTTGAGACTTCAGCACGGTGAGGAAAATCCTTAACAAAGTGTTCCTCATTACAGATTATGCATGGACAACGAGGTTTCTGTGGTCCTGACGGTTGATCAGATGATCGTTCCTGTGGGTTAGAAGTTTTTTTTTTCTTTGATTTCCCCTTTTTCTTACTTCCTGGTTGCTTATCACTTTTGCCTTTGTCAAATGACACGACATTAATTTCAGAAGTAGGAGCAGGATCATACGCAGTAGTGTTGTGTGTGTTCGAAGTGCCTATCAAGCCATCTCCAACATGAGACTCCTTGGTTTGACGAGGAACATTGAAATTAGATCGCAGCGCATTTGGTATTTTTTTCATAAAGCGTGCCAGACTGAGTATAAATCAAGTCTAAATATTGGGCATGAGCGATAACTTGCTCTTTTGTGATGATGCCACCTTTAGCCACATCCTCAGTCATAGATGGTAATATGGACTTAATGAACCATTCAAAAAGGAGCTGATCAAGAACAAATTTCTTAACCATTCATCAACGACGACGCCACTCATGAATATAATTTGAAATGTGAGTAGAATTACTTTGTTTGAAGTTGGTCAAGAATTCCCTTCCAGTTTCGAATATGATCGGTAACTAGAAATGGGTCAAAAAGACAGTAGCTAAGGCAGTGAAATTGTCTAAAGAAGCTCTAGATAATTCAATGTACCATTTAGCTGCTGGACTTGTGAGCGTTTGATGGAAAAGCGATAATAAAAAAGAATCATAATTTAGGGAATTTGATGAACAACATAAATGATAAGTCATAACATGAGTTGATGGGTCTTCTCTAGGGTTTTGATTGAATTTAGGAATGTCAGAGGGTAATTTATGTGGTATCATTGGCCACCAAGGAGCATAATTGATAGGATCATTGGTTAACCAGTTTAAATCTAGTAATTCCAAGGTTCCAACAAAAGGAAATTGTCTATTAAGGTTAGGTTGAGCATAGCCAGGATAAGATGGAATTGCTTGGGCAACAGGTCTTTGAGCACCAGCATATGGGATTTGATGTTGGTAACCTAGATAGGGGTTTTTTTGCATAGAAAACACTTGAGAGTTTTGTTGACCAAAACCTGGATATGATACTTGTTGAAATGAAGTTTGAGGGATTTGTGCCTATGGCTACCAAGGATTCTATCCACCCAAATTAGTATAAGTTGGATTCGGTTGATATGTATAACCAGATTGTGTTTGTGACACCCCATAAAATTCTACACCAGCTTGTGAATAAATAATTCCTGATACATGTTGTTGTAAATTAACCAAAGGATTTTGAGTCTGTGGACCCAACATTTGATGATAGTAAGTTGAAGAGCTCGCCTGATAAGGTTGATGTAAAATATTTTGATTTTGTAAAAGGGGTGTAGATGTATTAACAAGCGGAATTGAAGTGGGTGTAACAAGTTGAATTGGTTGATACGATTGGACAACCATTTGTGGTTGGATAGGTAGAGTGCACTGCCAATGACAAACATTCATGTCAAAATTAGTTTCACCCAAATGTGACTGAGTACTATCGTATTGGGTGACCATAGGTTTCCCCCCAGCATAAGGAGGATAATAAGACATAAAATATTGTTCCCTGAATTTTGGGAGTCCAATTGATATGGAACTTAAAGGAATTGACCCATAAGGACTAACTTGATATTTCCCTGATGATGGATTTAATGATTCAAGTCGTTCAGTATTGACTATAGGACTACCAATTAAAACACAAGATGATGACATTGGTAAAGACCATGGTCTTGAAGGCTGACCAGAGAAAGTGACAGACAATGATTTGTAGCCTGTTGGGACTGAAGAGCCACCGTGCAAATATGACTCTCGTGAGGTTGTGAACATCGACGGAGTAGTGAGGGTAGGAGCTGACGTAATTGGAACAAAAAACCCAACTGAAGATGTTAGTTTAGGCATGGTTTTATGACCAAATGTATACTCTCCGAAAGCAACAAGAGATTAAATGGAAATGGGATCAGGAAAATAAGATGGAAATGATTGAGGAAAAGACTGGTATAGGTAAAGTTCTCCCCCAAAGTGGTTTTTACTTAAAGGTGTATCAGGTTGTACGATTTATTCAATCACGATTAAACTAGGAGGAAGAACTTCACCGTCAGGCCCAAAATATATTTCAGAGGGTTGACTGTGTGATATAGGAGTTTCAGTGGCTACAAATATTTGTGGAGTGACCAAGGTAGGAACAACTTCTGGTTTTTCAAGATTCATATTTGATGGCGAAGAAGAGACAAGATCTGGATCAATTTGTGATTGAACAACATCGGGTCCAGGAGGTATGGTCTCAGCGATTGAATGGATCGTGACCACGGGTAGCTGTGAAGACTCTGTTTCAACAATAGTAAATGAATCAGGATGTGTGGAAACAATTTGAGCTAACTCTGGTTTAAATGATGATGTTTTTCTAGAAGTACGAATTGTACTCGATTCAACAGATCGTGATCACCTTTGCCTACCAAAAGTAACTTCTGGTGGTAAAGGTGGTTTTAAAGCTAATCAACGCGAACGACGGCGGGTAGGATTGTGTTCTTCCATGATTACTGATTTATTTGATCCAAAAAAAAAAAACAAAAATAGGGTAATGATAGGAAAAAGGGTTTACCAAGAAACTATGAACTGCACAATACCTCTTGGCGAACCAAGAAGTACGGGCAGGGAATCTCCCCAAATGTTGTGTTTGGTGTATAAAAATTTTAGGGCAGCCGACTCGGTTCACTATGGCTAGATAGAACCTAAAATTTTTCCTCCCAAATATACTCGAAGTTACGTGGAGGCCCAAGTTCGTATTAGCACTATTTGATGCGAAACCGCACAGTGAGAGCACCCCTTTATATTTATCATACTGTAACACCGCCTGATATACCCGAGAGTACGTGGACGAGAAACAATATACTTACATACGTGGAGTGAGGTATCACACTCATAATGTATCGCAGAAAAGTTAATGATAGCTGCTATGTTTTACGACACTGGAACACTTCTCTAGCCTATACCTTATAAATGTTATCGTTAATGTTGCAAAGCGTTGTTAAGTAAATTGAGTTTTATTTTATGTTGATCTAGCTTAACAATTTTCCTTTCAGGTTTACCATGATGATGTATATGAAATCCCTAAAATGCAGCTAAGAATGATAAACAAACTTTCACTTTCAGCTTTTTCAATGAAGAACCTACCTACTAAGATAAGAGAACACTAGTTTTTTGGAAAGAGAGCAAATAATTTGTGAGCAAAAAAATCAATGAACAAAAAAAAAATCAATGGATCACAAACTAAATGTAGATTTCCTAATGTTCCTTTTTCAAAAAACACACAATCCTACATGCAAATGCAAGTTTTTATTTTCAGTTTCCTAAATGATATGAATGCAAAAAAGAAATTAGGTGCACTAGATAAATAATCGAAATGATTTTTACTTTTGAGAAATGAAGAATACAAACACCAATTTCTCTTTTGAAGGAAAAATGAGGATTTCAACAACAATTTATCCTATCAAGAAAATGAAGATTTTACGACAATTTCCTATTTCGAAAGCGAACGATTCTTAATGTGACCATAAAAATACTTTGGAATAAAGTTGTCAATGATAAAGAAAAGCTTTTCTAAACAAACATTGAACAAAATTTCAGCCAAAGGAGGAAGAAGTATATAGAGTCACTAGTCAATTGAGCATCAAAATTTTCAACACACAGCAACAAACATAACTGAAGAAAATTACAAAGTCAGATTCAAGGGAATTTGGTCTCTTTCATGAGCCAACACAGTCTCCGAGGGGAGATAGTGCTCTACAATGTAGGTTTGGAAGGGAGAAAGTGCTCTACAAAGCACTGTGTCCTGACTAAGGGTGCGTTGGGTGCAGTAAAAAAAGAAAAAGCTACTGTTTGGCCTACTGTCTTTGCAAATTAAGGTCTGAAAAAAGTATAATATTTATGTGTAATAGCTACTGGGTGGATTTAGAAAGAAAATCAGAGACTAAAACACCTAGAACTAAGAGAAATTTTCCCTAGTGGAGTCGCCATTTTTTTGGGCCAGAATTGTAATCTATGGATAAATTATGCTTCCCTAGACAGGTGTTAGTCTAGAACAACATGTGAAAGACTATACAACCATTTCTCCTAACTCAGAATAGATACACCAAGAGGATTGGATGCTTATTTGTTTCAGTCGCTTCCAAATGACTCCTTTTCATCGCTTCCACTACACCTTCAAATTCAAGCAGTTTGTGAGATGAATGCTTTCTGCAAGAAAGAATACTGAAACAATAGAAGATGCAATAATATATATAAGCTATTTATCTAAATCAGTTAAGCATAAACTACATTCATCAACAAAGATCTTACAATATGGAAAATCAAAGTAAACATAGATGCATGTAGGGAAAAACAAGAAGTACTCTTTATTTATGATAGAAGGAGAGTTTAAAACCTAGTGACTGATTTGAAGTGACCTTCCAACAAAGTTCCCAAGTCTCATCATAGCATAAATCTCTCCAGCAGCAGCTCCACAAATCAAACTCTCAATTGAAAATTCTCCAGCATTTCTCTACTCAAATTATTCTTCTCAAACACTTAGATCTATGTTCAATTTATAGCTTAACTGTAGGTTTTTTTGAAATCAATAGCTTTCCAAAAATAGGCAAGACATGTTTCCATTCATGTAGATGTCAAATGGAAACTTGGATCTGAAGCTTGACACATGTGAACTCTTCTAGAAGGCACTAGCCAAGTGGAGATTCCGGAACAATGAGAATTTCGCGCCCAATGTGACCAACGCACCTTTGAATGTCAGGAAGTTCTTTACAGAGCAGCCTTGCATGGGGCTACCTATATATGAAACACTTAGGCCCCTTAGAGCCTGCGTTTGTGAGATTTCATATGTTAAATAATAAGCTTCAAACCATGGAAACCTTTGCTTGATGAAAGTCTTACTTGATTTGTCTTGTTTTTTGTCTTAGAGCATATAGCAACTGAGATGATAGGGAGTGATAGACCCTTGATCATCAGTTCTGGAGATGATTCCTAGTTAACTAGGTCATTGGGAATGGTGCCCAAATTGACCTATAATAGTTAGGATGGGTTAGGCTATGTCCTCGTTCAAGTTTTCCATAAGAGGCCTTGTATTCTTTCTATTTATTACTTTTAAGTGTTTCATTAAGTTTTGGGCAGAGGTATGGATCCTATCCCTAAGAAGTGGCTTAGATCTCATGAACGCTAGCACATAACTAGTTGGAAAATACTAAAGACACTAGGAAGCAGGCATGTGCGAGTGATTGGAAAGTTTTAATCACATGGAGGCATTGTCATGGGAACAACTAGGGGTTTAGTTCAGTAAAAGGCTAAGCTAACTCAGAGGTTGGGAACCTAGAATGGTTAGTTAGCTCCTGGGGTTCCTGTAGCACCTGAGGGAGATTTATAAAGTGTTGGTTTTCTAGTTCCATTTACTTAAGTTTATCTAGGAGGTTGAATCATATCATAGTAACTATTCGTCACATATTTACCCCAGTGGACCAGTAAGATTGGGTAAGTGTGGCAGGAGGGTGTTATTGAGTGGTATTAGAGCATGGTTCACCCCTTGGACTATATGGGTGTAATGTATTTGTCATGCATGGATGTTGGTTGTATATGTGCTTGATGTTTATGCATGGTGATATTCATTGTTGTAGTTGTATTTTAATGTAGACTTTGAAGGTGTTGTTGCTAGGATGTATTTGTGGTGAATTCATGTCAATTGAATATGCACTTTTTGTGTATTTTTTTTGTCTATGTGGATGTATCCATTAGTTTTAATGGTTATAGGTGTCATGCATGAGGTAATGGTATGAAATTAGTATTTTCATGCATGGTAACTGGATAACAACTGAGATAATGTTTATATATTGCTATGATTATGATTATACATGTATCATGCTAATATGGTTGATCTTGCAGATGAGATATCCTCCCCTGAACTATATTGATATATGTTGATTATGTTTATATTTTGGTTTACCTAACATGGTAAGATTACAAGAAGAAGAATATCAAATATGACTAGAAATATGGTAGATTACAGTTCATGAGATTCTACCTATATATTATATGAGTAGCATGGTGATGGGTACTCTCCTAACATAGCAGACACATTCATAAGTTCGAAGGAAGAAATAAGAAGTTGCAAATAATATAATGACATAATCATTCTGGCACATGAGAAACAAGAAGAGTTTAATGCATTTATCCTTCAGAGAGTGTCATATTAGCAGAGACAGGGACCGCTTAGGGCCATTCATGGGCAGGAGGACAAAACTAATGGGGCATATGGAAGTAGTTCTCATGG
Source organism: Pinus albicaulis (assembly GCA_034641835.2). Taxonomy (NCBI): domain Eukaryota; kingdom Viridiplantae; phylum Streptophyta; class Pinopsida; order Pinales; family Pinaceae; genus Pinus; species Pinus albicaulis. The sequence goes on from CM076570.1 coordinate 241,604,985, forward strand.
TGGGCATAGGTCAGATAGGGATGACATGATCAGAGATGGCATGTTATTTGATATTCCATATAGGAGAGGTGATGGACACATGTTCTATTATATTTATAGTTCTGACAGGTACCATGGTCATCATCATTATCATCCTTATAGGAGGAATGACATGGGATATTTTCCAGATGAGTTTAGGAAAGCCAAGCCACCTACCTTTTATGGAGATTTGAAGATTATAAAAGATGTACAGGCATGGTTACTTAAGATGAATAAGGTATTTGAGCTGCATGATTACATAGAGAATATGAAGGCTTGAATAGCTATATTCAACCTCAAATGGAAAGAAACATATGGTCGGAAGATGTGAAGTAGGTTAGATATATTAGGAAAAAATATTTGATTTGGAATGAGTTCAAGAGACTTCTCAGGAAGAAATATTTTTCAGAGAGGTACTATGACTGTAAAGCCAGGGAATTCTATGAGCTAAATATGGGATCAATTATGGATGAGGAGTATATGATCAAGTTGCTAAAGAAGTTGAGGAATGTACTATATATTCATGATGAGAAAGTAAAATTTTAGAGATTTGCCAGTGGATTACCTTTAGCATTTAAATATAGAATTGAGTATTATGAGCCTTTGTCACTTGGAGAAGTCATTCAAAATTTGAATAATTGTTATGAGCAATCAAATCGTAAGACAAAATCTCAACAAGGTTGGAAAGGGAAAGACAAGAATAAAGTTAAATGGCAGCCAAAGAGAAAAATACCTTAGGATGCAAGTGAGAAATAGAATTTTGTACCTTACAATAAGTTTAATGGACCTTAGCTTGGAGAAAAATAGAACATAGGTGATGGTAGGATATAGTTGCACTATTGTACATGTGGTAATGAACATCTTAAGAAATATTTTCCACAAAATCATGGTGAAAGACCTTAGATTTATAGTGTAAAGGAAGCAGAGACAGTTGGGGATGTTGGGCAGAGCATTCCTTCGATCTCTGCGACATTCGATAATAGGCAGGAGGATCACCAAGAATTTATTATCAATATGGAAGGTAAGATTTTTGATAAAGTTGTTTCTATTTTGATTAGCATTGGATATAATTAGTTATGTTAATGTTGACTTGGTGGATAAGTGTGGCTTCAATAAATAAGTGCATGTAGAGTCATGGTTATTTTATTTGGCTACAAGTACTAAGAAAAGAGTTGATCATTGGGTAAGATCTTGTGCATTTAATTTGAATGGTATGCCCACATTAGTGCATACTACAAGAAAAAAGGACATTGGTGAGGGGCGAAAAATGTCACCATAATCTCATTGGTGATGATCAAAAGAGCCTTCGTCACCAAAAATGAACGTCACCAAAGGTGGCATCACCTAATGTATAGGTGTTGTGTTGAAATTCAAGGTAGATCAGCAATAATGATTTATAATGACGGATAGTGATCCTCACCATTTCATATGAGAAATAGTGACGGGCAATAGGCTCAGTCACAAAAAAAATGAACGTCACCAAAGGTGGTGCCGATGAAAGTATGTGTTATGGTTACATTCAAGGTTCATCACGAATATTGATTATAATGATGGATATTGACCGTCACCATTTCATATTTGGTGAGGGTCAAAAATGTCATGATAAGCTCATTGGTGACTTCAAGGTCCGTCACGAATAATAAATATAATGACAAATAATAACCCTCACCGTTTCGTATCGACGACGATGATTTATGGTGATGGACCTTTCATGGTCTTCACTATTGATGCGTATATAAGTTGGCTTTCATTGAGTGTCACCACTTCATATTTTGTCAAGGGTCAAAAAATGTCACCATAATCTCATTGGTGATGGTCAAAAGAGCCTCTGTCCCCAAACATCGATCTCTGCCATTCCATATGAATATCAAGGCATGATGGAATTAGACCACCAACCTCTTGCTTGTAAAGTAGGTGCTCTTCACTTGAGCTGGCACCATTTAAAGAAATAGAATTTTAAAAATTACATCTTGAAATTTTATAGATGGTAAATTATACTACTTTCAATAAATAAAAGTCTCGAAAATATTTTACTAAAAAAGAAAAACATCATCGAAGTTGTAGGTCCCTACCTAATAGTTATGGAAGGTACGAAAAGTGGGTGGAGAGAAAAATATTTATGTATAAGAGATTCAATATGTTCAGTTGAATACTCAATCATAACTAAAACTCTGAATACATTTATAACTTACAAATGACCTATAACTCACAAATGCACCAAATATTTCAAAGGAAATGTCATAAGTGCATAACATATGGAAGAAGAGCATTGATGAGGACTGATGCAATATGTTACAGGTTGAATGAAAGAAAAATATTAATGTTTTTTTTGGGTGAATTTTTATAATTGGGACCTTTTTCTTTGCTTTATCACGTAAATATTAAAACTAAAAATTATAATTTTAGATATATGAATGATATCTAAACTTTTGTGCAAATGTAACACAAATCTACAAGGAACCATGAGGAAATATATATATATATATATATATATATATATATATATATATATATATATATATATATATATATATATATATATATATATATATATATATATATATATATATATATATATATATATATATATATATATATATATATATATATCCCTTCACATAAAGAAACATACACTCATTGCTCTTTTCCCACCAATGGAATTTGTTCCTTATAAGCACCCACTGACCCAATAAATCCTTTGACAATATATCACCATTGGAATGTTTGGAGGCAAGGTTAAGAATTCCATGAATCAATGGTCCATTGATGAACCCCCTCGGAACCATGCTATAAGATGGTTATATAGAAGGCATGTGGGATGCATCTGAGCCACAAATCTCAAATAACAAAATCTTAGATGTCAAATATCAATTTGGTGTCTGTAAGGGATACTCAACCCATGATTTTTTCTTTTGAGGGTACTTTCGTTTTCATTTTATACCAACAATGTCTCTTATTTATTTTTTAGGGTTCAAAAATTTTGAAGTGCATTGACCAGTTAATTAGTAGCTCTATTATAGGATCTTCCACCTCTGTGTACATTTCCAAAAATTCAATCCAGATCTCGATTTGTTAGATTCTTCACAGGATCTATCATGCAAACATACCCGTGTAGAAGGAAATAGATCAGAGGCCATAAGATGAATCATGTGGAGAATGAAATGGATCCTAAATTTGAAACAAATCCTGAAACTTCGAGTGATTTTTTGACCCACCGATCCGCAAAGAACGAAGTTTTAATGAAAATATTAAAGACTATGGACTCCTAAATCATTAATACTATAAATTAAATTTGTTGTAAAGCTCTGATCTACCCTTAAGTCAATACCAACTCCCGAGTTCTACTATCAAGGTCTGCTCTATCAAAGTTTTCTCCCAAGGTTTATTTTATCATCTTGGTCAAGTTATGTTGTCAATGTTTTATCCATCCTTATCTACTATGTTGTTTCTCACTTCATTGAAATTGTTATTTAGTATCATCATAGCCTTCAAGAAAATAATTTTATTCACTATTGATATGGACATGTGGATATGGCTCACAAGATCACTCTTATGATATGCTACATGGTTGCATTTAAATGGTCTTCAAAATTATCAATAATTAATAATAAAAAATTATCAGTTATGGTACATAGATGGCTAATATTAATATGCATGGTAAGTATCAATATCTTTCCAAAGAAATATGCATAAAACTTGTTTAAATTTATGGCAAAAAATATATATATAAACCAAATATCTAAGCACACATACCCAAAGGATTCAAGAAGTTCTCTTATTTTTGCTTTTGTGAAGTAATATGGTAAGCCACCAATAAATATATGATCAGGTTCCTCAACTCCTCCAACAACACTGCCATAAATATATAAGTTAGCCATGTTATATTAGGATTTATCATAGTAAAATATCTATATGTCGCATATGCAAGTATCATTTTTATATAGGACTAGAAACAAAACAAGCACACAAGAGAAATAAATAATTTCACTTCTTAGACACTGATATACAAATTTTTCATTACATAACTTACCCTAGTGTAAGACCAAAAACACCTAAATTAAGGTGGGGATTGGGTTGGCTGGGGCCAAGGGATAATTCGAATGAGGGACTATAATCACTTGGTTTCCTCAATCTCACAAAAACTCCCTATGAAATTAAATGATAATGATAATAATAATAAAATTAACAAACTCAACTGCTTAGCTCATTAACATGGTGGAAAAGAATTGTCTAATTTTGTACAACTAAGCAAGACTCTTTTTTAAACTTACATAGAATGGAAATTGGAGCCTAAGTATAGAATAATGTATGTTAGTGTGAATTCTAATCACAAGCATCTGAAAAAAACTCACTTTAGCTATGCATAAAAAACAACCCTAACATTAAAGATGGATACCAATTTCCTTAGATTTGCAGTTAGTTGACTAAGACAAATGCTAAAAAATCCAGATCTATGCATTTAAAAACATTAAGCAGTAAATAAAAGAAAGAGTTTCTCCATGCATCTAATAGACAAGAGAAGAATATTTTTAAAGATTTTTTGTATTTATGACACCTAGTAAGGGAACATAGAAATATGTTACCAGTCCCCCTCAAGGGGATGGGTTCATGTATGTCCTCAGTGCTTCAAATCTAAGATCTCTCTCTCTTGATGGTGTAGAAAACCTAGAAAAAATGGAACTCAAAGGGAGTTCACAAAAAAAAAGATAGAAAAATATGACAATGATGGAGGATCAAAGTCGGACCAAAAGTATAGATCCAGAGTGATCTTTAGGAAACAAAATGTAATGAATGAATGGAAAAACCCTCATGAGGTCTGAAACATCTCACATACACCCAGGAATCATCAGTACAATTTGTTGCATCACTGAACCATCAAGTATACGGATCTCGATCATGTTGTAAGGAGCTGGAGCTGAGAAAAAATCAAGTCAAAGCGTAATAAAGACTCCCTTTTCCTGATCCGAGGCACCAAACAAGAGTGGAAGTTGTAAACAAGGTACATCTCCCTCTAGACTTATCTTCTAGAATGAATGAGCTGATGTTGATAGAAGGAGGTCCACCATAGGTGAGGTAATAAGGGATCCTCAACTAAGGCATGAGAGATAATAGTAAATTTAATGATAGACTGACACCAGGGATGATGGTGGAATGGGGGTATAGAGTAGCGGGTTGGTGACTTCCCTTGTTAGAGAATGAAGGGCATCGATGGCCTAGAAGCAACTAACAAAATATCGAAGGGGATAGGGTATAGTATGACTGAAGGCCACAATGTGTGACATGAGATAGGAACCAAGAAATGAAGGATGGAGAACTATAGTGGGATAGAAAGGGACTCGAGATAGACTCCATGGATGAAATGATGACTCAAATCAGATTCTCTAAACAAGGGTGACTCGATGATGCTACCACACAGAAAAGGTCCTGTGGGGACCATAAAATCATGAGTACAATATGGTTACTCACGATAAAAATTGAAACGAGCATGGAAAATTATGGAGGCAAATTGGTGCCCGAAGCACAAGTGTTCAAGTGAAGAAATTCGATTTTGAGGAGTGGTGAAGTGACCCTTCTTGGAAAAAATGTGTCGGGGTGAAGTATCAAATCAAAAAAATATAAAGGGCTCGATGAGAGCTTTCCGGTGGTGGTGACGGTTTGTAAAACAGAGCTACAGTTTGGTTGCAGCTAGTGAAATAAAAATCTAGTGTTTTTCTTTTAGTAAGGCATTTTCCCTCCAATTTAATTCATTTTCAAGTGTAGCTATTGCGAATGTATAGAGGGGAAAAGGCCCTAATCGTGCGGTGATCGTAGCAGACAAACCGACCATTGGAATCCGGATCTGTCAGTTGCAGGTAAGAGGCCTAACCATACTCTTTCAATTAAGGGGATCAAAATTTTAGTTTAGGCACCCAGAGCTCATGAACATGCCAGATCACACTTTTTGAGGTATGTTCTGTGACCTGGGTAGTAGGCACTAGGCAAAAAATTGTGACCTATCCAATAAATGACCTGAAAAGTGTGACCTGTCAGAGAAAGGGGGTTTCAGTGCTATTTTTGGCTGAAAGCTGGGATTTTTATGGTTGAAGGGCATAGGTGCCCCCAAGCATGTTATGGTCATGCAAAAATGTATTTAGAAAAGGGGAATATAAACACATTTTTATGATGTGGTGCACCATTTTTTTTTTCATGGTTATGCAGTTCGAGAAAGGGAATCGAGGATTACCAATCTCTTTTGGTACTGCATATAACAAGCAAATGGACTAAGTTTCTAGGTTGGCATACATGGTGTTACTATCCCAAAGAGTGGATTTAGAGATAATGAACTGGTTTTCACCTAGAAAACACACATTTTGGTCAACAATAATGTCTAGGGGACTAGGTTGTTGATGTGAGATGAAGGAATGATGAGGAGGATCATCCCTAGCGTGATATGATGTGATATGGGACTCTAGAGGTTCTTCTAAATAGGGAAGAATGATGGTACTAGAGTCAACATGACCAGAAGCACTATGAGGTTTGTGGATAATTTCTTCTCCTGGAATCTCAAAAATGGGTGCTCGCTTACCAAAAAATTGTGGGTCAATGTAATGATCACAAGGTGTATGTGGTTCGAATGTATAGTTTTGATGTAAGGGGGTATAGATAAAGTTAAGGGTGTTGATTACTTTTATAATGTCGTCATCGCGGTAAAATATGGGGTGACTGGTGGAAAGGTAACCACATGATGTGGCAAAGCTACTTGACTCATCATCATGAGAATAAACGTTCACATGCGCATCGTCATGGGGTTGACAGAAGAAAAATCAGATAAGGGATCCACTGATGTTGAGCCCAGGGTGATCACTGAAGGGAGGTCAAGTGAAACAAAAGGGGAAGTCTCAGAGGGAGCTTCCACCGTGGATCTCATGGATGATGATAGGCAGAGGATGGTGGCCGAAGACTCTATCATCTCGAAATCGGGAGGGGTAATTTCAATGGGATCATAGGTATCCTCAGGTTGGCCAGAAGCATATTGTGCGAGGATAGGAGAGGCAGACTAGTCTTGTTCAATATTGTACTCTCGAACTACCTCCAAAGAGGCGTAGTAGTGCGTGAGATGGGGAAAACGATGGGTATAATGGCCATGGAGATCACACGAAGCACAAGGGTGGTTGGTGTGAATATTCTAGGGGTTCTTGGTTGCAGTCGAGGTGGGAAAAATGGTGTTCGGGACCGTAGACTCAGGGAACGCAACATTAACCATGGGCTTGATGTGAGGCAATTCAGGAATGATGGGTGGCATGACCGACAACATCAAACAAAGCACACGGGGTGGGGGGTACGATTTGGAGGCTGAGGAGGAGCAGGGTTTGTCGGAGTGGCCTTGTCTTTAGGTGCCTTTTGGCGCGCTTTGCCCCCCTTCTTTGTGAGCTTTGGAGGGAAAAAGAATTTGAATTTGGTCAAACCCCTTTATTTGTAAATAATAAAAAAATAAATGATTTATTTATTATTTTAAGAATGCAGTTGAGTAATAATTAAAGAAATAGTGATTTATTCAATTATTTCTAATTTTTTTAGTCAAATTTAACAAGGAATATTATTTAAATAACGTTTTAAATAATTATTCCTATAAAATAATAAGACAAATAGTGATTTATCTAATTAATTGTCCTGTTTTGGGTTAAATATGACCAAGGATATTAATTAAACTTTGTTTAATTAATTATCCCTTGATGAAAATCAAACAAATAGGGATTTATTCAATATTTCCTCATGGGGTTTCCTATTTAGACCATAAAAAACTTAATAAATTATGGATTACTAAGTTATATTTCATAGTGAAAGCAATTTTACTTAGGCTAAAATTGGTCTTACATGGTGTACTTTGGTCCATCTAATAGTAATAGGTTAGATAACCAAAAATTGGTGTAACAATGTACCTCAAACGTGATACCATAAAGAGCGAGTGCAATGTTGGCCTCTTCAACTATGCACATCTCCATAAACACAAAATCCTTTTCATGATTGATATAGACATTTACAACAACATCACCTAATCACAAATATAATTTTCAGTTCCATGCTCTAGAGTTTAGGATAATGATGTAAAAAATACAAACTTGAAATACTTCTTTATAATCCATACCTAGCCCAACACTGTTTCCTCCTATAGTGGTCGTAACCTGACTAAAATATGCATCAATTTTCTAGATATCAAACATATGAGGAAAAGAAATATTCAATTCACCATAAAAAATATGCATGGGAGTGACTACCTTCAACACTACTTCAACATCACTTTTAAAGTTATCTATACTTTTATATTACTTTGCCAAAAAATACCGTTTCTAAAAATGAAAACATCCATCAATCTCTTCATTCAGGTGGAGATTTAATAGATGTATCATCGGTGCAATTATGAACACACACATAGAATTTTCATATTATCAAACATCATGATTTTGTGAGACTTGTCTCAATTGTTGTGAAAAGAGTGTGTTGAACACATTTGAAGTTCAGAAAATGTTTAAATGTTTTAAGTAATGAGTTGCATTGAACACTCGTTATTGAGTATATACAATTCAATAAAGAAATAGATAACAAATGCAAAATTGAAAGACAAATTCTACAACTTCTTGAAAGTACAACTTTAGATTTTATATGGTTGTTAATTAACTTATTAGAAACATATCAAGAATTGTTCCAAAAAAAACACATAATTTTACCTCCTCATTGGCCATTAGAGGGAAACCACGAACATATACATGTTGTGCATGACCATTTGCCTATATCAAGACTAAGAAATTAATAGGTTATTACTAAGAACTCATCCAGATATCATGAAAAATCAAGAGAATCCAACCTCAATGAAACCAAATCCATCATATGCTGCCTCTTCTAGAGCGATAGAATATATTAAAGACAAATGCCATGCTTCTAATAATAAAACAACTCTGTAAACTCCACCAATATATAAACTAGTTTCCATAAATATCACTTTGAAAAGGCTTACTAATCTGTTTTCTTATTATGAAGGGAAGTATGCATGTTTAAAACTTGTTTTCCTTCATACCTGCTCAGTTTCATAAATGGAAATATAGTTTGATGATAAACCCCAAATCCATCCACTTCTCCATATATATCATCCTAAAACTCTTATTATATGATGAAAATCACAAGTTCGCCCCTCATACATTACTAGGAATTGAAAATGGGAAGAGGAAAGACTATTTAATGAAGCAAACTCTTAAAATACTTTAATTCTTTAACCGCTAAAGTGGGTAAAACTTATCGCCTTTCCATTGGAATTTTGATACACATCAAAATTTTGACAAGTTGGAATAGTTTGGGCTCCTCTCTTATGGCCTCAAGATACATAATAGATCTAATGAATTTAAAGACACAAGAAATTACATAGATGTAGATAAAAAAATATACCATCTTTGATCAAAATCCAGATTGGCAGATTGTAAATTATTCTTCAGAAAATTATCTCGACTATAAGAATATTTCCTTTAAGTGTGGAAACAATTTCAAATATGGACACCTTGCTCATTCTTTTTTGAACAATAGCTATTCATCACAGTTTAGAAATATTTAGAAAAGAAACATCCTAAAGACCTACTTCTCCAAGAAAAAAAAGCAGAACTGAATTTTTACCCGTAGTCATGCTCTCTTAGCCAGAAGACCGAACTATGGTGCTTCAACAAGGTGCACACATCGTTATTTTTTTATTCCAATGACCACATCACTTTATAGCATAGGAGAATTATAACCCAAGTGTGGAAAACAACATTGAAAATATTCTCAGTGTCTTAAAAAAAAAGCATACAGTCCATAGGTCTTATGTAGATGACTTCAATCCTTAGTCACCCACATTAGGTGATTTATTTAAAAAAGATGAATTTCATTGAATATGAAGCAACAATGAATTTAACCAAGATAGTTAAATTTTATAATCAATTTTAAAAATAAATCTTTAAGATTCATTTTTTTTGTTACTTGAATATTAAAAGTAAGACCAAATCATCTAGTGAGGGTTTTGCAATAACATTTGTAAAATCTTGAGCCTACCCTTTTTGTAGAAGTTATAAAAATATGAAAACAAAATCCATGTATATAGGTAGACATATAGATAAGTCCAATGAATTGGGTGGATCAATTTGAAAGGGTTGTTTAAAGGTAGAGTTTGTCATGAGGTCTCCAATTCTCATCTAGTCGAGGTTTGAGTCCCAATGAAAATGCTAGGTTGCCAGCTCCTTTTATCAATGGAAGTTAAAGTGACCTCCATCAAGATACTTCGGGGAAAATTTGTCACGTTTTTCTTAGAGGAAAAAAGGTAGATAATTAAATATAGATATGAAGTTATAATGAAACTAAAAAATGGCTTAATTCTTTTATCCAATGTAATGGTGAATTGTATCATATACTTTTTCATTGGCACATAGTTTCAAATTTCGTTGTTACCAAGTTTGAATATTAACTAGGTGACTTAACCTAGAGCAACATATAACCCACATATACGAAAACAAATGTGAACTCCCTTCAGTAACCTTTAATGAACCATACATTTGAGAAAGTAGAAGCATGAGAGATTGCAATATAGGACCTCACTTCAATATTAGGCTACAATATCAGACCCACATGCCACCTTGATCTAAGTAAAAATTCCTAAAATTAATATAATTTTGATCAGTATTTGTTCATAGGTGAGATTAGGGAAGTTTTAGAATGTAAATAGGTGCTTCGTTCTCTCTGTGGCATGCCTCACCCATGTCGCATAGGTAACAAAGGCATAGGGTTGGGCAGACACCGCAGGTGAGTTTGATAGAATGACTAACACTGATACCTTGAGCAGAAGGGGAAGGAATTGTTCTTAAGATCGAGCCCCTAAGTGAGTTTAGTAGAATGGTTACCACTCATACCTTGAGCCAAAGGGGAAGGAATTATTCTTAAGATCAAGCCCCTAAGAAATTTCATATGTAAATGACCACATCCAGTTTCATGAGCAATTTCTTTAATGAACTCAGAATTGTATTCAACATTTGATATGCAATAGAGAAGGTTGGGTAGTTTCTTTTACGTTTATAGGAATACAAATCTTCCATCGAGATATTAAATTTTAGTTCTTATTTTCTGGTGCACATATTAAACAAAACATGGCCAACATACCACAACACTTGAAGTTCAGGTTAACTTTTCTGTTCTAAAAAGAAAATATGGATTTCTACTTCATTTGAAATAAAAACACACAAAATTTATCAAAGTATAACATAAAAATATGTTACTAACATCCTAATACATCCACTATTTATCATTTCTCACAACATCATCAGAAAAATCCCGGGACAGCTGACTTTGTTTTAATGCTTTGATGATAGCCTCTGGTGGAAACGGTTGATTAGTAGGCGCAAAAATTTTCATGATGGATTGGATTTGTGATGTATTTTTCAGTAGCAACATCAACATCATACTCTCCTCCCTCTTTGTAGTTAGTATGAATATGGGTTGTGTTTGCAATGGCTTGGTCATTACACCCAACAACAACGTCATACTCTCCTTCCTCCTTCCCCTTTCACGTTCACCACGAGTCAATATTATTTCCCCAATCTCTTTGTCGTGGCCATGCAGCTGGGACACCACACCAATTTTGTCCTGTTGATATTATGAACCGTAAATTGCAAAAATAAAGTTTGAGGCATCATATTATTATCTCTCTCGATATTAAAAGGCTCTACTGGCCTATTTGCACCTAAATTGTTGCAATTCACGTAGCAAATTTACATAGAAATGATCATATGTACACACAAGAGGGTCAAGTATTTTCTAGCATACATTTCCCTAGTTTTGCTAACAACGAGCATGTATTTTCATTTTGACATTGTATGTAAATATTTTATCTCGCTAGAATAATTTTTCCTTTTAACAATTTGTGTTAAAATATTTAAGAGACTGGGGAAATGCTTTTCCCTCAACACAAAGGAGTTCACACAGAGTTACAGAAATGACTTTAACCAAGACAACACATTTACCGAAGCTTACACAGAGTTGCGAAACTCACTTAATCCATACCATACAGTTGCATAGATCAAGTTATGTGAGTTCTGTTTTCAATAAAAAGTAGCGAAGATTAAAATCACAACTAAGAGAGGAGAAAATATAATCAAATAATTTTACTCACGATGAAATAGAGTAAATCAGAGTGTTGCAGTAAAACACATATGGGAAAAATTCTAGAATTATATCACGACTAACCAAACATTAGATTATAATTCAAAAAACACAAGATACACATTCATATGGAAGCCGACTCCTTCACCAGTAAAATTGTTGTTCTTATTGAGAATCACATTCACATAGTAAAACCTGTAACTTGTGTTTTCACGTGCCCACCAAAATTCGCTCCACGATTTTCTCCCCTTGTCTTTCTAGACTTACATCCGCCAAATTAAACAACACTCACTCTATCCCTCTCATTGAAAACTTGTATATATATATATATATATATATATATATATATATATATATATATATATATATAAGACATTTAATTCATGACAAATGAAATTTAATACATAGTATGGGTGGAAATCATTTTCTGAATATTACAAAAGTTGTGTGAACTAAAACAAATATTTTAGATTAAATATTTTCCCATGCACATTTAATAACCATGCATTAAATTATATTTGACTTTGATTATTTAACTCTGTTGCAGTATGTGTTATGCGTTCTGCTCATAACTTGTCCTTCTCTGCAAACTCAATCCGCAACCTACAAAACATTAACTGAGGTATGGTTGTTGCCAGTTCATTTACTGCGGTGGTTGATATTAATTTTCCAACACTCCCCCTTAATCGCAACTTCCACCATTGCACATTCCCAGACAATCTCTAAGATAAAAAAAAATTTCACGTGTCAATGGCTTTGTGAAAATGTCTGCAAATTGTTCCTCTGACCTACAATGCTGTAACACAATTTCACCATTGTTAGCTAATTATCTTATGAAATGATATTTAACATCAATATGGTTTTTCCTCTTGTGAAAGAAAAAATTATTTGATAATGCAATTGTTGAACTGTTATCATAGAAAATTATGGTGTCTCCATATTGTTCATGAAATAAATTCCGCAACATCCTTCTCATCCAAACTGCTTGACATGATGTCGCTATTGCGGTGACATATTCAACTTTTACTCTTGAAAATGATACTATCGGCTGCTTCTTGGAAACCCATGAAATGGCTCCTGAACCCAAATGAAAAACATATCCTGATGTGCTCTTTCTATCATCAACACTTCCTTCCCAATCACTGTCAGTTTAACCAACCAGCCCAAAATCATTAGTTTCAGAGTACAATACACCATACTCCTTTTTCCCATTGACATACTTTAAAATTATTTTGGTTTCTTGCCAATGTGTCTCCTTGGGTGTCTCTATGAACCTCGACACCAAAATCACTGCATACATTATATTAGGCCTAGTTGCGGTCAAATACATTAGGTTGCCCACCATACTTTTGTATAATGTCGGATTGACATTGTTGCTGCAATCTTCCTTGCTCAACTTCAACCCCATGATAGTTGGAGTTGGTGATGCCTTGTTGCTTTGCATATTAAACCTCTCTAAAATGTATGCAACATACTTTGGTAGAGACATAAAAATGTCATTTTCTGTTTTCTTCACTTCTATGCCAAAAAAATATGTTAGCAACCCCAAGTCAGTCATTTCAAAGAATGCTTTGAAATCAGTGATGAGGAAATCATCACCGCTTGTAAAAATCAAATCTTCTACATATAAAACGACAATAAGAATATTACTGTCACTTTCTTTGATGTAGAGAGTAGATTTGTTGTCACATTTTTCGAACCCATTTTCCATCAGTTAAGCATCTATCATGCTATACCATGCACGCAGTGCTTGCTTCAACCCATAAAGAGCTTTCTGCAACCTGCATACCTTTTCTTATTTGGCTTATACCTCATAGCTAGGAGGTTGAGCAACATACACCTCCTCTTTCATCACTCCATTCAAGAATACTGATTTTACGTCCATTTTATGCACCTTCCATTTATGTTGCGCAAAAATTGACAACACTGTATGCATCGCTTCCATCCTTGCGACTGGCGCAAAATTTTCCGCATAGTCTCTTCCATGCTGCTGCTTGTATCCTTTGACAACTAGCCTTGCTTTATGCCTTTCAATATTGCCTTCAATGTTGCTTTTGGTATTATAGACCCACTTCACTCCAATGACTTATTTACCTCGTGGAAGGTCCACTAACTCCCATGTGTCATTATTTTCTATTGCTCCTATTTCTTCATTCATTACTGCAACCCATTTATCTTCTTTGAATACATCTTCAAAGTGTATTGGGTCATCTACATGAAAAAATCATGCAAATAATGAATTCAAACCAACGTTGCTATCTAGTTCACCTTGCTCATAAATTTCATTTAAATTTCTGAATTTTGGTCTTCTTATGCTTGCAGAAGATGGGCTTTGTGTTGCGCTTGAAGTAGATGGAGTTGCGGATCTTTGTTGTGTGCTTGGAGAAGCACTTTCTTGGTTATGCAACCATGTCCTATTATTTGTTTTTTGTGTCACATATTGACTATATTTTTTAGCTTATGTAGGTGGAGGAGGAGTCACCATTGAGGAATTAATTGCTGCGGTCAATTCCTCTTTGTCTTCGTGTGACATACATGTATTCACATTGATTGTCTTCTCTAGACTTACATCCCATGCTTCTTCTTCTATGAACTAAACATCTCTATTGATTATTATGTTCTTGGTTGATGGATTATAGAGTTTGTAAGCCTTGGATTCATCACTGTATCCAAGAAATATACATTACTCCCCCTTGTTGTCCAACTTCTTCCTTAACTGATCTGGGACATGTGCATATGCCACACTTCCAAACGCTCTCATGTGAGTGACAAATTTCTTTTGTTACACTCCATGCTTCTTCTGGAACTATATTCATCACACTTTTGGCTGGACATCTATTAATAATATACGCTGCACAAGCGATAAATTCAGCCCAATAATCATTTGGCAAATGTTTTTCCTTCAACATACTTCTTGCCATGTCCATTATGGTCCTATTCTTTCTTTCTGCTACACCATTTTGCAAAGGTGTATACCTTGTGGTAAATTTCTTGTGTATTCCATGTTCCCTGTAGAAAAGTAGGAAGTCTTTTGTGATATATTTTCCACCTCTATCAGTCCTCAATGCTTTTATGTGGTGTCCACTTTGCTTCTCAACAAAAGCTTTGTAGTGACAGAACTGTTCAAAAACTTCACTTTTCTATTTTAGAAAATAGACTCATGTCTTCCTTGTGTAGTCATCTATAAGTATCAAAATGTAATGGTTTCCACCAAATTATGGTGTTTGCATTGGTCCGCATAAATGTAAGTGGACAATATCCAAAGGTGCCTTTGCCCTTATACTCTTTCCTACTGGAAGTGATTCTTTTTGTTGTTTTCCCAAGATGCAGCCTTCACATAGGCTTTCTGGTTTCTTTATGAGTGGTAATCCTTTTACCATACCTTTTCTATGCAACAAATTCAAACCTCCAAAATTGAGATGACCAAATCTAAAATGCCATAACCCGTTCTCATCTTTCACTTCTTCTTGAAATAATTCTTGTGTGACAACTGTTATAAACCTCCTTCCTTCCAGTCTGATCTCATCTTGAGAGGAAACATTCTATTGCTTGTCATAGGCACTTTTGCAATGAAATGTTTGATTGGAGGTTTATCCATGATTGTGAGAACATAATCTTTAAAAAACACATTGTATCCCTTTTGCATGAGTTGTCCAATGCTTAGAAGGTTACATTTCAAACCAAGGACATAATAGGCATCTGGCATGAACTTATTCTCTCCCTTCTTTGTCAGAACATCTACTCTCCCTTTTCCCATGACAGAGACTTTTCTATCAGTCCTCAATGTCACTTTAGATTTTAAAATTTCATATAGACTGGAAAAAAATGCTATGTTTCTAGTCATATGGTTACTACACCCTGAATCTAAGAAATGTATATCTTCTTGTTTTCTTGTGTACATTACAAGCTAAAAACAAAATTTCATGTTTCTGATTTTCTTTTGTAAAATTTACACTTGGTTTACTACCCATGTCATTTTTCTTCTTTCTACATTCATTTGCATAGTGACCATAATTTTTGCAATAATGAAATTGGACTTGATATTTATCATAACTCTGTCCTTGTGCTTGATTCTAGCTTTAGCCTTGGCTTGGATTTTGATTTCTGCCCCTTTCACTTGTGCTTGCAGGGCTGCTTCTTTCACCTCTGTGTGGGATTCTTCCTCTTCCTCGGTAGTTTGATCTTCCTCGAACTCTACCTTGACCAAAATACATTTGTGTCTTGAATTCATGCTCCAATGAAGAGTTTGTTTCTCTATTTAATCTGTGCTCATGAGACATCAATGATGCATGAAGCTCATCCACTGAAACATGTGAGAGATCCTTTGTCTCTTCTATGTCCACTACTATGGCATCAAACCTTAATGGTAGACAACTTAAGACTTTCTCGACTATTCTCCTTCATTCAAGTGTATCTCCATGAGACCTGATTTGGGTAACCAACCTAATCACATGTGTAAAGAATGAGTCTATATTATCAGACTCTTTCATACAAATATTTTCAAAATATCTTCTCAACATTTGAAGTTTTGTTGTCTTCACCTTTTCCATGCCTTGATAGGCTAGCTAGAGGGTATCCCATGCCTCCTTGGACTTTTTTGCTATTGCAATACTTGGGAAAATACTTTCATGCACTGCTTGAAAGATATAGAAGAGGGTTGTGGAGTCCCTCTTCTTGTCATCTCTCAACACATCTCTTTCTTCTTGTGTCAATGCATTGTATACTACTGCATCTACTAGTTCTTGGAAACCATTCTCCACCAATTCTTAATTGTCTTGTGAAGAAAAAAAAGCCTTTATCGTAATATCCCAATAAACTATGGTATTTGTGGATTATTCAAACTTGTGCTTGTTGCTTCCATTTTTACTGTGTAAACAAAGACAAAACATTTACGGAAGTTTACACAGAGTTGTGGAACTCACTTAATCCATACCATACAGTTGCATAAATCAATTTATGTGAGTTCTCTTTTAAACACGGAGTGGTGGAGATTAAAATCGCAACTAAAGAAAGGAGAAAATATAATCAAATAATTTTACTCACCAAAAAATTCCAGAAATATATCTCGACTAACCAAAATTTAAATTATAATTCAAAAAACACAACATACACATTCATATGGAAGTTGTGGCTCCTTCACCAGTAAAACTATTGTTCTTACTGAAAATTACATTCAGCAGGGGTTGTGGAGTAACACACAGTAAAACCTATAACTTGTGTTTTCACGCGCCCACCAAAATTTGGTCCATGCTTTTCTCCCCTTGTCTTTCCAGACTTACATCCATCACATTACACAACAATCACTGTGCATCTCTCATTGAAAGCTTACATGTAAAATATAAACATATATATCTAGGAAATTTAATTCGTGACAAACAAAATTTAATACATAGTATGGGCGGACATCATTTTTTGAACATTACAGAAGTTGCATGAACTAAACAAAACTTGCGAATTAAATATTTTACCATGCACATTTAATAACCATACATTAAATTATATTTGACTTTGATTATTTAACTCTGTTGTGGTATGGGTTATGTACTCTGCTCCGAGCTTTTCCTTCTCTGCAAACTCAATCCGCAACCTGAAAAACATTAACTGAGGTATGGTTATTGCCAATTCATTTACTATGGCTATGGCTATTGAGATTAATTTTCCAACAATTTGGATTCAACCTATCATATTTTTTTTGTAACTGAAATGGATAGAAAACATGTTATACTTCTTCCTAATGTCAAAAAAAATACTTCCATATAATTTTTATTCCCAATACTTGCAGGTATATTTTTCCCTCATATTGTTGGTTAAATATTTAACAACCTGTTCGGGTTCAAATCGAACATTAACCATATCTTGCAGTATGTTATTTTTATATATACTCCAGTACTTGTAGGTAGATTTTCACTGGGATAGTTGATTAATTGTTTAATATCTATTCAGCGTCAAATCTAACCTATATAATGAGATTCAGTTGTTGTTGTTTTTTTTTTTTTTTTTTTTTTTTTTTTTTCAGACATCGCACGGAAATTTGCACTTCGATTAGTTGGTTAATTTCCAAGAATCTATTTCAAATTAAAATATAAAAGAGAAACAAATCTTGCTCTATGCTTTTATTCCAATATATGTTGTTGGTTTGTAAAATATTTGTAGTAAAACATTTGAAGTTTCAAATTTGGAAAACCTTTATGTCATTTTCTCCTATAACACAATACTTGACCACATGTTGTAGCTATTTCAAATCTAGTGTGTACTGCTTCAGATTTGAAGGAGCATCCTCTCATACTATTCTTTTGATTTTGCAAGCTGCTGAATAGATGGAATCCCAACCCCACATGATATTCCCCCCTATTTCTGCAAGTTAGATATCATTTCCTCGTATAGAAGGCTAGGCACTTTTCCCTCTCGCTCTACATATCTCCTAGAAAGGAAATCATAAAAACAGGATGTGTGACTTCTGATTCAATACATTCGAATCTTCCTATCAAATAATATAAAAAAATGAATCCATAGTAAACCAGAACAAACAAAACTCGACCCCTAAAAGACAAAACCCATATATTAAACCCACAGTAAACTCTAATAGCATGTAAGGAAACAATAGAGTTTGACATTTCTCTAGAAGAAAATTAAGAACAATAGCCTAACGGGCCTCTCAGCTAAGTATTACATTTTTTCAATAGACAACCAATGTTTAAGAGTAAAAAGGAATTTGCATTGCAAGACGAAACCTTGAAAAGAATTAGAAAATGGCATCTTAGCCTCCTCTTCATATTCATTACCGGCACCATCCTTCAACTTATTGGGAGACCCTCGATCAAATCTTTGGCCTCTGGTGAGCGAGCAGATGACCTTGATTATGGAAATTTGAGTGCTTTTCTAGAAGTATTATGAAGTTGCAAAGAGAGATGGAGGCCTTAGGGATGGGCCATCACCCAAGAGGGTGGTGAATATTTTTCAGATTCATTCTATGGAACAAAATCACCATGATTTATGTACCCCCCCTCCTTCCCTGAAAAAACCCTGCAAAACGAGGGAAATGAAAAAAATTGATATTTGATTTTTTTTTTTTTTCACCATGCAACACAAGGGAAATTAAAAAAATTGATAAATGTGTGTGTTTTTCAAGATGACTAAAATATTGGTCACAAAGAGAAAGACATATATGATACATAGAATCCAACTTAGGGGTGAGTGGGAAGGCATGGTAGAGGATCATTTTTTACAAAGTTTTAGCATGGAGAAAATTTCAATAAAATTTGAAAAAATATGAATTTATAGAAGTAAATATGTAGAAGGTTGAATATATTGATTCATAGAAGGTTGAGTATATAAGGTTAGAGAGTCATCCCATATGTTTTTTGCACCTAGTTTTCTAGATAATATGTGTATCTTTCTAAAGAGATAGACTTTTTGTAGTCTATTTGTGTGTTGAGTGGCTTATAGTTGGTAAATTCTCTGTTATAATTTCGAGTTTTTTGAGGTCACTCAAATTTCCTATATATGCAAGGTCTATAACATAATTAAATATATTCAATTTTAGGGAGAAGTTGTAAGGGGGATTTCATTTTTTATTAGTTTTTGGTGTTCGCTCTATATTAGAGTTATGTAATACTATGCATGTTATATAATATTCCTAAATTAGCACACAACTAATTGGAATATTAATTTTTGATTTTTCTCTTAGATAGAGGAATAAGAGGGTATGGAGACCCATAAATCTCCTTAGTAGGAATAAAATACACTCCTAGTGTGAATGGAGGTCATATAAAAGCTGGATTGAAGACCCTTAGGTGTGAAAAGGGGTTGGAGCATGAAGACTAGGTCAACTTTGACCAAATCAAACAATGTTGTTATGGAGGAGTGGCATTAATGGCGGGACAACACAGTTTTGGAGGGAGATTGATTGCATGGAGGTAGTGACATAATTATGTGGGGCCAAGGGTGAGAAGGCTCATAAATTATATAAGGAAGAGGATGGTAGCCATATGGGGTTATGTTTTTATTATTATTTTGATATGTCTGTTTAGACTTGTTTCTCTCTTCAGCTGTTTAGCTAAGATTTCTCGTGTTGTTTAGAACAAGGTGTTCCTGGTTGGGAATCCCACCACTTTCCTTGAGAGGCCTCTTGGGAGAGTATTTTTCTATCATTTCCACGCATCCATTATTCTATCCAAGTTCAATATTTAGCTAAAACACAGTTTCTATTCAGGTCTATGTTGTGTTGCAGGGTGTTGCAGTGGAGGGTTGAGAAACCCACTTTCTAAGCTAGTTTTGCAGTGGAGGTATGATTAGTTCTATTCAGAGACCAACAAGGGAGGTTCTTGAGAATATTTCAGATCTTTGGCATCATGCCAAGCTATCTCATCCAGTGACAGTCCAGTTTCACTTGGGAATTGCGTTATTTTGGAGGGCAGTTTCAGAGGAGGATCTATTGGATTTTTTAGAGTGTTTTATTTTAGGTGGAGGGTTTAGCCTCTCATTGGAGGATACCTCTATAGGAGATATACATCATATACATATTATTTTAGAATTCTATTTCAAGGGCTTCAGTTCAGTGATTCTTGAGCCCTAGGGCTGTAGATCACCATTTGTGTTTGGGTGTATTTCCGGAAACCCTTCCCGAGTTCTCTCGGAAAGGTGTCTAAGAGGCTAGATCTTCACTTCTAGCATTATTTGAGATATATAACAGCCGATATATATTGATCCATCTTTATGTAGCAGTTTATGCCCTAAAACTGTGCTATCTTAGATCAAGGCATTTGTATGGTAGCTATTTCTCTTGTATTGACATATTTGCTTGTGGAGGCTTGTTTTGTATTGCTTGAGTGACTGGATCCTCAAGATATTGTGCCTATTATTTGCCGAGATGTTTAATAAGATGGCTTTAAATTTGTGTCATATCATGGTGTGTTGATTTATTTATCGCTCTTTCCATTATTTTTTTCATATATTGCTGCTTCCCCATTTGGGAATATTACAGTGATATTGAAGCATAATCCTGGCTCAGCCTATGGATCTCAGCTATTATGCTATTAGGAGAATAAGAAGAAGGAGAAAGAGATCAGAGTAATGGAAAGAATGAGTTTTATCTAATCTCTTTTTATATCTGAGAGGGATCTCACCAAGGAGGTCAAGCAAAGAAATATGGAGGAAAGTAATGAAACCACACTAGGGTTTCAAGATGAGGAAGGTCCATGTACTTTCTATCAGTAAAAAGAAGAACCAGTATTGCATAGAGCTCCAAAGAAAAATGTTATGCCCTTTTCTCTTGAAGAATAAGACAAGAGGCATGGATATGAAGGACACTTATATCATGAGATTCTAAGTGAGTATCTTGCAGAATATAAGTCTCAACCTAGAGCTTTCAAGGAGAATCTAACTCTCCCATAGTTCATTAAACTCAAATTAGAAAGGAGACCTTGAAGCAATAGAAGGATAAAGGGAAATAGATTTATATTGTCTACCTTTGATGGGTCATCCTCATGCACAACAAGGGCTTGGGGAATGAGGTTGGATTCATTTTTCTTGCTACATCTAGTAGTAGAGGAAGAAGTTGTTGAGTCATGCAAGAGTGACTACATATGCATATTTTGTTGAAGGTGATCAAGAAGTTTGACAAGAATAAATCGTAGGAGAAGAGGCCTTCACCACCACTTGCTGCAGGAGCACTTGCATCAGGAGAAATAACCCTTGCATCTTTGCAATATGGTCTTGATATCTTGAAATTTAGAGTCCCATGCACTATTCTGGAGATGCATGACGAGGAGGAGACTTGTACTAGTGCAGATGTAGCCATAGAAGAGAAGCCATCATCATCAGTAGTTGGAGAATCCATCACACCAGAGGAAGGAACCCTTGTAGAAGTACAAGATGTTCCCAAGCTTTACCAAGGTATGCACATATTTCCATTTCCTTTTATTTTAGCACTTCATATGGAGGATTATGGAAACATGCTGTCAGGGCAAATGCATGGCCTAAGGTCAAAGTACACTACTAATTTGAAGCAGCAGACTATCACTGCACTAAGGACCCTTGATTTTTTCAAGGATGAGATATACAGTCATCCTATTATATCATTGTTGAGCTACACACAACCCTTGGGGTTGAAGTGTAGAATTTTGGAGGATGGGATGAACATTGTCCTGAGCAGAGAAATGCAGAACTATGTGTTCAACATTGAGCATAATCTTGAGACAACACATGCACTGTCACGGAGATCAGTAGCACTGTCATTGAGCAATAGTGATGAGTTGCGGGCCCAACCATTATTGGAGCATTCCAACGACCTTTCTACATGCATAGCAGAAGACAGGCAGATGATTGATGGAGGACATCTTATGAGGGATGAAATATTCCATTACTATGATGGGTACTTATTGATGAGCACTTCACATCTTGATGAGAAGTTTCTGCCTACATCTTATTTGGATCCTTATGGATTCAACTTGGTCATTGATGAGTGGTCTTCATTTGGAGATCTCCAAGAGATTGCATTTCAACATCCCATGAAATGGAAAGATAGAAATATGATTTGGGAGGATGGTATTCTCCATTCAAGAAGTACCAATTTTGAGCATGATGATAGACAATCAGCATTGGTTGGATGGGTGATGTTGATAAGCAAGAGGCTGGAAAGCCACTTACATATCTATGACACAGAGCAGTAGGAATGAAGGCTACGTTGGTTACTCTTGAAAGATTTTGGTCATCATATGACACATTCTATTTAAAAAAATAGGTTGGTGGATGAATCTTGGCATGGCTTTTGCATCATATGGAAGCATGTAGTTTGGGTGTATTGGGGTGATGTGATATCTTTCATGTCAGCCATCATGTTATTGCTCCATAGTTTATATGGTGATGGTGTGGGGAGGCAACAAGATTTGTTGTTTCTTTTGATGTTCTTGAGAGAGTATGGATTGATTTTCTTCCATATTCTGCAGTTTTGTAGTAGTAGGTGATGGCACTATCATGGTGCAAAGGGGATACTCTTTAGTCTTGGAGGATGAGGAGGTACTTCCACTTTCGAAGGAATCTTCCATATATAGCAGAATTATGATGGATGACTTTTACATGTGGTATTTCAAAGGATGGAGCTATGATATGATAGGAGCCTTGTCACAAAGGAAAACAATGCTGACACTTAGGAGCTTGGGTTTGTTGATGGAGTGCTCCCAGGATCCCTTCACATATGATGCACTTGATGAACAAGTAGGAGATCAGAGTGATGAAGTAGTGGGTAGAGACATCTATTACCATGATATCACCATCTTGACTTGGATTTCCAAGAATAAGAAGAAAGATATTCATGTAGCACATGATTCATTCCTTTCCATGGAGATATGTCATACCACTATGGAGGGCTCATTCTTGGACATTTTTATCAGTTTAATCTCAGTACATGGTAAGAAATATGTTTTTTCATTTATTGATTACTAACACAATATTTGCATTCTCTTACCATCTCTATACAGTTCATTGCTCCATAAGAGGGCAAGCCTCTATTTGGGCTTCATGGTCATTTTTGGAACAACATCCATGATGGAGATAGCCATCACTTGTGTGGCTTTGGGCAAGTGTTGTACTATTTCCTATATGCTAAGTTAATATACAATGCTATTTACTATTTACTAGTAGATGAGATGATATGCACAACTAGAAAGTTGTTTGGAGACAACTTGCCACATAGTATTCTGAAACTGCAGTTGGTAAAACTATGTTGTGACTATTTGGGAGACTATTGGTACCTTCCAGCACTATGTAAAATCTTTAGTACCTCTCTCATTTCGATTCCATATCATGATAATGTCATATTTATTTTATATGGAATGATCTGGGCAAGAACCAAAGAGTGGGACTTTGAGGATCCTATTTAATTTTTGCTTCATGAAAGCAACATTATCACATCCCATATTCAGCATCAGCTCTTCACTTATCATAAGTGGAGAGAAAGACAACATGGGATGGACAATTTTATCCATCGTGTTCAGCTATGCAACCCACCTTCTTTGCATGAGCCTAAGGTGGAGGATATGTTTCATGAGTTTCCATGTTGGAGGGTGACTCATTTTTTGTGGATGATAGCTTGGGGATGGAAGCTTCACATGGGAATGATAGTTCCCAATCTATTTCATATTCCATGCCTCAAGAAGACCTCTAGACCACAAGTAGTTTCTTCCATGGATATCCCACTTGTTCATGATGAGATCCATTTTGATTTTTCACCAAAGGCATACTTATACACTTGGGAGGAGCAAATTGGAGACTTATTGGTGAGACAACATCTTGTTCATTGGAGGAGCTCTGTAATATCACTTTTTCGGGAACAACTACATATTGGGAGTAATATGAGTTATTACCAATGTGGAGCTACAAAAATATGTCTGATACAGATGTAAAAACACTTAAACTTCAATTAAATATGCAGCAGAAACCTTATTCAACGTTTTATGGGCAAAAAGGTGGGGAAAAGTGATGAGTTTGGCCCTAAAATGAGTATATTCAAACATCTGCGTAAAAATAAGAGAAATGGTGGGATTTTATTTTATATGTGGTCATGAGGGACCAATTCTCCAAATTTTAGCTCAAAAAAATAACTATAGCTAAGTTAAACAGTTCCTCCTTCCCAAACTAGGCTTAAAAACCTTGATTTCCCATGGGTTAAATGATGCAAAAAGTGTTGAAGCATCTACAAAGTGATTTTATGAAGGTTTTAACTGAAATAATGATGCAAAATCAGTATGAAAAGTTTATAATATGATTCAATGACTTTATATGAGAAAACACATATTTATACATGAAGAAAGGCCTCAAAACTTAGCAAAATGCTACAAGGAAATGCCCAATAAACCAGAAAGCGTAATATTCAGAAAGCTGAAGAATTTTTTCATTATATTTTATATATACAACATATATTAATATAAAATCACAGATCAGAATGGGATCTATATGCAAAAAGAGCTTTTTAGTACATTCCCCTTGGGGATCTCAGCAGAAGATGAATAACAATGAATAGATCTGAGATCTACACCATAGATCTGCAATAATATTCAGAAATTTCTGAATAATATGATGCACAAAAGATCAGATATGAAATAGGACATGGATTGGTTGGCCAATCCACAGATCACCTCAGTGAAGGAAAGGAGCCCTTTCACCGAAGATCTCTCCTCCAAACTGATGCAAAACCCACACTGCAACTCTGCCTACAAAAAGGACATAGTTTCCTCAGGGGAATATGTTGAAGAAGTGGAGCACACTTTGGCCTAATGCCAGGATAATAATATGAAGCCCCGAAACAACTATTACACTCTTGCCAGTAGTTTAGATGACTTCCCCACTGAAAAGATGCAATATAACTCACCAAATATGTATAGATCTAATTACACTTACTACAACTCACAAGACAGCTCAACCCTCAACATGAGAAACACTGTAATGTAAGGTGAAGCTTGGCCAAAATTCCAGATAGTGGATCAATGCAGCACAATCTCCTCCAAGACACCCTCAAAGAAGGAAGAGGAATTCCTAATCAGGAAATCCCTCTCTCTCTAGCTAAATAGCCAAGAGAGTTTGAGTTTCTCAAGCAATATCAAAATCTAAATATCATCAACAACCCTCTCCTTGAGTCTTTCCCTTTCTTATATAATATTAGGGTTTGCAAAACCCTCAACCACCTTCATCCATTTGTCCCTTTTCAGATGGAGGACCTCCTCATAGGACTGCATTGATCATCTAGGAGGTTCATTGTATCTAGACTGCTTTATGATTTGGTCCTATTGACCCGATCAAATACCTTGAACCTATTTCACATACAAGTGGATTTTATTGAGCAAGCCCTAATTTGACTCTGTTCACATTAGGCATTGATTTATTCTCATGTTTAGGAGTTTTTATTTGTTCTCCTTTACATTTTATTCATAAAACATAAAAATAAAATGACATTGAATATTCCTACTAGCTTGGGCTAGTTAGGAACATTACATTCCTCCCCCTTCAACATGTTTCTTGTCCTCATGCAATTGCAAGGTAGAACAAAAATTCTTCTTCCATATTCTTGTGGCCTCATCAATGGACCCCACCATGGCTGAAAAAGATAATCAATGAATCTGTCTTCCAATGATTTCCTCCAAGTGTAAGATAGTAAGTGTACATCATGAGGAAATGGAAGGTGCAAGTGGTGATATCATTGTTTCTCAATGGCCTTATTAAGGTAAGAGCGATGAAGAGAATATGGAAAATTTATCCCAATCCCATACCCATGCTATCCTCCATAAGAATCTAGTTACCTCCAAATAAGGCAACTTCAGAAAATCCTCTTCCACCTTGAGCTCCAGCAAAGAAGGTGGGCTTAAAATATGAAAGTGGTAAGCATCATAGCCTACCCCACGCTGTTCACCTCTCCACTTAAGATAAGTGTGGATTGAAAATTGATCTTGGGCTGCAAGGATATTTCCCTCAAGTGGCATCGTGAAGATTAGATCTGCAAAGATCCTCCCTCCAACGTTGTAAAACCAGTTAGCTCAAAATGTTCCATATTGGATGGACAGAAGGGTATCATCATAAGATATCCCATCACACACATGGCCCACCTCCAAGAGAAACAAGTGTTTGGTCATGGTGGCCACAACTCTTCCCATGTTCCCATTAGAACATGTACTGTAGAAAATGTAGGAACCCACTTCCCGAAAGGACACATCCAAACCATGTGCCTCACTCAACATCATGTCTCCCATCAAGATAAAATCAATATTAGAAATTGAGAACATGACTATCATCATCATGAAGGAAATACTGAAGGTTCTAGGTGATGCAAGAGAGTACCAACAGTTTCCCAAGTCTTCCTAGCACAGTTTTACATACTGCTGCCTTAGAAGAATACATGGAAAATTGTTTCTTGTTACATAGTTTAATCATATAAACCAAATGAACATAAATGTAATAAAAACATCTTTTCCCAAGGCCACATAAGAGATGGTTGTCTCCATCATACAATTTGGCCCAATGTAGACCATGGAGCTCAATGAATAGCTTGCCCTCTTGTGGAGAAATGCACTGCCAAAAGATGGTAAGAGGATGCAAGCAAAAGCTCTCACCATATGTTGGAAGTAAGAAGATACATGGATCCATGAATGAATCCTCAATATTCGTTCACACTCCCATGAAGAGGAATGAACCAAGGGCTGCATGAAATTCCTTCTCCTCCTTCTTGGAAACCCAAGTCAAGAAAAGCACACCACAATAATAGATGTCTCCATCTACCACCTCATCTTCTTCACATCCTCCTTGCTCACCAAGTGCATCGAATGAGAAGTGATCCTGGGAATATTCCATCAATAAATCCCATCTCCAAAGAGACAACATTGTTGGCCTATCCAAATAGGCTCCCATCAACACATAGCTCAAATATTTGACATGAAAAATGTCAAAGGCATCTCCCATAATGCTACTACATATGAGAAGTCGTTCCCATGAAGAAATTCCTTCCTGAAAATCTAAGGTCAAGGAGTAACCCCTTTTCACTATGATAGTTCCATCTTCTACTCCTGCAACATCATGAAAAATGTGAGAGAAAATCTATCCTTGCTCTCTCAAGAACATCCTAAGCAACAAAATATTTTGCTGCCTCTCTATACTCCCATCATCAAGATCATGTAGTGAAAACATGGTGATTGAAATGAAGAATATTATTTCAACACAATGTGTCCATACTCCTTGCTGCTCCATGATGCAAGTATCCTGCCACATACCCTTAGAAAGATAGTGATGACCAAACTATTTCAAGAGCAACCAGTGCAGCCAAGCCTCCCGCTGCCCAGTATCATAGATCTGCAAGTAGCTCTCCAACTTCTTGCTCTCCATCCACATCCACTCAACCAATTTTGGATGTCTCCTTCCATCATCCATCTTGTTACTCCTCCCATGAGGGTTATCATCATCCCAAATCAGACTTCTGCATTTCATGGGATCTTGAAATGCAATCTTCTCGATGATCAATTTGACCCTATGAGGATCCAAATAGGTGGTAGGCAAAAACCTCCCATCATGATTTGCAGGGCTCAAAAAATATCCAACACATTCATGAGCGATGTTATCCATCCGAAGATGTCCCCCATCTACTATCTGCTCTTGTGAGAAGGGAAGATCCTCTTCAAACTGTTGAATAACTTTGCACTCCATGATGTGCTGAAGTGCACCTCCATTGAATTCTTCCCATGAGGTATTCTCCTCATGCATGGCCTCCCAAAGGGGCCTTGGATTTGCTGCAAGTAGAAGTTTCTCTTTGAGCAAGGGTGTGCTCATTGAGAAAGGGTCATCTAGAAAGGAGAAAAGGTTTCTCACTCCAAGATGTCTACCATCTTTCATTCCACCCTTTATTGCTTCATGAATGAAGCTTCCATGTGAATGCTCTAATGAGGAATAGTTCCTCTCTTCTTCCTCACTTCTTTGGCACAGCGCAATGCAACTCTGTTGCTCAAAATCAACAGCATGCAAAGATGTGGATCTCTTCATACAATGTGCTGAAATGAAAATAGATGTATTTTTAATCATACCTCAATGAGATATAGAAGCAAGAGCTTCTTCCACAACTATGTAGTCTTCATTCATCACTAAACATGAAGGCTTCTCTTCCAAGATTGTGCCAGTGCTGGTACAAGTCTCCACCCTCTCAATCCCCTTGAGATCTTCTTCAATACCCTTCAAGGTCTGGAAAAGGAGTAGGGAGATCTCCTCTTCTACCATTTTTCCAAGTGGTGGAGCCATGCTCTTGTTTCTTCTATACAATGCATCTTTTTTGTGAGGGTAGGAAGTGCATGGGTCTTCCTCTTCTTCTTGAAACCTTATGCAGGTCTCACTGCAGCTTTCTTCTTTTTGAAACCCTCTAGGAGTCTCGGTGCATCTTATTTCTCTCTTTTGATTTACTTCTTTGGAGAGGCTCTTCTTAGATCTGAATATTTATGAGAGTAAACTAATCCTCTCCATAATCTTGATCTTTGTTTCTTCTCTTCTCTTCTATGATACCGTTGTAAATTTCCCTTTCCAGGAATATCAAAATTCTATTCCAGAGATTGACTGCAGGGGAATTTAATGGATATTTCACCTCTGAAAAAAGGATGAGATACAGAGGATACTTGGCCATTTGTAGACTCTGTCTATAGAGCTTGAAATATTCCTCCTTTAGGGATTCAACACTTTGGCTTAAAGCCACAGGCTGAGCCAAATATCTTGCTCTGATACCACTGTAATATCCCTTTTTCAGGAACAACTACAGATTGGGAATAATATGAGTTATTACTAATTTGGAGCTACAAAAATATGTCTGATACAGATTTCAAAACAATTAACCTTCAATTAAATATGCAGCAACAACCTTATTCAACGTTTTATGGGAAAAAAGGTGGGGAAAACTGATTATTTTGGCCCTAAAATGATTATATTCAGAGCGCTGCATAAAAATAAGAGAAATGGTGGGATTTTATTTTATATTAGGTCATGAGGGACTTATGCTCCTAATTTCAGCTCAAAAAAATAAGTCTAGCTAAGTTAAACAGTTCCTCATTCCCAAACTAGGCTTAAAACCCCTAATTTCTCATGGCTTAAATGATGCAGAAAGTGCTGAAGCTTCTACAGTGTGATTTTCTGAAGGTTTTAACTGAAATAATGATGGAAAATCAGTATGAAAAGATCATAATATGATTCAATGGCTTTATATGAAAAAACACAGATCTATACATGAAGAAAGGCCTCAAAACTCAGCAAAATGCTACAAGGAAATGCCCAATAAACCAGACAGCGTAATATTCAAGAAGTGAACGTATTGATTCATTATATTTTATATATAAAACAGATATGAATAGAAAATCATAGATCAGAATGGGATCTATATGAAAAAAGAGCTTTTTAGTACATTCCCCTTGGGGATCTCAGTAGAAGATGAATAAAAATCAATAGATCTGAGATCTACACCATAGATCTACAATAATATTCATAATTTCTGAAGAATATGATGCACAATAGATCATATCTGAAATAGGATATGGATTGGTTGGCCAATCCACGGATCACCTCAGTGAAGGAAAGGAGCCCTTTCACCGAACATCTCTCCTCCAAACTGATGCAAAACCCACACTGCAACTATGCCTGCAAAAAGGATGCAGTTTCCTCAAAGGACTGTGCTGAAGAAGTGGATCACACTTTGGCCTGCTGCTAGGATAAGAATATGAAGCCCCAAAATAGCTATTGCACTCTTGCCAGTGATTTAGATGACTTCCCCACTGAAAAGATGCAATAGAACTCTTCAGATATGAATAGATCTGATTCCACTTACTGTAGCTCACAATAAAACTCAACCCTCAACATGAGAAGTGCTGTAATGTAAGTTGAAGCTTGGCCAAAATTCTGGATAGTGGATCAATGCAGCACAATCTCCTCCAGGAGACCCTCAAGGAAGGAAGAGGAATTCCTAAACATGAAATCCCTCTCTCTCTAGCTAAACATCCAAGAGAGTTTGAGTTTCTCAAGCAATTTCAAAATATAAATATCATCAACAACTCTCTCCCTGAGGCTTTCCCTTCCTTATATAATATTAGGGTTTTCAAAACCCTAAACCACCTTCATCCATTTGTCCCTTTTCACATGGAGGACCTCCTCATAGGACTGCACCGATCATCTATGAGGTTCATTGTATCTAGATTGCTTTATGATTTGGTCCTGTTGACCTGGTCAAATAGCTTGAAACTGTTTCACATACAAGTGGATTTTATTTAGCAAGCCCTGATTTGACCCTGTTCACATTGGGCATTGATTTATTCTCATGTTTAGGAGTTTTTATCTGTCCTCCTTTACATTTTATTCATAAAACATAAAAATAAAATGACATTGAATATTCCTACTAGCTTGCGCTAGTTAGGAATATTACAAGCTCATCACATGAGGATGCTACAGGAGGAAGAGGAGAGGCTCTTCAGTTCTATCCTTAGAGTTTCTTGAGGACAAGCAACGTTTGGGAGGGGAGGAAACTAATATTCCTATATTAGCACACAGCTAATTGGAATATTAATTTTTTATTTTTCTCTTAGATAGAGGAATAAGAGGATATGGAGACCCATAAATCTCCTTAGTAGGAATAAAATACACTCCTAGTGTGAATGGAGGTAATATAAAAGCTATATTGAATACCCTTAGGTGTGAAAAGGGGATGGAGCATGAAGACTGGGTCAACTTTGACCAAATCAAATAGATTTGTTATGGAGGAGTGGCATTAATGCTAGGACAACGCAGTTTTAGAGGGAGATTGATTGCATGTTGGTAGTGACCTATTCAAGTGGGGCCAATAGTGAGAAGGCTCGTAACTTACATAAGGAAGAGGATGGAATCCATATGGGGTTATGTTTTGATTATTATTTTGATATGTCTGTTTAGACTTGTTGCTCCCTTATGTTGTTTAGCTAAGGTTATTTGTGATGTTTAGCACAGGGTATTCCTAGTCGGGAATCTCACCTCTTTCCTTGAGAGGCCTCTTGGGAGAGTATTTTTCTATCATTTCCACACATCCAATATTCTGGCCAAGCTTCAGTCTTCAGCTACAATGCAGTTTCTATTCAGATTTGTGTTGTGTTGTAGTGGAGGGTTGAGAAACCCACTTTTTGAGCTAGTTTTGCAGTGGAGGTAGGATTCCTTCCATTGGGAGACCAAAAAGGGAGATTATTGAGAAAATTTCAGATATTTGGCATCAGACCAAGCTATCTCATCCAGTGACAGCGCAATTTCAGCTGGGAATTGTGTTATTTTGGAGGGTAGTTTCAGAGGAGGATATATTGGCTTTTTTAGAGTGTTTTATTTTAGGTGGAGGGTTCAGCCTTTCATTGGAGGATACCTTTGGAAGAGATTTACATCAGATCCATATTATTTCAGCCTTATATTTTAGGGGCTTCAGCTACAGTGATTCTTGAGTGCTAGGGCTGTAGATCACCATTTGTATTTGGGTGTATTTACGGAAACCCTTCCCGGGTTCTATTGGAAATGTGTATAGGAAGCTATATCTTAACTCCTAGCATTATTTGAGCTATATAAATGTAGATCTATATTTATCCATATTTATGCAGTATTTTATGCCCTAAAACCACACTTTCTTAGCTCAGGGCATTTGAATGGCAGCTATTTCTCATGTATTGACATATTTTCTTGTGGAGGCTTGTTTTGTATTTCTTGAGTGACTGAATCCTCAAGATCTTGTGCCTATTATTTGCTGATATTTTTAATAAGATGGCTGTACATTTGTCTAATATCATGGTGTGTTGATTTATTCACTTTTCTTTCCATTATTGTGTTCATATATTGCTGCTTCCCCATTTGGGAATATTACATGTTCTTAGTATAATGGATTACTATTCTACCTATGTGTTTGTATTTCTACTATATTTGGGTGATGTATGTTAGTTTTTATTCATAATTATGTGAGTTATAATAGTTTAACTGGATGCTAATAATATCATAATGAATGTGATCCCTAGTAAAATATTTAACATTTTTCACTTACTTATTGGAAATTATTATATGTGTCTCAAGTGAGACCTGCTTGCCCCTATAAGATGGAATATATTAGGACATTAGACAAAAATATGCCATATTTAGAAACATTCCATTAATATTGAGTCTATGATAAAGCCAACACTCAATAATGCGAAATATTTTCCTAAAATATTTTAAATATGGTAGATGAGTTAAATTATGGATTAATGACCGAGGGGGTTGGGTTTAAGCTACAAAATGTCTTCAACTGACTTGAATGTTTTTAACCATGACCCTAAATTTCCCCTAAGATTATTTAGGATGAAAAATATTCTTGGAAATGGGTTGGGAAAGGTGGAAGGTGACATTAGGAAGAGGTGTTTGAGGAAAAAAAGTCATTTTATTGGCTCTTGGGAAAAATGGAAAATAAATATTACTTTTAGGACTTTGTTTGGCTATGTTAATGTATAATTTCTACCTCAGGAGAGATGAATTTGTCACTAAGCCATTATGGTACTTGGAGTAGTTAAATACTACTCAAGTATTTACTAAGTGGATAAAGGAGGATACAATATACTTATCCATATTGGGGTATTAAGCTCCCATTACTAAGCTTGACGTTTTATTTGGGATGAAGGTGGTTTTGCAAGCCAAATAAATTACAATTACAAAAGTACAAGACTAAGTTTTATATTAGAACAATTGATGACATTGTTGGGTAGAGTATAGTTCTTGAGTGAATCTTCAATAAGTTTAAATCATGTGTTCTAATTGAGATAAATCCTTTCTTGGAGGGAATATAATGTTTGAAGGTGTACCAAGTATGGATGAAAAGAAAACCTTTTGTGTGATTTCCCCCCCAAAATATACAATTCATAAAAAAAATTATTAATATTCCCTATTCTTGCATTGATCATTGCTTTAGGAGATGGAGGTAGAAACTAGATCCATCCTAACAGTGGCCGGAAAAGGAATACACTAACAATTTTCCTTGTTGACACAAATGGATGTTTTTAAATTTATGTTTCTAGGATTTTGTGTGGACTTGATTAGACAAATTGAGTGACAAGAAAAAATCTAAAACAAACTACTATATCAACTATCTTTTTCTAGAGCATAACTATAACCAGTTGACCTTCATTATTGTAAGCATAGAAAATATTTTTTTTACTTCTTAGATTATTACCAAAAAAAATTAATTTCCTCATACATAAGTCCTTAGCATAACCATTGAAAGAGTCAAAGAAATGTCTTACAATTTTTGTTGTAGCTAGAGCAACTTCTTGAATAAGGGACCCACTAGAACCTCAATGTTCAATTCCTATTGCATCCCAAACTTGGAAAACATAAGAAAGAAATGACCACTTGTTATTTAAAGATGAACTTTACTTACCAAAAAAAGGTTTAAAAATAATTAACTTGAGAAAAAATGAACACATTTCCTCCCCAATAAAAAAAAGTCCTTTCCAACACAATTATTTTAATTTATTCTAGATTTTAATGATGTCAAAGAAATGGATGGTTGCACTTCAATATGTAGACAAGTGCAGAGAAAATTTGATGAATATATTTTAGATTTTTTGGTGCTGAATTTTTAAAGCTCTATTAACATTCAAGATTTCTTGAACAATGAGATGAAAATTTTTCTTTCCTTTTTTTTCCAACTCTAAGTGGATGAGGAAATTAACTATGGGTTGAGTCACTATTGTGGTCACTGACAAATCATCTAGGAAAAAATATTTGTTCTCAGCAGTACTACCTTCCAAGATATGACATATGATCCCCATAGAGGTATAGATATGCTCAATGTTAGAGTCATGTCTACATTGTTTCAAAGGAATTTATCTTCTCTGGATTGAAGATGAGAACAATAGAAAATTTTCAAAAATGGTTTGCAGTATTTTCTTTTCTTTTGTAATGTTTCTTTTTATAGATGACCCTTTTGTGCAATACAAGTTGCCTTGTGAATATTGCCTTCCATGTTAATGCAGGCTCGGGTGCTTACTAGAACGGGCTTCATCTTGAATATGAAAATGGATATGGTGACCTAAACTAGGTGGGTGATTTACAAAGTTAATTAACTTCCCATTGTATAGACTAAATTTATTAATGCAATTATATTATGCATGGGTTATAAGTTTATATAAAAAGTTCATGTTTCAATTCTCTTTAGGGAAACCCCAATACATGGAAACCAATGCAACAAACATGGGGTGAAAATTGGTCTTTGAATAATGGCCCTTTATGTGTTGTGTTTTCAATTTTCCTCACAACCCTCTTAGTAAGGAAAATGATCATTATAGATAACGTTATTCTAGACAATAGGCACTAAAACTCTAAATACAATACCAATGCCAACATTCAAGCACTATGAATCTCTTTTCAGAGTCCTTTTCATCTTTTCCTCACAATAGTTGTTTATTATCAGTATCTTTTCCATATTTAGCCTTGGACAGAATTTACTAGCCAATTAGGGTTACATTCGCAAGCAACCTAACTCGTCGATGGTGTCACATGGTCTTGCCTTGATGGGCATGTCACACTATCAAGTGCCCCCTTCAAAGGTACTTGGGCATAGTCTAGAAAAAATTGGAGTTGATCACCCTACAAATGGCCCTCATTAAATATTCAAATGGGTCTCACAAACAAATCTTATACTGCATCACCCTTCACAAAAACCGAAAATTCCATCTATCCACCATAGATCCAACATCTTCGAAACCATACAAAGGAAAATCCCCTATGAGGGAGTTGCATCGATCCCCTAAACAAGCTTTCATTAAAATTTCCTCCGACTAAGGTGTGCTTGACCCAACATACTACTCATGTGTTACCAGGTGTGACAACCAAGAAAACTGACAATTGACCACCCTATAATTGAACCATGGTGAATTTTGAGGCAAACCCAACTTCTAGCTCATTATAGAGTCACACTTTTTTCACACACAAAAAATTTCCATCACTATTGAAAAAAAGTGGTTGTGAATCTTCACAACATTCAAACTAATGGCCAACTAACAAAACCAAACTAGCAAGAAACTCGGGTGAAAAATCATCAAAACTGCATAGAGAGGAAGCACCTGTGAGGGAGACACAACAATCCCCCAAAAGGCGGTTCCTGTTCAAAGTGTCTCCCACTAAATTGGTGAATGAACATGTGATGTCTCATGTGTTACCTTTTCCAAAATTTCATATTATTCCTTATGTTAACTCCATCAAGTAAGATTTTTTTTTTTGGAGTTATGAGGGTTGGTCTATGTTAGTCTTCCTTCAGTAGACAAAAAAAAAACTCTAAAATTTATGCTTCATCCTTGAATTTTCATCAAATATAACTTAGATCATCATCATGGAGAGTTAGGTTTTTATTAGCTTGTATCGTAACTCAACTTACAAGAACCTCGATCATATTGGTTTAAATTCAGTTTTGTGCTTAGAATTGAGATTTTCCTAATCTCGATCTATTCTAGGCTTATAGTAATAAAGCAAGACCCTTTGTCCTTCTATTATAGAAAATATAGTCTGACCCTATCAGAATAGAGATAATTTTAGACTTGTTTTGGGTCTTTTTTTCAATAGGAATTCTGTTGCCAACCATAGAAATTTATTCTTACAAACTAGATTTCTGGTGAATAGGTCCTTCATAATATTGACTAGATTTTAGAGACAAATTTGAACCTTGTTCCTAACTCTAATACAATGTTGAAATAAAAATGCATAATAGAATTTCTTAACTTGATATTCTTTTATATATGTTTTCTCATTTAGGTATTACTTCATTCATTAGGTCATCAAGAAATTATATAAATACAATGCATAAAAAGATAAGAGACACCAAAAGTTAGGGTAGAGGCCAGAGAAAAAACCATAAGGGGAAAGCCAACAATCCTTTCCTCATATTCTTCGTCAAAAATAGAAATCCAAGTCATAGACAAATTGACCACTTGATAGCCATTCTCTGAGTTTCAAGTTGACCCTCCAAGCCCTCCAGGATAAGATGCCTTAAATTATCCACATTGATAAGTCTTGCATTGTTTCTATGCTTCGAAATATACTTTGCACTATTACAAACCTCATATATATACCTTGCACTATTTCATGCCTCAGAGATTTCACATATATATTTCTTCATAATTCATTATCTTTCTCCACTTTCAGATTTCGTACTTTTCTTTAGACTTTGCACCTATATGTCTCAGATATTTAATATTGTTTAGCCCTCCAAATTTCCTTTACTGAGTATCCTTTTCTTCTATTTCCAACCTCCAAGATCAAGTAACCTGTTATGAAACCAG
Source organism: Pinus albicaulis (assembly GCA_034641835.2). NCBI lineage: Eukaryota > Viridiplantae > Streptophyta > Pinopsida > Pinales > Pinaceae > Pinus > Pinus albicaulis. The sequence goes on from CM076570.1 coordinate 241,641,959, forward strand.
ATCCAAAAATAGAAGAAAAGAGAGATCAACACCTTATAAATAAGTCGCTTCAAGGGGGAAATCTCCTTTACATTACATAAATGAACAATTATTGGATGATACAAATGAAAAAACCTCCTTTCTATATATAGGAGTCCATGAGGTCACAATATAATCCTATCTGACCTAACAATAATAATGCAAGGGAACAATAATAACAGTATGGGAGTTACAGGGGTACAACAATAACAATAAGAGGGGATACACTAACAACAATAAGGGATTACACTAGTAATATAGGGACTTAACATGCCCCTCTCCTTCAAAAAAAAATTTTCCTCAATGCTTGAGTAGCTCTGGATGCTTCTGTATAAAATTCTCATCCTCCTATGTAGAATATTTTGTTGGTAAGCTCTTCTGCTTGATGAGATACTATGAAATTGATTGATTTCGTAGATTTCAAGTTCTTGTTTCCGTGACTACTTCAAGTTACAATATGATTTTTCATTCCTCATCAAGTTTTTTCAATATAGTTTGAACTGAAAATTTTTGACCTATAACCTTCTTTAAGCATGAAACATGGAAAACTGGATGCACTCGAGAAGAAATAGGAAGCTCCAATTTGTATGGCATAGTAGCAATCTTTTTCAACACCTTGTAAGGACCATAGTATTGTAGATAATTTATTATCTTTATTAGCTTGCTTGAGGGACATTTTTTTGTATGGTTGTAGTCGTAAAAATACCAAGTCTCATACATCAAAAATTCTCTCACTGTGATGTTGATCTTCATATTGTTTCATTCAATTTTGTGCCAAATTCAGGTTATCCTTTAAGAGTTGGAGAACTTGTTGTTGATGCTCGATGTGATCTTACACTGCTTGAACCTTAGAATTTCCTCTTAAAGATGATGTGATGGATGGTGGATGATATCCATAGAGTTCCATAAATGGGGTCATTTTTGTTGCAGTATGGAAGGAAGTGTTATACCATCATTTAACTAGAGGTAACCACTTGACCCATTGTGTTTGTTTATTAGATAATAACAACGAATATATCCCTCCAAACATTTGTTTACTATCTTAGTTTTTCCATTGTATTAAGGATGATAAGATGAGCTATGAACTAGTTGAGTACCCAAACAAGAAAATAATTTTGTCCAAAAATTTATAGTAAAAATGGGATCTCTCTCGCTTATAATAATCTTTGGGTTTCCATGTAGCTTCTGAATTGTTTCCATAAATAAAGTAGCAATTATACTTGCTTTAAATGGATGAGATAATGCACAAGAGTGTGCATACTTGGAAATTCTATCAACTACCACCATGATGATAGTATTTCCTTCAGACTTAGGTAAAATTGTGATAAAATCCATTCAAATATCCTCCCAACGTTGACTTGGAATGGATAAAGGATGTAGAAGACTTGGGGTCTTAATTGTCTCAAATTTATTTTGCTAGCAAACAAAAAATTCCACCACAAAATTTTGAATATCAGATTTAAGGCCATCCCAAAAAAATTATTTCTTCACTCTGTGGTAAGATTTTAAAAATATTGAGCATTCTCCTCAGGGAGAAGTGTGCAATTCCAAAATATATTTTGTTTTAGTTGGGAATTCTTACAAATATATAAGCGATATTTTTACCATAAGGAATCATTTTTCCAAATAAATGTATCAGATGTACTAGGATCTTGCTACAACTATTGAATGAGTGTCCACACTTCTTCATCCTTCTTCCATTCATCCCTTGCTTCTATTATCTAATCTGGTTTGATAATATAAATGATACAAATCAATGCTTCCACACCTTCATCCTTTCTTAAGAGTGCTTCTGCAACAACATTTGACTTCCCTTTTCTTTAGATGATTTCAAAGTCATAACCCAACATCTTTGTGACCAATTTCTGTTTATCTTTTGAAGATAGTCTTTGTTCCAAAAAGTATTTAAGACTATCATGATCAGTTTTAACCTTGAAGTGTCTTCCCATTAGGTAAGGTCACCATTTATTTAGTACATGTAGTATAGTCAAAATTTCCTTCTCATAAATATATTTTTGTAAATACTTTCCTTTGATTCGACGACTTTCAAAAGTAATAGGTCTTCCTTCTTGCATCAAAACAACACCAATTCCATTTCTTGAGGCATCACATTCCACAATAAAGGTTTTTGTGAAGTCTGGCGTAGTTAAGACCGATGCTAAGCACATTTACTCTTTAAGATGTTCAAAGGCCTTATTTGCTTCAGGAGTCCATGAAAATGAATATTTCTTCAATAATGTTGTTAGAGGTGCAACTATTTTATCACAATTCTTAACAAAATTGTGATAATACCCTGTTAACTCGAGAAATCCTCGTAACTTCTTTATGGTTGTGGGGAATTTCCATTCCTTAATCCCTTTAATTTTATTAGGGTCTACCTTAACACCCTTATGAGATACCATATGAACCAGATATTCCAACTCTTGTAATCCAAAGAAACATTTGGTGGTTTTTGTATATAATTGTTTCTCCTCCAATAGTTTGATCACCCTGTCAACATGTTGAACATGATCATTCCAAGACCTAGTGTAGATTAGTATATCATCAATTAGTAGATTAGGGTTTGAAAATGCAATTAATAAACCCTTGAAATGTAGAAGGTTCATTGGTAAGGCCAAAAGGCATGACCAAAAATTTATAATGACCCACATGAGTTCGAAATGTTGTTTTCAGAATATCTTCATTCTTCATTCTAATTTGATGATATCCTGAATGAAGATCCAACTTGGTAAAATAAATTAATCTATGTAATTCATCAATATCAGGAATGGGAAATTTATCTATAATACTAAGCTTATTTACCTCCCTATAATCCGAACACATTCTCCATGATCCGTCCTTCTTGTGCACCAATACTACTCGATCAGAGAAAGAACTTTGACTAAGGTTGAATTATACCAGCCTCTAACATTTCTGAAATCATACATTCAATTTCTCTCTTTTGGACAGAAGGATATCTTTAAGACCTGATTTTTTGAGGAACAATTACTGGAATCAAATGAATAACATGATCATGATCATGAACAGGTGGGAGTCCTTTAGAAGTTTCAAACAACTTGGAATGAGTGTTCAAGACTTTTTGGAGATCTGGATAAATATATTATTTTGATGTCAGAACTTCTAATGAGCATAATTGTGCAATTACGCCTCTTTTTCTTTATTCAAAAGCTTTGTAATGACATTAGTGCTTATTATCTTTCCCAGCTTCCCTGCGATATCCCGTAATTCAACTTCCTTTCCTTCCGAAAAAAATTTCAAGAAAAATTATTGAAAATTAAAAGCTACCATCCCCAAATATTGTAACCATTGTACTCCTAGTACAACATTAACAGCTCCCATTGGAGTGGAAAGAATTTGAATATCATATACATATTCCCCCATGGTTATCTTGATATTATGGCATTTTCCAGAGAAATTTATAGTTCCTCCATTTGCATCCATCACTTGATATTCTGGTGCTGGGTATAGGAAGAAATTCAATTCCTTGGCTACCTTACAATGAATGAAATTATGGGTACTACTTGAATCAATCAACATTATTACCTTTTTCTTCTTGATATGTCCTTCAATATTAGGAGTTTAAGGAGTGGTAATTCCTTCCAATGCATTACATGATATGGTCAGACCCATTTCTTCTTCTTCTAGGGTTGTTTCCTGGTGTATATCCTCTTCTTTTTAAGTTTCTTGTTCATTTTCTTTCTCCTCTTCACAATCTATGTAAAATAATTTCTTCTCAGCACACTTATGAGATTTAGTGTATTTTATATCAAAACTATAGCAAATCCCCTTTTCTCTTTTTTCTTCCAATTGTTGTGGTGTAAAACTTGTAGGTTGTGGAGTTCTAGGAGTGGCAACACTTCCAATTTTATAGATGTGAGTGGTAGGCTTCCTTGTGGCCATAATTTTACATTAAATTTTTCTTGCCAACCTGAATGCCTTCTCCAATGAATCAGGTTCCCAAAGGTGAACCACATGTTGGATGTTATCCTTTAAAGTCCCTATGAAGACATCAATCATGTGTTCTTCTGGAATATCAGTTACCCTTATATTCAATTTTTGGAAGTCCTCAATGTGCTCCACCACTAAACCCTTTTGTTTGAGATTTATCAATTCGCTAGGGAAGTTGTTTCTCTTTGTATCCTCATAATGTGCTATCATTTCCTCCGTAAAAATTGGCCAAGTGACAATTTTTTTATGGGAGAAAAGCCATCGATACCATACAAATGTGTTTTTTTCTAAATGTAAAGTTTCAATGCATACCTTTTGTGTTTTTTTTCACATTATTGAGATCAAAATATTGCTCCATATGTAGTATCCATGTGATGGGATCCTTTCCATCAAACTTCCTTATATCCATCTTTTGAATATGGTGGTTCTTCCATCCAACATTAGAGTTTATGAAATCATGATTAATATTTATTTTTTTCTCATCACAAGTTTTCTCTACTACCTTTTTGCCATTAGGAATAATTTATTGTATTTACTTTGTCAAACCTTCCTTCAAACCTTCCATGTCTTCTTTTAGATAAATCTTCATGTTTCCATGTTGTCTTTCATTTTTTCATCGATCTTAGCTTCCATGTCATCCATCTTAGCTTCCATGCCATTCTTCAAACCATCCATATTAGCTTCAAATCCTTTCTTCAAACCATCCATCTTAGCTTCCACACCTTTCTTCAAAACTTCCATTTAATTTTTGGTTTTTCTTTGTGAGAGCGAAATTTGGTGCACTTGCTCTTGTAATTTTGATATGTCCTTTTGCACTTCTTCCTCTTCATGAGTCATAATAGATCCTTCTGAAGGCTTAATGGGTGTTGAATTATTTTTAGGGGGAATTTTAGAACCCAATACAGATATTTATTCTTTAATATTCCCTTGGAATCAATTCAAAGTAAATTTTCAAACAAGACTTATGCAATTCAAAAAAAAAAATACACACCTTTTTCTTGCTTTTGAGGAGCTCGATATTGAAACTAAATTATCTCTGTGATTTTGAATTTTCAATATCTGAAATTCGGTCCTGTAGTATCCTTCTTAATATTATTTTGAATGCCACAGGTCTAACATAATTTGGAGTCTTCAAGGAAAATCTATGTCCGATCTCCCATAATGACCGAATTATGGACTGGTTCAGTAGAGTGAACATGTACGGTGTGTGACATGTCATTGTTTCCTCCTTCGACTCTGAAATTTATACAAATGAAACTATAGTCCGTGAACTTGTGGCCACCTTTTAAATAATTCCAATCTGTTTCTCAAACAAATATTTATGATGATTTTCCCACGGCCACCTCTTTGAGATGAAATTCAAGATCCTAGAAAAACCCTAACTTCCACAGATCATATCTCCGAAAATATTGTGAACCATGATCTAAAATTTTTACACAAAGTTCCTAAAGATTTTTGCTTCTTGTGGTTAACATTTTAGCATTTGAACCTTCGTATAAAACAACTTATAGCGAAAATTCCACGATGACCTGTTTGGAGCAACGAAACCCTAGAATCCAAATCTATGATGCCAAATGTTATGAAACCAGCTCCAAAAATAGAAGAAAAGAGTGATCAACGCCTTAGAAATAATCCACTTCTAGGGGAAACCTCCTTCATATTACATAAATGAAAAATTTTTGGATGATACAAATGAAAAAACCTCCTTCCTATATATAGGAGTCCATGGTGTCACAATATAATCCTAGCCAACCTAACAATAATAATGTAAGGGCACAATAATAACAGTATGGGGGTTACAGGGGTAAAAAAATAACAATAAGGGGGGCTACACTAAAAAAAATAAGGGACTACACTAGTAATATAGGGACCAAACATAACCTTTTATACTATTTCCAGCATCTAAGAGCGAGTAACCTTGTCTTTTATTTCCAACATCCAAGAGTGAGTAACATTGTCTTGAGCGAGTATCCTTGTCTTCTATTTCAGATCATATGTGTGAGATTATCATAATATCCAATCTATATGTGAGTGAACTATATTTATATTATTCTGCACAAGATAATGGGTCCCACATGTAGTTGAGATGATTTGGGGGGTAGAAGGGTCGACTTGGCATATTGGTGAGACAAATGAAAAAAACAAAATTTACAAGGGCCATGAAGAGCATGCCATTTTACATTTTATTTTGACTAAAACAAGCATGAAGAACATGATAGAGAATAGTAATAATTTGTATTCTTTTTTTTACATGAAATACATATTGATACAATAATAATTATGAAGATCGGCCCTAGTCACAATTTCAACATATTGCAGCTCTATTCTAAATAATTTATAATGGATTATAGCTTTAAATATCAAGTTTGAACTCAAAATCATCATATTATTTTGTGGAATACTTCAATCAACCTAATACTTAGGTGAAAAAGATACTATAATGTGATACTGGTAGTGTAGTGTTTATCTTTAGGAAAACTAATTCCTCAATTGTTGTTATATGTGAAGCCATTGACAACATCCTGCAATTTCATCCCTGGAAATGGTAATGTCATTGTGGCTTTACACAATAAAATTTTATATCTGGAATTTCTCAATATTTGAGAACATAAATGAGAGTTAAATCTACATGTTCCAAACCATTCTTAGTTTGATTCATTGGTGTGATGTTGCAAGGTCTTAGGAATTTGGAAGTAATATGTTGTGGAAATGTATCTGATTGTTTTGGTTAATGATTTTTCGGCACCCACAAGATACAAATAATGGAAATTATAATTATTTATATATGTGGATTCAGGTGAAGGTACAGTTCTTGAGATACCCCCGAAAAAAGAAAATGGTGAAAGCATAGAAAGGTAAAGGAAATGCATGGAAGAGAAGACGAGCTGGGGATGCATCAAAAGTCAAAGGAAAGTAGAAGTTGGGACCTAGCAAGCAAGGAAGAAAATTTGGTAAATAAAACATGGAAAATCTACTGCATGTCTATGCCATTGGGACACTTGCTCAGGTAAAAGGCTTGATATCAGGTTGGGAGCGAGAACTGAATACCAAATTTAAGGATGATGTTCTAGACAATGAAATGGAACCAATGGTGACAGATCCATAAAATACAAGGGGACGATTGTCCATGTTCAAACATGAAATCCACCTCTACTAGACAATGAAGTGTATAATGGAAAATGCCATTGTAGTAGTTCAAGAGGTAGGAGGAGATCCAAAGACATCTTCTATCTTGGCTTATATGCACAGATACATTCAGGAAATACAACTCCAGGGACATCACCAAAATGTGTGTCTTGGACGCATAGAACATTAGCTCCAAAACCTCCATTAAGTATATATGCTTGGATCAAGTGTAAAATATATGACACCTATTGAATCTCCATATGCGTAGTCACAAAAGTTTAGTTTTTTGTTGAAACATGAAGTGGGTGGCTAGCATTTACGTTTTCAATAGTATGTTAATAGATATAGTAGAAAATGTACCCTATAAGGCATTTAGAGACAGGATTAAGATGTTGCAATTTTGGTTGGCCATTAACTCTTTGAGGTGGCTAAAGACCTGGTTTCCTATGGGTAGGTTGAGGCTACCAAGCATTGAATTTTATGATGTAACTTGTTGTTTTGTTTAAATGAATGAATAGAGAGGCACTACCAAACTTACAAAAAAAAAACAAAGAGTTTTTTGGAAGTGTCCAACACATAGAATATGTAATGTTCCAAGTTTTGACCTCACTTCTTTATATGTAGCTTTGTTATGAAATGTGCTTTGGACTTGGTGTTGTGGTATGGTTGAATAATAATGGCTTATGCAACTTAGATGTTGATATTGTTTGACAATGGAGTTAGAACATATTACTTATTAATTATTGTGGTTGTATTACGTCTCATAGGCATGCATTTAATCCACATACACGAATGATGTTGCTTGGAGATTTGGATGATAATAATCCTGGATTTTGGTATTGATTATTTATATGTTAATTGTAATCACAACCTTAGGATGAAAAACTGAAATTGCTTCAGATGAAAAGTTTAAGGTTATGAGAGGGTTTTTATCAGTTTTAAGTGATCTAAATACTGTTATTAGATTGAATTCAAAACATACTTCTAAAACTTGCACTCTATTTTGGCACACATAGAGATGGGTATTGTTTTAAGACAACAAAAATGGACCCTTGAAAATACTAAGATCTGAATTTAACTCTTCTAAATGGAAAGGAAGTGATTTCCTTTCTACTTTAAAATTTGTCATACTAAATTTGATGAAGTATTGAAATTTATATTTGTAGGTATCCAATAGGATTGAAATTCATCGTAAGAGATCACTTTTAACAATGAGTAAAACCACAAATTCAGGTTGCATTATGAAAAAACATGACAACATTCAATGTGACATCATCAAGAAATACCCACAAAAGAGAGCACCACAATCCATTGCCCCACCAAACATGAATCTAGTTTCTTTAGTGTCGACGACAATTCTAGTGAACATTTTCTTGAGAAAAATGTGGACTAACCATTGGAAGTTATGATCATTTATCAAATTTATATTTATTGTATAAGTACTTCTAGATTTTTTGTTAAGAAATCCATATTGTCATTATATCAAGAGTTGTGGTTTGTTTTCCAGTAAATTCTTAGCATTAACCATCACGACAACATCATGGTTTGGAGCAAGAACCATCACAAAAATATCATAGTGTGAAGCAAGAACCACCACAACAAGATCATGGTTTGGAAGGGTCAAATCCAACTACTCTAGAAAATATTACAATGAATATGAAAAGAAAGGGTAGAGGACAAACAAAATGCCTCTTTGAAAACATTACAGAGAGCCATGCATTGCCTAACAGTCAATTTAATGAGAGGGGGAAACCTATTGGTCCATAGTCACATAAACTATCCTCCTTTTTAGGTTTCCTTATAATAGATATTGTAGGCATCAAGCATACGAAATGGAAATGCTTGAAGTACTTAAGAAATACATATGGAGTGCAATCAATGTGAGTATCAACCAAATTATTATTGGAATTTTGTTCTAAATTTCATTGATATATGTTAAGCATGTGTATGATAAGTTTAATTTTAAAAAATAATTTATATCTAGTGATTCTTTATTTATCTATTGTAGCATACCTACTGAATATATTTGTGAGCAGAGTAATGGTGCCATAAATCAATTTACCAATGCTTCATAACTTATAGATATAATTTGTATAAAAAATATTATTTCAAATACAAAATATATTATGATAGGATAAAAATTTTCATATTGGATTAAATGAAATCGATTGGATTGAATTCGTTAGAGTACAATCTGACCCTAAATTCAAGGTAAAGATGAAAGACAAGTTTAATTGTTATCATCATATGAGATTTGACTTTGAATCCTTGCATATAATCAATTTCAATATAAGCATCCATTCTTTATTGAGTTGCAAGAAAAGGAAAAAGTAAATAATGAAAATAGGGCATTAGAACAAGATACCCACACTTCCAGTCGTAGAGGTTACTTTAGGATTGAACATGGCCTTGTAAGTTGTAACCAAATATATTTTTTGTTCACAATTACCAACTTCAAATGTACTTATCTAGATTGTTGTACTTTTTGTGACCATAATAAAACTTGCAATCAAAATGGTACGCCTGTAACTAGGGCTAATGTGTGGATGAAATGTCATAAAAAGAAGGATGTAACTCTAATGTCATCATTTAGTGTAGAGAAAATAATAAGTTCGCAACCTATTCTTTTATCTATTTAGTTTTTTCTTTCTATATGTTAGTGATGTTTCTTACATTAATTTGTTGAAATTTTTAAATTTTTAGAAACAAATTGAATTCGGAAAATAGTGTGCTTACAAGAAGAAATTACATAATACAAAAGAGAAATTAGAAAAAGACAAGGAACTTGGAAGATTGAAAGTAGTTGTTGAAGAATTCATTGAATGGAAAGTTTACACATAGGTGGGAAAAGAAAATGGTCGAGTTGATCCAAAACAGGCCAACAATGTAAGAATTACATCCACAGACTATTTGATGTATTCCATCTTTGAAGATTGGTATTTTAAAATCACAATGTCAATATGAACATGATTGTATTGTTGTAGGATGTGTAATTAATGAAAAAATGTTCTTATAGCTTAACCCTTCATCTTATGATTTCATGGTATCCCATGCAAACTATTTATTTTTTAGTAGAGTTCCCTGAATACTAGTTAGGCTTTGCCAAAAAAAATTTGTTGGCTTCAAGACAACATAATCATGACCCAATTGGTCACTCAATAATGCATGTATGTTGTATGCTTATTTATTTTCTTGTTTAATAGTATATTCTTATTATGTGGAATCTCACAATAAATTTTTTATTAATAGAACCACAATTACAACCTTCAAATACAAGATTAAAAGGAAAAAAATGTTTACTTACGTATTTTAATGGTCAAGTGAAGGTTGCAAAGGGTTACATAAAAAAATTTAACCGAACTTTTTCATGCCCAATGGAGAAGAATTACGAGAAGGATAGTATTTTGTGTGCCCACAATCAATTTTGGTTGATCCTGATTATGAAATCAAGCTTAAGCATAGAAGTAATCGATGTGAGTATTTAGCAAATGCAATTAATACTTTTATATGTTGGAATAAATGTGACATTGAATTGCTAAATGATTGAGAGAAATGACTTGGGAAGTTACTATCCCAACCATTGATTATCATATTAACAACTCTTCTTCAAGAGGAATGAGGAATGACAAGTTAACAAGTTGAGTTTTAGTATTCTTATTAACTATGGATTGAGTACATTTGTAACTTTGATTGAATTGATGGAGTTCATTTCAAACTCTAAAATTGCATATGTATGCAACATTGAGACTTTGAAAATGATTTCAAGTGTTGAAATCATTCATTTGTAAAATTACAAGCTTAAGTAGATTATTTGCCTTATCATTTTGCCCTTAATTTGCCTAATTTTTTCTTGTGCCATTTGTTTAACCTTATAAAAATTCTTGATGATTGTAAATTAAATTGAATATTTTTTATTAGGTTGCATTTTTAACAAACTGCACCTTAACTATATCATTAACTTAGGAAGCTAATATGTCAACCTGATTCTCAATGTTTGATTATGAGAATGGGGTAAAATAGTTTTTTTTCATATGTATAAATTTAGATGCATATTCCAGGTGAAACCTTGGATGCACTATAAATAACTTTGGAAGTTGGAATTGATGCGTTAAGGTTTTCTCAAGACTTAGACCAAATTTATTTCAAGTGCTTTAATCTAGGTTTTGATTGTTTATTGGCACTCATACTTACTCCATTAGGATGTGTCTATGCAATGTAAGGGTGGTTCAAGTTAGTGATGAAAGAAAGGTTGTTTCTCCAATGTGGACAACCACCTCTAGGGTTTTGACCAAGTTTCTTAATTATATAAAACCCCAAACCTAATCATCATTATTTTCGACCACAGATTGACCCTTTCTTGTGTGTACGGGTCAACTATAAGATGTCGAGTTATGTTATACACCATAACAAGCATGAATTAAATGTTAATTCCTTAGACCTGATCATTTGTAACTTCATGGATCACGAGAAATCAGTTGGCCCTAGTTTTTGTATGCAATGCATATACAATATAGCCTAATGTTATAGTTACACAAATGGATGAATTCCATTACAATCTTAAGGAAAATGCTCCTGTATGCCTCAAAATCCCCTAGATTCATATTAAGAATCTTAGTTGATTTCATGATTCTATGCTGAGTGCATTTATTAGTGCAACTCCTTTTCTCACTATTCTTTAGCTACCATATGGGGTTTTTTTTTCTGTTAGCTGAGAATGCAAGACAAATGTCAATAGTGGGAAAATTTTAATTTTTCGTTCTGTCATTCCCAAATTGAGATGAAAGTTATTTTTCTATAGGTTGGTCCAATCAAGCCTTCGTACACATGTTTCATTTATGTTTGTCAAGGTGTTCATACATAGGTACCATCCCATAGGAAGCATGATTAGTGTACTCAATGATGTGTGATGTTCAACCATAAAATAATGGGTTGGAAACAAATAAACTTTTGGACTTTTCAAAATTCAGAGATTGAAATTTATCTTGATTGATTTTTAATTCTGCGAGGCTTAAGGATGATAAACATGGATGAAACAAGGCAAGGAAATCAGCCAAAGACTCCAATGTAGATCTTACATCTCCATGCCCTCTTGGATGAATGTTATGCGAATTTTTTCCTTACCAAACTTTTAGTGATGATTATCTTAATTAATAAACCCCAGAAGTGTTTTACTATTTGTAATGCAATTAAAAAAATAAAATAATTTTATATTATGACCAAAAAATAGCCATTTCGTAGGAATTTCGACAACTGTTGAGTAGAGAGGAATTTTCCAACTAGAAAAATAATGACTTTGGAAAACATTGACATTCTGATAGATAGATCATTGACATGTTCAAACATCAGATATCTGATGAACATTCAATTTTCTTTACATATTTAACTAACACAATTATCTTCAGATATATTATTGACATATCATCGGATATTCGATGGTAATTGTGTTTCTCAGATATCCCAAAAATGTCAGGGATTTTTTGTACATCAAAAAAATATTTGCAAGTAAAATCTGACAGCATGACCGAACTATCAGAATACGATGTCGTATTTTCCACCCATATGTACTAGTGGGGGGTAGGGGTTAGCGGTTAAGGGTGAAATGTTAAGAGGATGATGATCCATGTGTATATTGGTGGCCACCCACATATTCCACCAAGAACTCGAGTCAATTTCATTAGTTTCCTTATTTATAGCAACATTTTCTATTTTTAGCAATTTTTTCAGGTCCTAAACTTCTGAAGGAGTTTTGACCCACTAAACGACGTTTTTTGAGGTCTGCAACAAGCCCATACAATAAGAAAGGGATAGTGGAAAATCATGTAGTACTCAAAGAGATATTTTTGATGATATATCATATGCACCAAAAGAAGATAATATGACCAAGTTACGACGATGGGAAGTTGGTTGCCCAACTAACCCCAATGAAGCCCACAAAATGCTGACCTTCCATCTCCTAGGGTTATGGTTTTGGTTGTTTATGTTTTTACCATGTATTTGAATAATAAAAAGGCCCTTGAGCCTCATTGTAACATATTTCAGGGGCATGTAGCCACCACATCTCTTCTTAGAGACAAGTTACCATCACCCGAGCTAGTTTATTTCCATTTTTTCTATAATCTTATTTCAATTGTTTGATATTAATGAAATGAAGTATAATTCCTGATACATATTTGAGTTTATGTATCTTTATGTATTTTATTGCATTCTTGCATAAATCCGGATTAGATAAGGGGTTAGGGCTTAGTGGGTTCATGTATTTTAGTTTAGGTGTTAGTGGCTTAAGGTTTAATGGGTCAAGGGATTAATGGATTATGATTTATGAGTGTACGAGTTAAGGGATTATGGATTGGGAGTTAAGGGGATAGGGAATTTAGTGGTTATGAGTTAAGGGCTTATGGGTTGTGAGAATGGGGCTCCTAATCCCCTTATCACGACTATTGGGGTTCCCCTATTAATTTATCTCGTTGCCTTCCATCTATGCCCCTTATCCCATATGAAATTAGTTCATAAGAAACCTTCTCCTTCTCTAATGCTATAATTAAAGATATAATTAAGCCATACTTGGACCTCCCCTTTCCCCATTTAATGCACAACAAGATATCCCTCCCATCTTTTTTTCATACCATTCAACTTCTCATAATGTTTTGAATGCCAAATTTGGTCCCAGTGGCCCTACAACTACACCCTTCGTCCCCCTTGGCTAAGAGATTAAATGCATTAGGGTTTATGGGTTGTAATAGGGGATACCCTAATTTCCTTATCACAATTATTGGGTGTTATCCAATCAATTTCAATTTCACAATACATATGATAAATTGAGATAAAAGAAAAGTAACTTGGAAAATTGAAAGCAATTGTTAAAGAATTAATGGAATGAAAAGCTACCATGGTGGTGGTGAAATAAAATGGTGGAGTAAATCCAAAACCATCCAACAATGTGAGAATTACATGTGTAGACTATTTTTTTTTTTAATATATGTTTGGCCTGTGTTTGAGAAATAGGTTGAGTTTGAATTATGTTTTCTACTCTTAATGTATGTTCTAACCCCACACATGTTGATAGTATTAGTGTAATTCTATTTAGAAGCAAGTGATTCCTGAAAAACAAGGCAATATTCCCACCAGATGAAAAGGGAGATCCCATTGTAAGACGACCTTGGTCATATTTTTATTGAAGGCACAAAAAAGGGGGTCAAAAGGGGATGAACCTATATATGGATAGCTTAAATATTACACCATTCTTGTAGTCGGAGACTACATGTGTCAGTTTCAAATAGACTTGGAGCAAACTAAGGGAATTTTAATGTTTTTTATAGAATGCTATGGAAAAACCTTTGAGAAATATTTTAGACTTGTATGGGACTATTACCCATACATTTGATAAGAGAATGGACCAATGTTAAACGATTATGGAAACTAAAGAACATCCGTATATGATATTTTTTCTTTTGAGTGGACATGAATTGCAATTGGGTCGTGCATGGATATGAACCTTACTTTATTCCTATGAACTTAGATGCATTTGTGGACAATATAAGACCATACTATGGCTCCAATATGATAATTCTAGGGCTATGGAGGTTGTCCTTCTTCTCACTAAATCAATCCTCTACAATACAATAAACTAGGGCTAGTTGGATGTCCCACTTGAATGCTACTTTATTCCTTCAAAGTCTACACATGCTTAGGCCCTATACACCTACCCTTCTACCAATCGTGTTTTCATTCACAAGTACAAGACTCAAGGCACTTATTTGACAGTCACCTAACAACCCTCCAAATATACTTGGAATACCATCAATATTCCCAACCACAGTCAATTATTTTACTGATCTAGGGCCCCCAATATTTCCTTCATCTATAGATCTTCAAATCTACCACCTAACAATGCTTTGAGTCCTTTAAAAATCACTATTCTTGTGTATCAACTTATTTTTTGTCCAATCTAAGAAAAAATATGAATTAATACTCTTATCATCCTTCTAACAAGTTGTAGATGACTGAAATAGGGTCACAAATTAACCGCTAAAAGTCCATTGACTAATATTTTTTAAGTTGCTTCATATCTCTGTCTAAAACTCTATGGATAGTCCACCAAAATAAACTCCTCTTCATGTCAATCCATTATTCAAATGACACATTTCTTATGCCTGCTCAATCTTATGCTGAGGTCCTACTCTCCTTTGGATCTTCTATCTCGACACATAATTCTACAAAATATCTTCTAGATTTGTGGTCTATATTGCAGAGATAAACCTCGCTCTAACAGTCACAACCCCTCTTCGTCTACTTAAATTTTTCACAATCTTAACGGCATACCTTATGGAAAAAGCATGCTAGGAAACCATCCTAACTAGGGAATTATACTTATGTTCTAATTTATTTAGAACAAACCGTATCCACCCATAGAAAAAACAACAACTCTTGCCTCCATAAGATACTTGACCTAGCTCATATGGATCCATAGATTTTGGGAATTTATTTGACTGAATCTTGACATGAACTTCAGTTATCTATATCAAACCTAAAAATACAGTTACCTCAATCAATATTACTCCTACATATACTTATGTTCTGGCCCTAAGTTCTAGTGCAGGCCCTCCTCCATTTATGTTATTATTTATCACAGACCTTGCAGCCTAATAACCACCACAAGACAATATGGTATCAACCCTTTCTGCTATTTCAAAATTTGATGCAGCTTTCACACAGAGACACCTCTCAAATCACATGCCAAAATTCTCATGAGAAAACTTTCTTAGGCTTAATCTTCTTGAATAAAACCAAGAATATTCCATCCTACTTACTCTCTTGAACACATTAAGCTATGAAACATTCTTGTGAACCCTTACTCAACCCTCTAACTTGACCTAATTTAGGACTATATCTCTCCCAACCTCCTTGCACAACAAATGATCTCCTTCTCACTTTATGTTCTTGCCTTCATACTCAGGCCTTCTTAAATATCTTTTCCTATCCAAGCATCTTAAGAACCCTCTATAACTTATGCGATTTATCCACTTATACCTTAGGAAATATAATTTTTCCTTTTTAATTTTCTTTTAAATTTTAAACCCCATATTGCTTCCAAAAACCCTTCACTTATGTTATTTTTTGACAAAGCCTTTTGTGAAAAACTCACACAAATCCATCTCACTAGGATTGTGGAGTACCTCCTAGGCTATAGAATTCAACAAGATAGACTAATTTTAGTAATTGTAACTTGGTCAAGTTCTTATAGTCAAGCGATGACTTGGTTGGGCTCCCAAGTTCCAAATTAAGTAAGGGTATTTGTGAGAGCATGATATATAGGGAGGGTTAGGGCATACCAAGGAATTAAAAGGCGTGCTAACACATGTCAGACAATGTCAATTCATGTTGAGGAGTGTTAAGGAGATTCAAGGCATCACAAGGGAGAACTAGGTCAAAATGTAGGTAAATGAACAAATAAGAGTGTGTGCCAGAGAGTGTAATTTATCCCTGCAGCTAGCAATTGGTCAAGTTGTTGCAAGTGAAGTAGACCAATGTCACATTAACTATAGTAGATAAGGACTTGATTCAATTCCTAAGTCATGAAAAAATGTAATTCTAGTTGTGAGGGCATGGGTGCCAAGGCATGATAGGGAATGCTAAATTGTGCCAGATAGTTTGAAGTCATGTCAAATAAGCTAATATGTCTCAAGTGCTAACGCATTCCAAGATGTGCAAGGGTATGAAAATAGGTGCCAGGGAATATCAATGAAAAAAAAGGAGAAACACGTTTAAAAACAATGAAATTAACACATAAGAGGGTTAATAGGTCATCAATTTACCTTTTCCAGTAGGGGCATGCTAGGCACACCAACACTAGGTCACAATAGGTGCCAAGTGCCAAGTGTTAGTGCATTCTAAGTGCCAAATCATCCTTTGTTACTTCTCATCTACTTTTGAATAATTTGTCTCAAATAATTTTAATATTAAACCATTCTAAATCATACCAATGAATCTTGATGAATGATAAACATGCTAATACTTGCTAAGCGCCAACAAGTGCCAAGTGCAAATGTGTTAGGGAGTGATACACATGTTATGAAGTGTAAGGGCATGTTGAAGAGTGATGAGTTGAGAAAAAATGTGCTAATGCATGCTGAGGAGTGTTAGGGAGTACTAGGGAAACACAAGGGAGCACCAGGTAAAAATTCATGGAAGTGATTGAATATGAGGGTGTGTCAGGGAGTGTCAACGTGTGCTTATTAGCATGTCAAGGAGGGAGTGACAAGGTATCTTAAGCACTAGTAAGGCATGCTAGGGAATATAAGGGCATGTCAATGAGTACCAGAGTGTGCTAGGGAGTTCCAGTGTGTGTTAACATGTGCCAAATATTGCTAAGGCATGAAATATGCTAAGGCGTGCTAGGATGTGTAGGGTGCCAGGGCATGTGTTGAGCATCATAATTGTTTCTTTTGACACCTCTTTTCCACATAATTTATTCATTTTTTACCACCATAATCACTCAAAGGGCATAAAATCACAAGGTTTATAGCATGGCAGGTATATAATAGTATTGTATTCCATAATTTATTAATGTTATTTATTATTAGTCTAATATTTTCTTTAGCTACCAAAATGAGATGATTCTGCAGTTAATGTTTGATTTTGCAGCCAAGTTCATTGTTTGATAGGATTCCATGTGCTAGCTGGAGGGATAAATATATGGAAAGGTAAATATCAATTCACTGAGTGAATCCCTACTATCTTCATGAACCAGATTGCTACGAAAAGCTTCCAGTTGCACGGTTAAGGATAAAGTCAACTCTGTCAGTTGTAACAGTTGAGTGAGGAACGATATATATGCTTGATGATTTTTCTTTGTTAATATAAAATCATGAGAAATTTATGTTATTATATCTTTTATAGTTAAATTTAGTATTATGTTAGCAAGGTTAGGCATAAAGCTCTGAACATTTAATGATGCATGATTTATAAAAAGACCTTGCTACAACAAAAAACACAGTGAATTTTTATGCGACAGTGAGACTTTAAACTCTAGTAATCCTTTACATTTCAATGCATGGTTGATTGTTTGATTGGATCTCATGACCACCTACTTGTGGAAGGCCCCCTCAAGAAGTAAGGTTTTGTTATTTTAATTAGAGTTATTTTATCATTTCGTAAGCTCATTGCTGGATGCATCCTATAGAATGCTTTATTTCCTTTATTTATTATATAGAAAGAAGTTTAATCATTTCATTAGTTATTTTATTTTTTTGATCAGGAGCACATGAGTTGAATTAGTAATTAGAGTTTGAATTGAGAACGAGATTGTAATTTTTTAAAATTGAGAATTAGTTTGTAAGTTTTAAGAATGAGTGTTGCAAATTTTTATTTGAAAGCATGAGTGATTTATCAATTTGAGAAAGTGTGAACATAGTTTGGTTTTTCATGCAAGAGTGTTATATTGATAGATGATTTTATTCTCTTATAAATCAAGTTTCCTTCCAATAATATTTAAGTTGTTTGCAAAGTGTGTGAGTACGAGTTTTCACGGATTAAATTTCATTTTGCAAGTGTGGAATTGATTTATAATTTTTTATTGGTTGTGTGAATTTCATAATTAGATACAAGAATTTGATCATATTTATTATAATTAGTGTCAATAAATAATCCAATTATGTTCATTGATAATTTAATTCAATTTATATAACTAAGATTCCTAGCACATACAATTCACTTACACTTCGTTAGTTTACTGGCCCCAATCGATAATTTATGTAATCAATTTAAGAAAATTAAATTGAAAAACAATATTCCAATATGTTTCAAGGAGTATCAAGGCAAAAAAAAAAAAAAACCAAGCTAAAATGCAAGTAAATGAACACATAAGAGGGTTAATAAGTCAGGACTTTATATTTTTCAAAAGGGGCATGCTAGGCACAATAATAATAGGTTTCAATACATGCCAAGTTACAATGTGTGCCAAGTGCTCATGTATGTTAATGCATGCCAAAGTGTTCCAAGGCATGCCAACACATGCTAAGAGAGTGTTACGCTATGGTAGGGCCTGCCAACATGTGCTTGGGTATCCTAGTCATGGCAAGATGTTCTAGGTACAAATATGTTCTAAGACATGCTAGGTGGCAAGGAATATTAGTGTACTCCAAATCATGTTATGATGTGACAAGAGTGTTGAGGAATGCTAGATCCCTCTCATTAATAGAATTGACAAAGCTTGATTTTGTATTAAATAGTATAGTTTCTACTCACACCATTCGAACTTCATCTAAAGGAAATTTATTAGATAATAAATCTAATAGACATGAATCATGTATTGAATCATAGGAAAACTATATTCTCATTATTTGAGGTAAATGATACACACTAATTACTTCTTAAAAAATTGACTGACTCTAACCACAATATGACCTTGGACACATAATGAAAAAGACTCCATAAAAATGGTCTTAAATCATTATATTTTGACAAAAATTATAGTAATATGCACATAGCGTCATCAAAAACTCATTGGAATGATCAATGATGATGAAAAATTTTTGACCGTCACCAAAGGTAACCAAAAAGAGCATTGGTGAGCGTTAATAAAATATCGTCACTAGAAGCGTCACCAAAGACATAATTAGTGGTGAGCCTTTAACAACCCTCACCAAAAGTGTCACTGAAAATGGCTTTGGTGAAAAATATTAAAGTAACGTCACTATATGCACTTACAACAATGTTTTTTTAAGGATTGTCACCATATGTGACATTGGTGACGAACCTTAAAGGTTCGTCACTAGCATGACCCTCAGCAATGTCCCTTTTTCTTGTAGTGGCATTTGAATGTACTTCCATTGGGATCATATAGTATGCTTTTGGGTATGTATTGGTTATATCTTTATAGGACCAAAGTAGATTTTTATGACAGGCCTACTGAGTGATTGGATGGAAATGGAGAATAGAGGATCTTGCAGGGAAAAAAGAATGATACACATGTTAGAATGGTTACAACTATGCAGATGAAGTATAGTTGCAAAAAAGGGTGTGTGTTATTTGAAGTACATAGTTCTAGTGATAAAGGTAAGGATGTTGAGGATGCAGAAGTCTTGAAGAGTCATCTAGTGCCACACAAATATTTCAAATTTTCCACTTCATAGGGAAGTGGAATTTTCTATTGAGTTGGTACCAGGGGAAACAACAACATCAAAGCGACCATATAGGATAATCACACCATGGTTAGTGGAACTGAAGTTTTAGTTGAAGGAAATGCTTGACAAGGGATACATCCGGCCAAGTGTATTTCCTTAGGGTTCACCAATATTGTTTGGGAGGAAGAAAGATGGTACTCTTATATTGTGCATTGATTACAAGCAGTTGAACAAGGTAACCATCGAGAAAAGGTATATCTTTCTGAGTATTGGTAACTTGTTTGACAAGTTGAGTAGTGGCATTCTCAAATATTTAGTAGAGATCAGGATATAATCAAGTACACGTTGAAGAAGAGGACATCTACAAGACTACTTTCTGGACCAGGTATGGGAATTATGAGTTTTTTGTAGTTCCTTTTGGTCTAACTAATGTCCAACTACTTTTATATCCTTTGTTAATAGTGTGTTTCATACTTATCTAGACAACTTTTTTATTGCATTAATTGATGATATATTGATATATTCTAAGAATGAGGAAGAGTGTGTTGAACACTTAGAAAAAATATTGAGATTTGTAAGAGAGCATCAATTTTATTCCAAGATTACCAAATGTAATTTATTTTGGCAAAAGGTACATTATTTGGGGCATTTTGTTTCCAAGGAATTCATAGTAGTGGATTTGGAAAAGATAAGGGCTATCATGGAATGGGTAGCTCCTAGGAATGTGGATGAGGTCATTTATGGGGTTATCAGGTTACTACAGGAGGCTCATTAATAAATTCTCACATATTTCATATCCTATAACATAATTTTAGTGAAAAGGGAATCAATTCAAATGGATAGAGGAATGTGAAACAAGTTTTGAGTAGTTGAAGTAGTTTCTTATAAATGCTCTAGTTCTCAAGATTGCAGATTCGGATAAAGAGTTCGTGGTGTGTAAAGATTCTTGCAAGAGATGATTTGGTGGAGTCTTGATGTAGGATGGATAGTTATTATGTTATGAATCAAGGAAAATGAATGAGAAATAATATAATTATGTGACATATGATCTTGAGTTGGAAGCGATCATCCATGATTTGAAGATGTGGAGACACTATCTTCTTGGAAGGCAGTTCAACTTGATGTGTGATCACAAGGGATTGAGATACCTATTTTACCAACTAAAACTGAATGCTAGGCAAGCTTATGGTTTCCCACGATCAATGATCTTGAATTTGAGATCAACTACATTAAGGAAAGGAAAACATGTTTATTGATTCTCTTAGAAGAAGAGTGCAGGTGAAGCATATAACAACTATGAGTTCTTATGGGAAAAATTTACAAGATAAAATTTTGCAGGAAAGACAACATGATGACAGATATAGGGAGCTTAGGAATTGGTTACATCATCAAGGTACAGGTGATCATGATGTGGACTATTTCTCATACCGGATGGTTTGGTTAGATTTAGGGACAGGATCTATGTGTCAGAAAATAGCTAGCTCAAGAAGATTATCTTAAAGGAACCCCATGTTAATCCATATCTAGGTCACCCTGGATATCAGAAGAAATTAAAAGCGGTGAATAAGTTATAATATTGGTCGAATCTGAAGAGGGAAGTGGCAGATTTTGTGGCTAGATGTTTGGATTTTCAACATGTAAAACCAGAGTGTAAGAATCGATTTGTTCTACTACAGCCAATTCTGATTCTAAAGTGGAAATGGGAGGTCAACGATGTATTTGATTATAGGTTTTCTGACGACATTTATACTTCATGATTCGATTATGGCTGTGGTTTATAGGTTGACAAAGGTAGCACACTTCATTCTGATGAAGTCTACTTGTTCAGCTAGTGATGTATCACAAGTCTTCATCAGAGAGATAGTGAGGTTGCATGGTGTTATGAAGAATGAAATATTGTGTCATACAGGGATCCCATGTTTACCTCCATATTTTGGAAGGAATTATTTGTAGGTTTGGGTATAGAGTTTCCCTTCACTACAACTTATCATCTGCAAGAGGATGGAAAAATAGAGAGGGCAATAGGATTTTGGAGGACATGTTGAGAATGTATATGATGAATTAGCAGTGAAAGTGGGAAGAGTACCTTCCACTAGTAGATTTTTCTTACAAAAATGGGTATCAGGAGTCACTGAGGATGTGTATGTTTGAGGCACTCTATGGGAATATTTGTAATATTCCTATCAACTGGAGTGATCTAGTGAACATGGTTTTGATTTGACCTAATTTTTTTATTGAGATGAACATGAAATGCAAGTTTTCAAGAAAAATATAAAGGTATTACATGATAGAAATAAGATTTATGCAGACCAGCAAAAGGAATTTAAGGAGTTTCAAGTTGGGGAGCATGTGTAATTCTGCATAAATCCCAAGAAGAGCTCATTGAGGATTGGGTCATGTGTGAAGCTAGAACCACAGTATTGTAGGCCTTTTGAGATCCTTGCCAAGGATTAGACCAGTGGCCTACAGACTTGCACTACCTCCAATAGTGAAAGTACATGATGTTTATCATTTTTCATTTCTTAAAATGCATGTAAATTATGTTGATAATGTGATTGATCAGTCTGTATTGTAGGTGGAGCTAGAAGGAGAATTCCATCTGGAACCTCAGTGCATTTTGAATATAAATATGCGCATGCTCTAGGATCGAGAAAACAAGCAGGTTAAATTGCAATGGAAGCACTTTCATCTCGATGAAGCTGCATGGGAGATGGTTGATCAGAAGCAGGCTATGTATCCTTCATTTTTTTCTTGTTGATTCAAAGAAATTTTCATATATGTATATATGTATATGGATGTAAATACCACACTGAGTTGTGTTATAAAGCTCCAATAAGCAGTATGGTTTTCATTTTATTTTTTTCTCTAGTAGGTGGATCATTCTAAATATTGCAACGAGCTAAGTTATGCAGCTCCATGGGAAGTATGTTTTTCTTTTTAGTAGTATTGCTGGTTGTAGGTGTTGATCCGTGGTTGTCATTGATGTCAACCCAAGAAGCACCAGTGGCTACCCTTGTATTTCATGGGAATTTTGACTTACCTATAGAAATTATACAAAAAATATGTATATCAATGGATTCAATCCAATCATGCGATCTACTAAAGCAATATACAAAATCGTTCTACAAATCAATTGCGGAAAATAAACATGATCGCCAATCACAAAAAGTAAAGAAAGAAGCAAATAAAACCACAACACAGATATTTTCCCAGGGAAATCTTACTTCTCAAAAACCCTCTATCTTATATTGTATATTCACCAAGGAATCATGAAACAATTACAATGCACTCTTCTCATGAGACTCTCCTGCACTCTCACAATTGTCTCATATTGACCTGGACAAAATAGACCAACACTAGTTAGCCAATTTCTTGCCTCTAATCAAGCCACCTTTCTCGTGAAATTCATGTGGAATTAAATCATTATTATTCAGGAATTTCATCCTTCCAAAACTATGCAAATCTCATGGGAAATCCTATGGTTTTCTTGCTCCATGCAGGTAGCTTGCTAATGATACAAATGATGGTTAACATCCCTTTAACCCTTGTCTCAACTGGGTCTCCACTGGAACTAACATGCATGAAAATTTTAATAGTAAATCATCAGTTGCATGGAAGATCATTGCATGTGAATTAAATCTGATTTAATTGA
This sequence comes from Pinus albicaulis, assembly GCA_034641835.2. Lineage (NCBI taxonomy): Eukaryota > Viridiplantae > Streptophyta > Pinopsida > Pinales > Pinaceae > Pinus > Pinus albicaulis. The sequence goes on from CM076570.1 coordinate 241,665,824, forward strand.
CATGATCTCTCACTAGTGTAACAAATAGTTACAACTAGTTCAACTGACTTTAACTCAATAAATTGAGTTAAATGATTTCTCATGCATTAAAATAATGCACTAACAACAACTCGAACTCCATAACTAATAAAATCACTCTGCATGCCTCACCAACCACCCTCAACTCGAAATTCATGAGATAAATGAGTTTATCACACTCAGTTAACTATTACAGACGATTATGAGATATGATTACATTTTATTATCTAATTTAATTAAGGGAAGATTAAGTTAGAAACACGTTTCTTGTTCACTTTTCAACATGCCCTCTCAACAAGAAAGATATTATCTGCCACCCCGATCATTCCTCTATGGTATTTGAATTTTGTCCTGGCGAGCATGTTCGTCAGAATATATTCATCATGTTCTTCCATGGGAATGTAATGAAGTAACACAATGCAATTTTAAACAAAATCTCTAAGATGGTGGTACCGTATGTCTATTTTCTTGGACCTATCATGGAATACCGGATTAACAGAGAGTTTAATGCAACTCTGGTTATCACAATGTATCACCGTCAGATCCATCTCAGGAGAAAACAAACCAACGAGAATATTCCTCATCCAAATGGCCTCACATGCAACCTGACTTGCTGCCATGTACTCTACCTTGGATGAACTCAGTTCCAAAGATATCTACTTCCTCCTGTACTAAGAAACTGTTGTTGATCCTATGTTGAAGATCCCTCCTGATTTTCTCCTTATATATGATGGACTTCCTTCCCAATATGCATCGATGAAGCCTTGAAGCTTCACTGCCTATGTCCATCTGTACCATAATACATACTCTAGAGTGCCTCTGAGATATCTCAAGACATGCTTCCCCACCTTCCAAAAGAGCTTGGTCAGCTTAACCATAGCTTGACTCATTTGGTTAACTGCGTAGAAAATTTCTAGTTTGGTGTTCACCAAGTACATCAGTGAACCCACTAGCTTCCTATAAACAATAGCATCCACTACCTCACCAAAAGTATCATCCTCCTTCCTCTAGTTTCCTGGAAGAGGAGTCTCCATGGGTTTACAGATATCCATGTGAAACTTACTCATAATCTCTTTGGCATACTTGCCTTGAGAAACAAATAGCTCACCATCCCACTTCCATATTCCAAACCAAGGAATAGTGAAGAAGTCCCATGTCCTTCATTTCAAACTCTCTTGCAATATATTCTTTGCAAGAAGTTATCAACTGCTCATCAACTATCAAAATTATATCATCAACATAAAGTACCATAATAAAGAGCTTACCATCAACCACAATCTGGTACAGGTTTGCATCTGCTTCACTTTTCGTGAAGCCCAACAGAGTGAAATAACTATCAATCCTGGTGTACCAAGCACGAGGTGCTTACTTCAGTCCATACAATGCTATCTTAAGTCAGCACACATCTGACTCACTATCAAAGATCTCAAAAACTTTTGGCTACTCTATGTACACTTCTTCCTCAATAACTACATTGAGAAACATAGTCTTCACATCCATCTGATGTATATGCCACCCCATTTGCACTGAGAGTGCAAGGATAGATATAATCGATGAGTATCTCGCAACCGGTACAAAAGTCTCCTCATAGTCAATCCCTTCAACTTGTGAGAATCCCCGAGCTAAAAATCTAGCCTTGTACTTCTCCAAACTCCCATCTGCCATCTGCTTCACCTTATAGATCCATCTAGATCCTACTACTAATTTTCTGAATAGTCTTGGGACAACTTCCCATGCATTGTTCTTGACGATGGAGTAATACTCCCTAACCATAGCGTCAACCCAAAATGGTTGTTTCATTGCTTCCTCAAAGGAGGATGGTTCTATCACAATACACTTTCTCATAAGATCCATGTATCCAGTAAACTTATCTAGATACTTTCTATGTCTATGCAATGAAGTAGGTGCTCCTAGATGTTCTTCTGCATCAAGTCTCAATTATCAGCTTCTGTGGTGCGCCTTCTACCATTTATGGTGGATGGATCTGCATGAGTTTTTTCTGCCACTCCATGATCCTATTCATGTGGTTGTTCCACATCTTGAGGTTCATCATTTGGAACCAAGATTTACTCCTCCACATGCAAATCCAACTCCCTCTCAAGCGATAACCACATGGCTTTCTCCTCATCAAATTTTATATCCCATCTCACAACAGTCATCCTGTTGTTTGGAAAATACACTCAATAATTGTGGGTAGTATCAGTGTACCCCAAAAATATCCCAATCTCAGTTGTTGGTTCAAACTTCTTCCTGGAATCTTTGGTCACATGGCAATAGACATATGAGCCAAAAATTTTAAAATATGAAAAATCATGTTTATTACCAGAAAAAGCCTCCTCTAGTGTACTCATGCCAAGTATCTGATCAGGGCTACGGTTTTGAAAAAATACTGTTGTGTTGCATGCCTCCACCCACAGATGCAATGGTAGGCCCTGATCACGCAACATCGCTCGTGTCGCACCCACAATTGTTATATTTTTTCTTTCTGCGACCCTATTCTGTTGTGGGTTATGATGCATAATCAACTCTCTCTGAATTCCTTATTTGCTAGAGGATTTCTTGAATTCATTGCATATGTACTCGCCACCATTGTCGTTCCTAAGAACCTTCACATGCTTCCTCGTATCTTTCTCCACTAGCGCTTTGAACTCACAAAATTTCAAGAACGTTTGATATTTCTTCTATATGAAGTAGATCCAACACTTTCTAGAAAAATCATCAACAAAGATCACATAATACCTATGATTTGTTTTCGAAGCTGTATATAATGGTCCAAATGCGTCTGAGTGAAATCTCTCAAGGATTTTTGTTGCTTGATTCTCCTTTTCGTGAAAAGTGGCCTTTGCATACTTCCCCATGGTACATCCCTTGCATTTGTCTATTTACGCAAGAGTACCCTTGGGAAGTCCTGAAGAAATATTTTGCATGACCTTCAAGGCTCCATGGTGTAGATGGCCCAATCTCCTGTACCATAAATCACCCTCATCTCGACTCACCACTTTGTCTACCTTACCCATCAATGTTGTGCAACCATCTACATCAATTTTATAGAGATTCTTCAGAGGAATCCAATATTCTTGGCTTTTCCTGTGGATTTGTGTCAAAGGAAATATTTCCCTTCACTGAAAACCACATCATATCCTTTATCCTCTAACATTGCGACTGAAACTAAATTAATTTTCAAGCATGGTACATGCAGTACATATTTTAATAAAAAATATTTACCTAATTGCCTCTAGAATATAACTATACCAATCTCGGTAGCACTGTATTTCCTGTCATCACCCATTTCGATATGCATCTGGAGGTCCTTCTCCTCTAAGCTACTGAAAAGTTCTTTGTCTCTCGTCATGTGGAAAGATGCACCACTGTCCAAGTACCACACTGATCCCACGACACTTGACACCATGCATGCGATGAGTGAGAATTCCAACTTAAATTGTGAGGCTAAAGCCTCACTAGTTGTAGATCTTGAAGCCTTCTTGCTCTTCTTCTCTTCTGAAAAATTAGTGGGATAATGTCCATGCTTGTGATAGTGAAAAAACTTCACTCTAGACATGTCATGCTTCTTGCCTTCTTTGCCAGACTCAAATTTCGAATAATATTTCTTTATTTTCCCCTTCTTTGCCTTACCAGCCAAGGCACCATTTTCTTTATCATTTGTATTAGATGAAGATCCATCCCTGGAATTTTGGCTGAATTCTTCTTGCACCAAATCTGACCAAAGTGGTTCCCAATCTGGCAGCTTCTCCCTTCCATTAACAGAGTCCTAATAGCTATGCAAACTCTTGGGAAGACATAGAAGAGCTACACTCAACAATTCATCATCCGCAAAAGTAATTCCGACACTCCCAAGCTCATCTCGACATTGGAAAAACTTGGTTAAATATTCCAGAATAGTGTCGCCTTTCTCTATTTTGATTTTCCTGAGCTTGTCCTTCAGTGCCAATTTTCTATGATCACTATTACTCTAAAACAGATTTTTCAAACCGTTCCACATTGCATATGGAGTTGATTTTCCATGGATACTTGAGGCAATGTGGTATCATACTCCCTCAAGTAAGATCCTCCTCGCATTTGCAGCCTTCTTTTGCCAAGAATCAAGAAAAGAGGCATCTGCTGCAGCATGTTTGGGAATGTCATTATCAATGAATTATTTCAACTCGTTGTCCTCCAGAACTAAATCCATCCTACATTTCCACACAATATAATTAGAGTTGCCCTCGAGTGCATACTCCAATATCAAGCCATTGAAAGCCATCTTGATCCCGATCAGCCTGTTGCACCAAAGAATACTTTTGAAAATTTGAATTCTATTCAGTCACAAACTCAATTTATTCTCCATCATAGTTATTTCCTGTGCTTTGATACCATATAGAAATTATACAAACAATATGTATATCAATGGATTCAATCCGGTCATGTGATCTACTAAAGCAAGATACTGAATCCTTCTACAAATAAATTTGAGAAAATAAACACGATCGCCAATCACAACAAGTAAAGAAAGAAGAAAATCAAACCACAACACATATATTTTCTCGGGGAAAGCTTGCTGCTCAAAAACCTTCTATCTTCTATTTTATATTCACCAAGGATTCATGAAAAATTTACAATGCACTCTTCTCACAAGAGTCTCTTGCACTCTCACAACTGTCTCACATTAACCTCTACAAAATTGACCAACACTTAGCCAATTTTCTGACTTTAATCAACCTACCTTGCTTGCCCAATTAATGTGGAATGCAATCCCTATTATTTAGGAATTTCAACCTTCCAAAATTGTGTAATGCTCATGGGAAATCCTATGGTTGTCTTGATACATGCGGGAAACCTACTAATGATACAACTGATAGTTAACATCCCTTTAACCTTTTTCTCAACTGGGTCTCCACTGGAACTGACATGTATGGAACTATTAATAGTAAATCAATAGCTACATGGTAGATCACTACATGTGAAAATAATCTGATTTAATTCACTTGATCTCTCACTAGTGCAACAAACAGTCACAATGAGTTCAACTGACTTTAACTCAATAAACTAACTTAATTTCTTTCTCTTGCATTAAAATAATGCACTAACTAAAACTCAAACTCCATAACTAATAGAATCACTCTGCATACCTCACCAACCAACCTCAACTCAAAATTCATGAGCTAATTGAGTTTATCACACTCAGTTAACTATTACAAGTGATCATGAGATAAGGTTACATTTTATTTTCTAATTTAATTAAGGGAAAATTAAATTAGACAGACATTTCTTGTTGACTTTTCATCATTCCCACTCAACAATAAAGGGATTATATGCCACCCCTATCCTACATCTATGGTATTCAAATTTTCTCCTGGCAAGCGCCTTCGTTAGAATATATGCATGCTCATCTTCCGTGGGAATGTACTGAAGTAACATAATGCACCTTTGAACAAAATATCTAAGATGGTGGTACCATATGTCTATGTGCTTGGACATTTGATGGAATAACGGATTAACCGAGAGTTTAATGAACCTGTACTTATCATAATATATCACTGTTGGATCCATATGTGAACCGAAGAAACCAACCCAAATCTTCCTCATCCATATGGCCTCACATGCAGCCTGACTTGCTGCCATGTACTCTGCCTCGGTTGAATTAAGTGCCAAAGATTTTTGCTTCCTCCTGTACTAAGAAAATGTTGTCGATCCTATGTTGAAGATCCCTCCTAATGTGCTCTTTTTGTCTGATGGACATGCTGCCCAATCTGCATTGGTGAAGCCTTGAAGCTTCACTCCCTCTATCTGTCTGAACCATAATCCATACTTTGTAGTGCCCCTGAGATATCTCAAGACATGCTTCCCCACCTTCGAAAAGAGCTTGGTTGGCTTAACCATAGATTTACTGAGTTGGTTAACTGCGTAACAAATGTCTGGTCTGGTGTTCACCAAGTACATCAGTGAACCTACTAGCTACCTATAAACAGTAGTGTCCACTACCTCACCTGAAGTAGAATCATCATTCCTCTAGTTTCCTAGAAGAGGAGTCTCAGTGGTTTTGCAGCTCTCCATGTGAAACTTACTCATAATCTATTTGGCATACTTTCCTTGAGAATTAAATATCTCACCATCCCACTACCATATTTCCAAACCAAGGAAATAGTGAAAGAGTCCCATATCCTTCATTTCAAACTCTCTTTCAAGATCCTCTTTAGAAGAAGTTATCATCTGCTCATCAACTTTCAAAATTATATCATCAACATAAAGTATGATAATCAAGAGCTTACCATCAACCACAATCTAGTACAGGTTCACATCCACTTCACCTTTCGTGAAGCCCAACTCGGTGAAATAGCTGTCAATCCTAGTGTACCAAGCACAAGGTGATTTCTTCAACACATACAGTGCTCACTTGAGTCGGAACACATGCGATTCACTATCAAATATATCAAACCTTTGGGTTTTTCTATGTACACTTCTTCCTGAATAACTCCATTGCGAAACACAATCTTCATTTCCATCTTACATATCTGCCACCCCATCTGTGCTGAGAGTGCAAGGATAGATATAATCGGTGAGTATCTCACAACCGGTGCAGAAGTATCCTCATATTCAATCCCTTCAACAGGTGAGAATACTAGGGCTACAAATCTATCCTTGTAATTCTCCACACTCCCATATGCTGCTTGCTTCACCTTATAGATCCATCTAGATCCAACCATTGATTTTCTGACTAGTCTTGGGACAACTTCCCATGCACTGTTCTTGATGATGGAGTCATAATCCCCAACCATAACATCAAACCAAATTGGTTTCTGCATTGCTTCCTCAAAGGAGGATTGTTCTATCACAATAAACTTGCTCATAAGAGCCATGTATCCAATAAACCTGTCTAGAGACTGTCTTTGTCTACACAGTGAAGTAGGTGCCCCTACATGTTCTCTCGCATCAGGTCTCAATATATTAGCTTTTGTGGTGCGCCTTCTACCATTTTTGGTGGATGGCTTTGCATGAGTGTTTTATACCACTCCATGATCCTCCGCATGTGATTTCTCCACATATTGAGGTTCAAACAATGTTACCAATGGAATGGGAACTATTACCTCAAAACAAGAACTCTAGCCCAAAAAGACTCAAAAAACATGAAAAAATGCCCCAAAAACAAAAAGTGTGTATTCCAGAATGCATTTTTTTTTTCTCGAGGTCAAATTTCACCTTTTTATAAAATTATGCTAAAAATGAAATTGTTTCTTGAAAAAATGACTGAAAAAAACACCCTCAAAACAAAACGAGTTGATGCTGGAATAACAAAAAAAACATTGTGTCACACTTTTGACACATTGTAACAATGGAATTAAAGACAACATATTAGGACATTGAAAAATCGTAAAATTCTAAATTTTTTGATAGATGATGTTAAATATAAACAAAATCATGTCTAAACGGTTTATCATTTCGAACAATTTTTATCCATGTTGTTAAACATAAAATATCTTAACTCTAAACAACCCTAAAATTGTAATTATTTTCAACCATAACATTAAAGATAAAATTTCACAACGCATAAAAACCTTAATGACAAATTGTAAATCTCAAGTTTTTAAATCTTAAGCTTTCAAGATACTTGAGCCATGAAATTATGGGGAAATTATATGACTTAAACAATTTTTAAAAATGAACAAGTAAATGAAAAAATTATTATTCATATATTTATTTGTTTATATATAAAAACATATTTTTTAATTCTTTTTATTGTTTTTCTATATTTTAAATCATAATTGTTTTAGCCTTAAGAAAATAAAAATTAAAAATTAAAATCTTCTTATATATGTTTGTTTATATTTTAAAACATATTTTAATTTTTTTATTGTTTGTTTATATTTTAAATATTAATTGTTTTAATTTAAAAAAAAAAAATTATATTTGTTTGTTTATTTTTTAAAACATATTTTTTAATTTGTTTTTTTGTTTTTTTATATTTTAAAATTTTAATTGAATATTTTTTTTATATTAAACAATACATTTTTCTTTTATTATAATAGTTTTTGTTTAAAAAGAATTTAAATTTTTTAAATAGTTTGTGTTTGAAAAAAATAAAATAAAATAAAAATTAATTTTCCGCCTTTCAGGGGCTGGAGGTAGGCTGGGCAGCCCTCAACGACGCCGCCCAGCTAGCCTCTGGCCCCCGGTTGGGCGGAGGGTGATTCCAAGAATCACCCCCGACTGGGCGAAGGGTGATCCTCGGAATCACCCTCTGCCCAACCAGGGGTGATTCTCGGAATCGCCCTATGCCCAACCAGGGGCAATTCTCGAAATTGCCCTCCGCCCAGCCGAGGGTGATTCTCGAAATCACCCTCTGGCCAGCCGGGGGTGATTCTCGGAATCGCCCTCCACCAAGTCGGGGGTGATTCTTGGAATCGCCCTCTGCCCAACCAGGGGTGATTCTCGGAATCGCCCTCCGCCTAGCTGGGGGTGCTTCTCGGAATCACGTTCTGCCTAGCCAAGGGTGATTCTTATAATTTCCCTCTATCCAACCCGTGGTGATTCTCAAAATTTCCCTCTGCCCAGCCAGGGGTGATTCTCAGAATCATACTTCGCACAAATGGGGATTAGAGGCAGGCTCGGCAGCGCCATCGAGGACTGCCCAACCTGCCTCCAACCCCTGGCTGGGCAGCCCTCAATGGCGCCACCCGGCTGGCCTCCAGCCCCTGACTAGGTGGAGGGATATTATAGAAATCACCATCCGCCTGGACTGGGGCCAGAGGTCGGCCGAGCGACACCCTTGAGGGCTACCCAGCCTGCCTCCAGCACCCGACTGAGCAGAGGGAGATTTTGAGAATCACACTCCACCTAGCCGCAGGTTAGAGGTAGGTTGGGCAGCCCTCAATGGTGCCGCCCAGCTTACCTATGACTCCCGTCTAGGTGGAGGGTGATTCCGAGAATCACCCTCGGTTGGGCAGAGGGCGATTCCAAGAATCACCCCCAGTTGGGTCGAGGGCGATTCCGAGAATCACCCCCAGCTGGGAGGAGGTGATTTCGAGAATCACCCTTGGTTGGGATAAGGGCGATTCCGAGAATCAACCCCAGCTTTGTGGAGGGTGATTCCCAGAATCACCCCCAATTGGGTGGAGGGAAATTTCAAGAATCACCCCCGACTGAGTGAAGGGCGATTATGAAAATCACCCCTGGTTGGGCGGAGGACGATTCCGAGAATCATCCCCAGCTGGGTGGAGGGCGATTTCGAGAATCACCCTCTACCCAGCTGAGAGTGATTCTCGGAATCACCCTCCACCCAGCCGGGGGCCGGAGGTAGGCTAGGGAGCCCTCGACAGTGCTGCTTGGCCTGCCTCCGGCCCCCGACTGGGCAACCCTCGACAATGCTGCTCGACCTGCCTCCAGCCCCTGGCTGGGCAGAGGGCGATTTCAAGAATCACCCATGGCTGGGCGGAGGGTGATTCTCAGAATCTCCCTCTGCCTACCCAAGGTTGATTCTTGGAATCGCCCTCTGCATAGTAGGGGGTGATTCTCGGAATCGCCCTCCTCCCAGCCGGGGGTGATTCTTGAAATTTCCCTCTGCCCAGCTGGGGATGATTCTCGAAATCACCCTTCGCCCAACTGGGGTTTATTCTCGGAATCACCCTCTGCCTAGCCGGGGGTGATTCTCGGAATCTCCCTCTTCCCACCTAGGGGCTGGAGGCAATTCAGGCGGTGTCGTCGAGGGTTTCCCATCCTACCTCTGACCTGCGGTTGGGTGGAGGGAAATTATTTGAATCACCCTTCGCCCAGCTGGGAACTGGAGGCAGGCTGGGTAGCCCTCAACCATGCCGGCCTCCGGCCCCCAGCCAGGTGGAGGTTGATTCAGAGAATCTCCCTCCGCTTAGCCAGGGGCCGGAGGCTAGCCGGGTGGTGCCATTGAGAGCTGCCCAACCTGCCTCCACTCAATCAGGGGCTAGAGGCAGGCTAGAAAACCCTCGATGGTGCCGCTCGGCCTGCTTTCAGCCCCCGGTTGGGCGGAGGGTGATTCCAAGAATCACTCCCGACTGGGTAGAGGGTGATTATGAGAATCACTCCTAGCTGAGCAGAGGGCGATTTTGAGAATCGCCCCTGGCTGGGTAGACAGCGATTCTGAGAATTACCCCCGGCCAGGTGGTGTCGTCGATGGCTGCCCAGCCTACCTCCGGCCCCAGGCTAAGCGAAGTGCGATTCTCAGAATTTCCCTCCACCCAGCCGGGGGCCGGAGGTAGACCAGGCGATGTTGTCAAATGAAGGAGATTGGGTTTTTGATCTATTTTCAGGTTCAAGTAAGTTTTATTATACAAATTTAAATTTAAATATTTTATTTTTTACTTTTTATGTCTTTATACTAATTTTCTTACTTTTGTATTTTGTACTTGATGATTAGGTACAACAATAGCATTTTTCCTACCAAAAGGAAGAAATTGCATTGACATTGAGAAAGACCCAGTGCAATGCAAATTTATTCAATGAAGAATTAACACTCTTGAATTCCTTCCAAATGTAAAGCAATAAGTTGGCTTGAGGAAAGGGGATTTTAATGAATCACGTGTGGCAAAAAAAGCAAAGGAACCTCAACCACCATTATATGAAATGATTGGGAATGGACACTTTGTAAGGTTTGCAGACATGAAAGATCCATTAAAAGATGACAATGACCAAAATGAAATAGAAAATGTTGTGGAAGAACCCATCAATGATGTTCTAGATGATGTTGAACATGTACTAGTTGATATTGTTCAGGATCTTTAAGCTATGCTTGCAAACAAAGCTCATTTTTTAGATCTATTAATCACTTTTACTTGTAATGTTTATACTTTGATATTTTATGATAAGAATCCTTATTTTTTGCAAAAAACATGTGATTACTATTATTTTTTGACATAAAATTTAATAAAAATGCTACTTTCTTAAGTTATTTTGTTAAGATTTTGCCAAAAATTAGTTTATTTAACATGTTTTTTTTAACAAAAAGTCTCTAAAAGTGTATTTTTTGCATTCTATTTGTTTTGAAAATTTGTATTTTTTTGTTATATCATTCAAAATATTGGTTTTTTAGCGACAATTATTTGATGTGCATTGAAAAATTAACTAGCAATACATAAACTTGTAGAAAATATAAACTTTATAATATTGACCCTTTTTTCATTTTTTATCTTTGTGAAAAAGTGAAGATATCATTACAAATTTTTATTTAAAATTTTTTCTTTTTCTTTTTAAAACACAAGTACATAAATGCACTTAAAAATAAACATCTCACGGAAGAAGAAGACATTAGAAAATGTATAGTTTCAAAATCAATCCTCTGAAAAAAATTTGGTGACGATACACCACCACTATTCAAAATCGACATAAAAAGCATCACAGAAAAAAAAAATTAAAAAAAAATTAAAAAAAAATTAAAGTTCCAAAAACATGCTAAAAAAAAAGATTTTGCATCACTAGTTTTCAAAATCGAGTGTTTTTCTTGCTACATCAAAAAGTAGGTACCAGTGCAGTTACCTATTTAATCGGTAACAATGTTTTCATCCTTTGGAACCAAGAGTTACTCCTCTGCATTCAAATCCAACTCCCTCTCAAGGGAAAATCACATGGCTTTCTCCTCATCAAAATTTATATCCTATATCACAAAAGTCATCCTACTATTTTGAAAATACACCCAATAGTTGTGGGGAGTATTAGTGTACCCCAAAAATATCCCAATATCAGTTTTTGGTTCAAGCTTCTTCCTGGAATCTTTGGTCACATGGAAATAGACAAATGAGATAAAAAATTTAAAACATGAAACATCAGGTTTCTTACAAGAAAAATCCTCCTCTAGTGTACTCATGGCAAGTATCCAATGAGAACTATGGTTTTGCACAAATGCCAATTTGTTGCATGCCTCTGCCCATAGATGCAATGGTAGGACCTGATCATGCAACATTGCTCATGCCACACCCACGGTTATTCTTTTCTTTATTTTTGCAGCCCCATTCTATGAGTTATGATGCACAATTAACTCTCTCCAGATTCCTTCCTTGCTACATAAGTTCTTGAATTCATTGGAGGTGTACTCTCCACCATTTTTGCTTCTAAGAGCCTTCACATGCTTCCCCGTATCTTCCCCCCCCATTGATTTGAACTCACAAAATTTTGAAAACGACTGATCTTTCTTCTGCATGAAGTAGACCAAACAATTTCTAGAAAAATCATCAACAAAGATCACATAATACTTGTGATTTGTTGTCGAATCTGTACAGAATGGTCCACACACGTCTGAGTGAAATCTCTCAAGGATTTCCACTACTCGGTTCTCCTTGTTGTGAAAAGTGGCCTTTGCATACTTCCCCATGGTACATCCCTTGCATGTGTCTCTATGCATAAGAGTAACCTTGGCAAGTCCCGTAGAAATGTGTTGCATGACCTTCAAGGATCCGTGGTGTATATGGCTCAATCTCCTGTACCATAACTCACCCTCATCCCGACTTACCACTTTGTTTGTCTTACCCATCAATGTTGCACAACCATATACATAAAGTATATAGATATTCTTCACACGAATCCTAATCTTCTTGGTTTTTCCTATGGCTTTGTGTCAAAGGAAAGCTTTCCCTTCATTGAAAACCACATCATACCCTCTATCCTCCAACATTGAAACTGAAACTAAATTCTTTTTCAAGCTTGGTACATGCATTACATCTTTTAATAAGAAGGGTTTACCTAAGTTTCTCTAGAAGGTAACTGTACCAATCTCGATAGCATTGTACCGCTCGTCATCACCCATTTCGATATGCATCTAGAGGTCCTTCTCCTCCAAGATACTAAAAAGTTCTTTGTCTCCTGTCATGTGGAAATATGCACCACTATCCAAGTACCACATTGATCCCATAGCACTTGACACCATGCATGCAATAAGTGAGAATTCCAATTAAATTTCGAGGCCAAAACCTCACCGGCTACAGATCCTGAAGCCTTATTGTTCTTCTTCTTTTGTGGACAATTAGTGGCATAATGTCCATGCTCGTGATAGTGAAAACACTTCAATATGGACATGTCGCACTTCTTACCTTCTTTGTCGAACTCAAATTTCGAATAGGATTTCTTTCCATTCCCCTTCTTCGCCTTACCATCCAAGTCATAATTTTCTTCATCATCTATCTTAGATGAAGATCCATCCCTAGTATTTTGCCTGAATTCTTCTTGCACCAAATCTAACCAAAGTCATTCCAAATCTGGAAGCTTCTCCCTTCCATTGACAGAGTCTTGATAATAATGCCAACTCTTGGGAAGGCATAGAAGAGCTACGCTCAACAAGTCATCATCCGCGAGATTAATTCCGATGCTCCCAAGCTCATCTCGACATTGGACAAACTTGGTTAAATATTTCAGAATAGTGTCACCTTTCTCCATTTTGATTTTCTTGAGCTTGTCGTTCAGTGCCAATTTTATATGATCACTGCTATTCTAAAACATATCTATCAAAGCCTTCCACATTGCATATGGAGTCACTTTTCCATGGAGACTTGAGACAATTTGGTCTCATACTCCCTCAAGTAAGATCCCCCTCCCCTTTGCAACCTTATTCTTCCAAGCATCAAGAAGAGCGTCATTTGCTACAGGGGGTTTGGAAATGTCATTATAAATAAATTATTTCAAATTTCCTCCATGAATTATTCTCCACTATAGTGACTTCCTGCACTCTGATACCATGTAGAAATTATAAAAAAATATGTATATCAATGGATTCAATCCGATCATGTGATATACTAAAGAAATATATTGAATCCTTCTAAAAATTAATTGTGGAAAATAAACACAATCGCCAACCACAAGTAAATAAAGAAGCAAATAAAACCACAACACAAATATTTTCCCAGGAAATATTTTTGCTCGAAACCCCTCTATCTTCTATTATATATTCACCAAGGAATCATGAAACAATTACAATGCACTCTTCTCACAATACTATCTTGCACTCTCACAACTGTCTCACACTGACCCGGTCAAAGTCGACCAACACTTAGCCAATTTCCCGCCTCTAATAAGCCCGCCTTTCTTGCGCAATTCATGTGGAATGAAATCCATATTCTTTAGGAATTTCAGCCTTTTGAAACTACAAAATTCTCTTGGGAAATCCTATTGTTGTCTTGCTCCATGTGGGTAGCCTACTAATGATACAATTGATATTTAACATCCCTTTAACATTTGTCTGAACTGGGTCTCCACTGGAACTGACATGCATGCAATTATTAATAGTAAATCATCATTTGCATGGTAGATCACTGCATGTGAATTAAATCTTATTTAATTCACTTGATCTCTCACTAGTGCAACAAACAGTTACAACTAGTTCAACTGAACTTAACTCAATCAATTGAGTTAACTCATTTATCATACATTAAACTAATGCAATAACTGCAAGTTGAACTCCATAACTAATAGAATCACTTTGCATGACTCACCAACCACCCTCAACTCGAAATTCATGAGCCAACTGAGTTTATCACACTCAGTTAACAATAACAAGTGATTATGAGATAAGATTACATTTTATTGTCCAATTGAATTAAGGGAAAATCAAATTAGACACACATTTCTTGTTGAATTTTCAACAATATTTAGAGTCAAGGATATTTTTGATGGTTTCTACTTGTCGATATGTTTCCATTGATATATGGCACGCCACATAATTCTTCATGGTTTGAGAGATATTCATGTTTGAAGTTAGTAACCCCAGTTAGTGGGCTAAAACCCCATGAGGTTTTGGCATGACACTAATAATTGTTTTTCTTCATTGAATAGTCAATAACTGATAATTTTTTAAGCTCCTAAAATCCCCCCAACATTATCTATAGAAGCCCCTCTCAACTCTATAAATAGGAATTTCATATATCCTCCAAAAGTAGTGATCGTGGAATTTCCGTTATAAATTTATTTCTGTGAAGTCTTAGATATTGAAATTAAAAACCTACTTGGAAAAAAACCCAATGAAGCTCATTTCTTAATTTCAAATCTTGGTTCGCTATATTTTCTGAGATATGATCTGTGGAAGTTAGGGTTTTTGCAGGCTTTCGAATTTCATCTGAAAGAGGTGACCTTGGGAAAATCACCATAACTATCGCTCTGAGAAGCGGATTGGAATTCTATAAAAAGTGGCGGATAATGCACGGAATTTATTTTTCTATATATCAATTCAAACCTAAAGGAGGAAACAATGACATGTGTCACATCGTAAAATTTCTTTCTATTTAAAAACAGCAAGAAGTTCACCACATGAGGTCTTCAAGTGGGCAACACTGCATATAGTCATTGTAAATATATAATTGTACTGAGTCATTGTAAGAGAATCATTGTAAAATTTCTACAAGTGTCTATCTGGAAAGACTTGAAGAGGCAGTGTCTGGAGGTCTAGTATCATCATTAGGTGGTTGTGTCATAGTTCGGTTTATGTTCTAGTGTGTCTTCTTCTTCTACATCATTCTATATCATTGTAAAGTGGACCATTTCCCCTCGTATGGGAGTCCATTATTATTCTATTCTTCTATAGGGTGGTAGGGTGGTGCTAGGTTGGTGCATGAAGTCACCAATAGGTTCAAGCCTATGAAAACTTCAGGGTGCTACGGTGGTGCTAGGGTGAGCTGTAGCTCATTGGGTGTTGGGGCATCCGTTAAGTTGACTACTGAAGAATATCAGGCGTTGGAGCCTCCATCCAGTGGGAGCTGGAGAAGAATTATTTTCTATATTCTAGGAAGTTGGAGCATTATTTTCAATTGGAGTTGAATATTAAAGAATTATTAGAAAATCATTCAAGTTGTTTTTGTCCCAGAAGGGGTTTCCACCTTAAAAACTTTGTGCATTTGAGTTCCTTTTGTTTACTACTATCATTGTACAAACACTCATAATAATTCAAGATTAAATAATGCTCTGAAATATTAATAATAATACTAATTGAAAGGAATATTGATTCAACCCCCCCCCCCCTCAGTATTTCCAACAATTGGTATCATAGTTTGGTTCCTTCAATAGCATTTTAGCAGCTAGAAGGAGGTCATGGAGCATACCAAGAATGGTGTACCTTTGTTCAATGAAAATAATTATGGACTCTAGAATGGAAGAATGGAGGTAGGTCTATCTCTTGGTGCAAGGTTACAAAGTATGGGACACTTTTCAAAATGGCTCTACACCAACTGCGGATGAACAAAGTAAGAAGAATTTGGTAAATGATGCAAAGCAACGAATATTACTATTAGTGGACTTATTGAATATTATTATCATAAGGTTTTGGGTTGTAAAAAAACCAAAACTATCTGGGAAAAGCTTGAGAATATATATTCAAGTGCTCAAATTTCAAAGAATAAAAGCTTCAAATCTATAAAGAAAAATTTGAGAAACTCAGAATGAAATAAGATGACAACATTGCTGCATACTTCCAACACGTTGATGAAATAACCAACACTCTGGAAGGATTGGGAGAGCCTTTTGACGAGAAGACTATTATACAAAATATCCTTGGAACGTTACCGGGAAGATTCAACCCAAAGGTATCGATCTTAGAATACAATGCAAATATGGACAAACTCAACAAAGAGGAATTACATGGATTTCTTATAGAATATGAAATGAGACTTGATGAAGAAGAGGGTACTTCGCATCTAGAAACTACGTTTGTTGCATCTAATAAAACCAATAAGGAAAAACAACCTTCAAAATCAAAGACCTGCACCTACAAGTTTGAACAAAAGGATGATGATGAAGAATGTATTTCAGATGGGGAATATGCTTACTTTACCAGAAAAATAAAAATTGGTAAGGGAAAATTAAAAGTTAAAATTAAATTGGGCATTTCCCAGCAAAATTTCCAAACAAAAATGATGGCAGCTCAAAAGGAAAGAAAGGAATTAAGAAATTTAACAAGAAAATCAAGAAGAAAGGATTCAAAAGGAACTTTCTCTCTAACAAAGATAGCTCATCATCTGATGAAGACAATGACAATGAAGAAGAAGCCAATGAGAGAGTTTATTTATGGCCAAGCATAATAAAAAAGAGGTATCAAACAACGAATAAGAAGGGTTGACCATAGAATAATTTTCTAAGGAGGCAATCAACCTTATAAAAGAGCTCAAGGATAAGAAGATTTGTTCCAATACTCTTGAAGAAGAAGGTCGAGGTCTAAAAATTGAAGTTGAAGAATACAAATGTATTGAAGAGTCACTTCAAAATAAGTTGGAAGAAAGAAACCAAGAAAGGGGAGCATTAGAAGTCGAAGTAGTCTCGCTGCATAAGGAAGTGAAGAAGGAAAAATTTGTCGAAAACTGTGCCAACATCTCAAGGGAATTGGAAAAACTCATCAAAAATCAGTGATCTTACAACAACAAAACTGGCCTCGGTTACAAAGAAGAAGAAGTAGGACCTTCTATAACACAATACAATTAACCTATGAGATCTGATAGACATGTAGACATCATTGGACAAGATTCACAAGAACAACCTTAGAAGGCAATTCCATGATGAAGATTTCCATCTATGTACCAATATATTTTTCATGGCTATTATTATTCATGTGGAAAATTTGGTCATAAATCTATATAATTTCACATGTACCCTAGGAACCAGTACAATTCCAGGAGATTTTTCAAATATGAACCTCCCAGGGCACAAGAAAACATCAATAGATTTGAAAATTTAAGAAATAATATTGAATGTTACAAATATCAAAACTTTGGACACATAGTCAAAGTTTGCAGACTTGAAAATCCTCCAGAAGAATCTTCGAAGCCATAGAATGAACGAACATGGAAGAAGAAGAAGACTAATAATTGTACTCTCGCTCTCAAGGCTCAAAACAAAAAAGATGTGTGGTATGTTGATAGCGGTTGCTCAATGCATATGACTGGAGATAGAAAGAAATTTGTATCTCTGAAAGAGAAGATGGAACTCTGTCCTTTGGAAATGATGTATATTCAAATGTTATAGGATTAGGTACCATCACTATGGGAATCAAAGATGCTCTAGCCAAGATTGTTCTATTTGTTGAAAACATGAATCACAATATGCGTTGTGTTGGAATTATGTGATCAAGGACACAAAATGCTATTCAAATCCACAAAATGTGAAATTGGGAAAGGCAGGTATGGTAAAATTGTGGCTACAGTAGCTCCAAATGAAATATATGTTCTGGATGAAGTAACTAAAGCATGTTTACTAAAGCAAATGAAATCTGGTTATGCCACAAACGAATGGGTCACATAAACTTTGACAATATTTTCAGGATAAGCAAAAAGGAAGCACTATGAGAAATGTTGAAAATCTCAAAACCTTCCAAAACACTATGTGAGGCCTGTTGGCACAGCAAGAAGACAAAATTAGAATTTAAAAAAATGAGCACCTTACATTACATCCATTGGAATTGATACATACTGATCTATGTGGTCCTGTGAGAACAAAAGGCGTAGATGGAGAATTATATTTCATGTTAATGATATATGAAAATACCAGGATGACAACCGTTAGTTTCGTAAAGAAAAAATATGAAGCATTTGATTTATTTAAGATCTACAAGGAGTTGGTCGAAAATGAAACCAATTTGAAAATAAAGTGTCTAAGATCAGATAATGACGGAAAATTCACTTCCAAATTATTTCAACAATACTGTGACGAAAATGAAATAAAAGGACAATTTTCAACAACACGAATACCTCATAAAAATGGATTTGTTGAAAGAAATAATTGAACCACACAGGAAATGGGTAGAAAAATTCTGAAGGACTCCAAATTGGATGAAAAATTATGGGTTCAAGAAATTGATACGACAATCTTCATTATCAACCGAAGTCTTCTGAGAAATAATTGCAACAAGACCCCATATGAATTATGGAAAGGAAAACCAGATAATGTAAAATATTTTATAATCTTCAGAAGAAAATGTTATATCAAAAGAGAATATCAAAAATTGTGTAAGTTTTAATCACGTGTTGTCGAAGGTATCTTCGTTGGTTACTCATGCAAAAGAAAGGCCTATAAATGTTATTCACGGTTTGAGAGATATTCATGTTTAAAGTTAGTAACCTCAGTTAGTGGGATAAAACCCCATGGGGTTATGGCATGACACTAATAATTGCTTGTGGTCATTGAATAGTAAATAATTAATAATTTTTTAAGCTCCTAAAATCCGTCCAACATTCTCTATAGAAGCCCCTCTCAACTCTATAAAAATAAATTTCATATATCCTCCAAAAGTAGCGATCATGGAATTTTAGCTATAAATTTATTTATGTGAAGTCTTAGATTCGGAAATTAAAAAGCCACTTCGAAAAAATCTTGATGAAGCTTGTGTTCGAATTTTAGGTCTTGGTTCGCTATATTTTTGGAGATATGATCTGTGGAAGTTAGGGTTTTTGTAGGCTTCCGAATTTCATCTCAAAGAGGTGGCCTTGGGAAAATTGTCATAACTCTCTCTCTAAGAAGCGGATTGGAATTCTGTAGGAAGTGATAGATAGTGCATGGATTGTAGTTTTTTGTGTATCAATTTTAGAGCTGAAGAAGGAAACAATGAAACGTGGAACGTCGTACAAGTTCGCTCTACTGAACTAGTCCATAATTAGGTCATTGTGAGAGATTGGGCATAAATTTGTCTTGAAGAATCCAAATCAGGTCAGACCTGTGGCATTGGAAAGAAGAATCAAAGGGATAATACAAGACTGAATATCACATAATGGGGATATGAAATCACAAAGATACACCAGATTCAATATCGAGCTCCTAGAAGGAAAGAAAAAGCTAGATCATGTGTTTTCAAGGGCTGCAAAAGACCAAACTTTCTAGGGAAGCAAAGAAAAGAGAGGTGTAGCAAAATGATGTAGCAGAGGTAAGATCCAGGTAAGCATCTTTTGTATATGCATGTACATCTCTTAATTACATTAGGTTCTTTGTATTATAATTTTTTGTTTTTGTTTAGCACTGACATATGCTCTGCAAGATGAGGTAAGTTTTTCTATTATCATGTCATGGGTATTTCCTTGAATACTTTTTGCAACTATTATATATTCATCAAGATAAGACTCAATGCATGATATAATTTTCTGAAGAGTGAGAAAGGGTAGCATGACAAGAGAAACAATCAAGGTGCAGAACATCAGCAAGAAGCTCACCACCTGAAGTCTTCCAGTGGGCATCACTACATACAGTGATTGTAAAGGTATCATTGTACTAAATCACTGTAAAAGCTTCATTGTAAAATTTGTACAAGTTTCTGTCTTCCAAGAGTTGAAGAGGCAATGTAGGGAGGTCTAGGATCATCATTAGGTGGTTGTGTCATAGTTTGGATTATGGTCTAGTGTGTATTATTCTTCTACATCATTATATATCATTATAAAGTGGACCATTTTCCTTGGTACAGGAGTCCATTATTATTTTATTCTTCTATAGGGTTGTAGGGTGGTGCTAGGGTGAGTTGTAGCTCATTGGGTGTTGGGGCATCCGTTCAATTGACTACTAAAGAATCTCGAGCATTGGAGCGTCCATCTAGTGGGAGATGGATAAGAATTATTTTCTAGATTCTAGGAAGTTGAAGCTTTCTTTTCAATTGGAGTTGAAGGTTAAAGAATTATTAGAAAATCATTGAGGTGGATTTTGTCTCGGAGGGGGTTTCCACCTTAAAAAATATGTGCATTTGTGTTCCTTTTGTTTACTGCTATCATTTTACAAACAATGATAATAATTGAATATTAACTAATTCTCTGAAAGATTAATAATAATACTAATTGAAAGGAATACTTATTCACCCCCCCTATTAGTATTTCCAAAAATAGGTTTCATTGAACACCAAGGACGATGTTCCCCTAAGAGGGAGGGGTCTATAATATAATCTACATTACAAATCCATGTAATAAAGTTAATAAAATAAAAATAAGACCAAGGTCATGGGACACTTATTCAAAGATGAATGTTGGGAAAAACATCCTAGCGGGTGTTCATTTGGTTTATTATTCCTAAGGAGAAATTGGCAAACGAAATGGAAAAGGATTTGGAAAGGCAAGAGGAATTAATTGGCATTTTATTTATGAAAATAATGGAAATTAGGAGAAAAGGAAGGTGAAAGGTCACAAGTTTCATGTTAGGAGGAAAATCAAGGAAAAATAATGGAAATTGAAGAAAATAGAGGCTTTATTTGTAAAAGGGCTTCTGAGGATCAGTTGTCAACTTTTGTCAATACAACCTTTTTTCAGTTTCAACTTGCAGCTCTCTCTATTCTATGTATTCTCTCATACTATTGCACACTTAAAGCATTCTTGGAGGACTCTCGCTTTGGATAAAGGAAAGAAAAGGAAGGATAAGAAAGTAAAGGGAAGAAAATATCAAGCAAGTAAGATTTGGATCAAGCGGCTACAGTGGGATTATTTGCAGGTATCGAATTAAATGTATGATTTCCTTGCTAGTTTTGGGATTCATGGTATATGCATGTGTGTATTTGGTTCTCTTGTTGTCATGGGGATGATTTTTGATAAGTGTGACAGCGGTTTTAGCCTTGCCTTCCCATTTCTTGATAGTCATGGTGTGATGGGGTTCTTTCATCTGCTTGAGATATATTGCGAGATGGTTTCAATATTGAGTGAGGTGCTCTCAGGAAAATTCCCAAAAGCCTAGAAATCCTTGGACCTGTATATGGTGCGATATGCGGTAAATCCTAATTATGGAGATGGGAAAACTCCTCGTGATTTAAGTGGAGATATCTGGAGGCATTCATGCTTGTATAGGCCTAGTGATTCTTTGACTAATAATGGCGGGATTGCAATAAATCCTAGTAGTGTATGTTTCTTATTTGGGCCTAGGAATTCCTTGGTGAGATATATAGTAAAGCCTAGAAATCCTTGACAGGTTCTAGCAGGATATGAGGAAAACCTGAGAATCATGGTTGTTTATGTTGTGAGTGCCACATTCATTCTTGGAATATGGCACAGGGGTTATTGGCTAAAATAAATATTTGGTTCAACCCAATCTATGGTCAGGTGGTACGTGGAAGTCCTTGACTTGGTTGGATTTTGCATATGTTAATTAGATATATTTTCCTCTTGTATTTCATGAGTATTTATACTTTTTATTATGTGTATTTAATGGTTCTTATATTATTGATGTTTCTTTGGTTATGGTTTTATGATAGAATTTGGTTATGGATCTCATCCTATTTTGTTTAGTTAATGAAATGTTAATGAATGTATGACCTCATACATGATAATGAAACTATTGTGAGAGGGCATCAGACCATCTTGATGAATCACAGATAGGTATGAGGCCCCTATGATAAGATGTGTATTTATGAATTCTACATTACATGCTCATGATGTGTTTGGAAAAATTCATGTCATGGTTAGGATGGGTCAGAATAGGTCCTTGTTCAAGTTTTGCATTAGAGGCCTTGTATTCCTGTTATTTATTACTTTTGAGTGTTTTATCAAGTTTTGTGAAGATGTCTGGATCGTAGCTCTAAAAAAGTGGCTTATATCTCATGGACTATGGCACAAAACAGGCTGGAAAATACCATATTTACCTCGGTGGACTGGAAAGCTTGGGTAAGTGTGGGAGGAGGGTGTTACATAGATTGCAAATAAACTCCATATCACTTTCCATGTGAGTATGTGACATACCAACTAAAAAATCATAGATCCAATATAGTATTTTTGCCATATATTGGGAATTAAACCGTGTTTGAGCTAAAAAAAATTGATGAAAGTGTATAATAATGGTGTCTAGAGAATTGTCAATGAGGGTAAATTTGTATATTTGGTCCTAAAGACCCAAAAAATGGTAAATAAAATATTTTTGAAGGAAATATTGTATTAATTGTAGGTATATTAGTTGATTCAAATTTGGATAATGAATAATACGGGAAATAATCATGGAAAATTCTACTAGGATGAAAATTTATCTAAAAGTTTAAAAACCTTGGTCAATCTTTCTAGTCACTTATATGCAAATTGTAAATGTTTGGTGATATTTTTATAAAATATTCAAGTTTGTAATGATTTTATGTATTATTTATACAATTTTGGAAATATTAAGGTAACATAATTATATACTATAAAATATGGATGAATCTTAAAAAAAAAAAATGGAAAATTCACGAACCTTTTTTTGGGAAAAGGCATGGAAAAAAAGCCCACCAACACATATTAGACCCTAAGATTTTCCCTGGAAAAAATGAGATAACCCAAAAGAATGTTTGGTTATACTCTAAATTATTAGGAGTTGAACTAAATAAATAATACCAAATGCACTATTTTAGGAGATTGTTTTGGCAATTTATGAAATTTTAAATTCAAGAAAAGTCAATCCAAATAGTAAATTTGGAAGAAAAAAAATACTAGTAAAAATTTGAAATCATTAAAAATATAGACAAATTTGTTTTGGGGAAATTTAAAAGAAAATTCTCATTTGAAAGATAAATATATTTAACATTTTTTCTAAATAAAAAAAAAATGTGCAAAAAGTGAAAAGTTGACAATTCAAAATTTATGTAGAAAATGACTAAAGAATTGGATCACTTGTGTTATCACTCCCTATGTTTCACAAGGCTGACAAAGGAGACTAAAATAGGTAACCTCAAACCAATCTTTAGATTTGGTAGCTATCCCTACCAAACCAGAGAGGGCTCTCTCAATGTCACTTTTATATCCAGTGAGATGACTGGAGATGTAATGATCTTAGGATAGATATAAGCTCAGTGAATTAGGATTTTGTTTTGATTTTTTCTCGATAGGAATGTCATTCAAGGAACTCGGTTTAGGTTTTAGGTCTGATTTCAAGTGAACAACTATAGAGATGAATATGAGGCCATGTAGGTATACTTAGAAACATACTTAGATTGTGATTTTTTTATAGGGCTTGAAAAGAGAGAGAGAGACATAATGAACATATTACATGAGTTCATTCATTAGAGGAAGTAGAACAAATTTATGAAAGCCTTATAAAATAAAGCACAAAAATCAAGAATTATGCTTATAGACTCATAAGATTTAACATATAGCACTATACATGTGATTTCATGGAAACATAAACATTAAACTTGATGGTGTTACTGAGAAAAATAATTCTAATAAGCATACCACTGGAGTCCAAAAATTATAGTTGTAACATGTCTTTGATTTCACTAAAAAATATTGTACATAAGCTCCACAAGTGCAATATCAACTATCTAACCCCTAAAAATTACTTAAGTTGGACTACATATAGAAAATAGAGAATATGAAACCTCATTGAGTTTAAACCTGATTCAAAATAAATCATAAATGCACCTAATGAGTCATTACCTATAATTTATGGAAGTTAGAAACAATCCCCCCAAATTTAGCTAATAACTATGAGTCTTTGTCTCCTTGAGTAATTACATGATGCATCAACAATGAGGGGAAAAAAAAATTCCCTTATCCAAAAAATAGCTCATGGGACTGTTGTAACCTCAAGTTTTGGACCGATTTTCATTGACACCTGTCCAAAAATAATCCAAGGCAGAAGCGTCGCGCAACACACAGAAGCGTCACGCCACTTTGAGGGTATTTTTAGGTGACTTTAAGGCATCATCCTTCTGATTTGAATATTGGGCTAGGTAGCCATATATTTCCTATATCCAACCCAATATTGAAACTAATAAAATACCTCCTGAAAGGCCTTCAAAAAATCATTTTTTCAAGATTAATCTAGAAGCGTCGCGCACAGGGAAAAGCAGTGGCAGAAGCATGAAAAACATGGTGTTTTTTGAGTTTTTCTCCAAAAATGTGAGGTGTCATGAAAAATTAAGACCATATATGGAATGTAAATTTGAATATTAATCAAACCATTTGGAGCCTCTGAGGAAAAGTGCCACCCAGATATGCGAGCTTCTATACAACCGAAATTGCCAGAATTTCCCCAAAATCCAAAATTTTCCAAAAAAAATCTGCAAAAATAAGGTTCAAATATGGATCAATATATCTCTAACCATAATTTTTTTTACAAAACCGAGAGATATTTTCATTCTTTGGTATGTTCTTAAGATATTATTCCTCCAGTGTTCAAAAATACTTTCCCATTTGTTCACAATCCAAGTTTGAAGTTGGTCATTAAAAGTTTTAGAAGCATAGAGTGATCTCAACAGAAGTGCAACATGTTATTTGAGAGGGATTTTGAAGGCCTTCCCAAACGATTTTTGGGCTTTCCATGGTATTTTTCGAAATCTTAGGATGTCTGCTACATAATGGGGTCATCAAGAACTGCAAACCCCTGCTCCAAACCCCTGAAAATTTGACTTGACGACAACATGTCCAAAAGTACAGAAAATGACCTGGAGCAACTGTAATTTGGGAATTTATCTCAAATAATAACATCTATGCATAAACTTAATGCTGATGTTTGCAACAAGAAACAGTGAAATTGGCATCTTGAAAAAAAATGATAGCACCTACACTAGTGTGGGACCACGGGTGATGTAGTGATGGGTCCTAGAGATACATTAGTGTGAAATTGAGATTGGAGTATGCAATGGAGGGAATGTCCAATTATATTGAGTGGAAAGACATGATGGAGGCAGTATTGGATGAAAATGGGTTGAAATAATTCATTGATAATGATGTTCCCAAACCCACTGTAGTAGATGCTGCAAATCTTGATGCTTGGAAAAAGAAGGTTTCAAGGGAAAGGAGGATCTTACTGGAGGGAGTACGAGACCACATTGTCTCAAGTCTCCATGGCAAAGAGACTCCATATGAAATGTGGAAGGCTTTGATAGATCTATTTCAGAGCAGCAGTGATCTTATAAAACTGGCACTGAAGGACAAGCTCATGAAAATCAAAATGGAGAAAGGTGACACTATTCTAAGATATTTAACAAAGTTTTTCCCATGTCGGGATGATCTTGGGCTCATCGGAATTACTATCACGAATGATGACTTGGTGAGCCTAGTACTTCTAGGACTTCCCAAGAGTTGGCATAGTTATCAGGACTATGTCAATGGGGGGGAGATGCTTCCATATTGGGAACGACTTTGGTCGGATTTGGTGCAAGAATTATTCAGGTGGAATACTAGGGATGGATCTTCATCTAAGGAAGATGATCAAGAAAATTGTGTTTTGGCCGGTAACGCGAAGAAGGGGAAGGAAAATAAATATTATTCCAAATCTGAGACCGATGGAGAAGGCAAGGAGCACGACATGTCCAGAGTGAAGTGTTTTCACTATCACGAGAATGGACATTATGCAACTAATTGTCCAAAAAATAAGAAGAACAAGAAGGCTTCAGGATCTGTAGCTGGTGAGGCCATGGCCTCACAATTTGAGTTGGACTTCTCGCTGGTCGTGTTAGTTCCCAAATCCACCTCAGGCTGAAATAAGGCAGAATAAGGACAACACCAAACCACGCTCAGCCTCGTAGCTAGCCCTACGAGGACAGGAGAGGGCTCTCTCTGGGTAAATCTCAATGAAAATATTCAAAGGGGCTTGAGATGACTAAAACAACAACTGATCTTAGGCTATATAAACAAATAGGAGGTTTTGATTTTGATTTTTAAGGGTTTTTGTTGGAAAAAGGGAAAAACAATTTTCGGGCTTGGGGATGAGGCCAAATTGTTGCAGAGTTCAAGTTGGGGTAGGGTAGGCAATGAATTTGATGTCTTAGATCAAATGAATGGATTGAAAAGGCTTCTGAGGAGCTGAAGAGGGCAAGAGAGTGCAAGTATCCTCTTCAAACTAACGAAAAACATGTAAAACTAAACAAAATTTTAAGGCAGAGCACCAGCAAACTAATGAATTCTACCTCAGTTACTCATTTGTTTAATTCAGAAGCAAAGAGAAGGGAAATTGCATACATATAAAATTAATTAAAATTACAATAACATGGAGAGAAACATCATCAAAAATCAGAAGCCACAAGGATCCCAACAAGTGCTGCAAAACTCTGGTCTTTCCTTTGCCAAAAATCTGAAATGAATATACAATGAGGTGCCAAAATTTTCCCAAGTATCCAACCCCTAAAAATGTTTGAGAAAATACATCATATAGACCATCATAACCCCTTCCCATGCCTCTAGGGGTCGATCTCATCCTTCTAGGAGTTGTTTCAACCAATTCTAAACATGGAACTGAAATCTAGGCAGCCAAACAACTTGCCTCTATATGCTAGGAAACTGATCCATTCATTTAATTTTCACTTTTTAGTGAATAAATCCTCTAGAACAAGTAAAAATGAGCCAAAATTACATCATAATCATCAAATTACATCAAGATAGATCAATAGTTACATCAAAAAATGAAACTAGTCAAAACTGGGCGAATTTCTGAGTTGAAGAGTCAAAATGAGGCCAAATTTCTCTATGCGCCACGCCCAAAAACTCAATGTGTCGTGCCAATTTGAGCCTATTTTGGAGGCACTTCTCGAATTCCAAATTGAGCTCATGATAGCTCGTTGGAAAGCCCTGGATGTCTACTTTCCAACCCAAGTGGAATTTCTCAATTTGGATGTCATTCTCCCCTCCAAAAATTCAATCCCCCAACACTACTTCCTGTAGGTGCAAAAGGTGGTAGAAAGGTGTTTTTTGGAGTGTTTTTGGCCCTTTAGGAAACCCAGAACTTGATGAAATCTCTCGGCCATTCCTAAGCATGCATAAATTTTCATAAAAAACACAAAAATATCAATTTTTCCTCCAGAAGATGTCTCAATCATAAGCGTGCGTCGGGTGGCGCGACGCATCGGGCAGAAAAACCTGTTTTGCAACCAAAAAAATTCAAAAACCTCTCTCATTTTCCCAAAATTCATCTTTTATTGCTCTGAAACATCATTTGAGTGAAACCTATCCCGATGTGTGGAACGAGGGATTTGTCGAAATGAAGCGAAATGAAGGGGATAATGAGCTTATAAATTCTTTAGAAAATTTTCAGAAGTAGGGAGGGATGTTAGGAAGTAGGGGAAAGTGGAATTTCAGAGGTTGAGTGAGGGGAAGGGGTCCAAAAGGGCAAAACACAGGCCTAGCCTAGAAAATTGCCAAGTTATAGCAAGAAACTAGGGTTTGTGCAAAAATGAGGAATTTGGAAGATATCAATGATGGGAAGTGTTTAATAAGGTACATTAAGGATAGGGGAAGGTGTATGAACATCAGGATACAAGTTTTGATGATGATTTGACCATCCAAGAGAAATTACCTTCAAAACCCTAGGAGAGGGAAATGAACCTTACCTAGGCACAACTGAAGCATGAAAAAGGTGTAAAATGACCCATTCGAACTTGACATGATGATGAAAACACTCTGAATGATGGTACAATCAGCTGAATGGTGACATGGACCGACATTTGGACAACTTTGAAAGGAGTGGAAGCAAACCCTAGACCTAATGCTAGTGACCAAATTTTACTTGAATACTCACTGAAATGACAAAATTTGACCTTGACATCTTAAAATCACTTTGTAAGAGCATGTTTGATCACTGGAGGAAGGCTACAAATACTGACACTAACAGGTCGCATGCATGGTGTCAAGTGCGATAGGATCAAGGTGGTACTTGGATAGTGGCGCATCTTCCCACATGATGGGAGACAGAGAACTTTTCAATAGCTTGGAGGAGAAGGACCTACAGATGCATATCGAAATCGGTGACAATAGAAGGTATAAAGCTACTGAGATTGGTACAGTTACTTTCCAGAGACAGTCAAATAAACCATTTTTATTAAAATATGTAATGCATGTACTAGGTTTGAAGAAAAAAATAGTTTCAGTCGAATTTTTGGAGAATAGAGGATATGATGTTGTTTCTAGTGAAGGAAAAGCTTTCCTTAGACACAAAGCAATAGGAAAAGCGAAGAATGTTGGGATTCATGTGAAGAATCTCTAAAAACTTGATGTAGATGGTTGTGCAGCATTAATGGGTAAAGCAGACAAAGTGGTGAGTCGAGATGAGGGTGAGTTACACCATGGAGCTTTGAAGGTCATGCAATAGATTTCTACGGGGCTTCCAAAGGGTACTCTTGCGAAGATATACACATGCAAAGGATGTACCATAGGGAAGTGTGAGAAATCCATGAAATTTTTCCTTGAGAGCGAGGTTGATTTGCATGCAGATGAGGAAATCTTGGTTCCAAAGAATGAACCTCAAGATGTGGAGCAGCAACATGAAAAGGATCATGGAGTGGCATAAACCACTCAAGTAGAGAAATTTTGAGCCAGATGGGGAGAGGTAGTACATGCATCTATACCTCCAAGTGTGAGGTGGGGCGATGTGAAAAATTAATCCAAAGAAGAAATTTGGGCAGGGTCCTAGAGATGGTGCATCTCATGCATTGAACATGGCTATGAGGAGACCACAGTAAAACAGTAGCAAGATCAGTTAGATTGATGCAGTCATATTTCAAGAGGACATAAATCAGATTGACAGGTGTCAGAAATTGGAGTGCAGATTAGAGTTGGCAGCAATGCAAAGTGCATGGATGCAGATGTCAACAATGCAGAGAATCCAGTAGAAATGTGTAGTAGGTACCAGTATTCAAAATAATTTGATGACATATGCATTATATTGATTCATTTTTTTGGAGGCTATTTAGTTTTGCAAGTGTTGCATGTGCAAGAAACACTAGATAAATGCTGCATGCAAGAGTTGCATGTGCAAGAAACACTAGATAAGTGTTGCATGCAAGAGTTGCATGTCGCATGCAAGGACATCCGTTTCTTTTTGAGAGGGAGTGTTGAATTTTGCAACAAGAAATAGTGAAATTGGCATCCAGAAACAACATGACAAAACCTACAATAGTGTGGGACAATAGGTCATGTAGTGATGGATCCTAGGGATACATTAGTGTGAAATTTAATTTATTTAATAAATTGGAAATGTGTAAAATTTAATTATTCCTTAATTAAATTGAACAATAAAATGTAATATTATCTCATGATCACTTGTAATAGTTAACTGAGTTTGATAAAATCAATTAGCTCATGAATTTCGAGTTCAGGGTGGTTGGTGAGGCATGAAGATTAGTTCTATTATGTATGAAGTTCGAATTGCAGTTGGTGCATTGGTTTAATGCGTGTAATCAGTTAACTCAGTTTTTTTATTTAGATTCAGTTGAACTAGTTCTAACTGTTTGTTTCACTAATGATAGATCAAGTGAATTAAATCTTATTTAATTCACAATCACGGATCTGCCATGAAACTCGTGATTTACTATTAATAGTTGCATGCATGTCAGTTCCAATGGAGACCCAGTTGAGACAAAGGTTAAAGTGAAGTTAAATATCAGTAGTGATATTAGCAGATTTGATAGATGCAGTTAAAACACCACAGGATGCCCATGATACTCAGCGCAGTTGAGGAAAGCTGAAATTCCTAAATAATAGTAATTACATTCATCAGGAATTGTGTGAGCAAGGCAAGCTGATGAAAATCTAATAATTGGCTAAGTGTTGGCCCAATTTTGTCTGGATTAGTGTGAGATGATAGGCAGATTGCAGGAGACTCTTGTGAGAAGAGTGCAATGTAATTATTTCATGATTCCTTGTGGAATATACAATATATGATAAAGGGGTTTTGAACAAGAATATTTCTCTGGGAAATTATCTATGTTGTGGTTTGATTTGTTTCTTTATGTACTTGTTGTGATTGGAAATCGTGCTTATTTTCCGTAATTAATTTGTAGAAGGATTCATTATCTAGCTTTAGTACACTACTTCATCAAACTGAATCCATTGATATACATATGTTTGTATAATCTCTACATTGGAGGAGGTTTTTTTTCTTTGGTCTATTATTAACAAAAAAATCTTTCGAGTTTATCAAATTCATCTTCATTACATTAGAAAGTAAATTTGAAGTAGAAATGTCCTCGTGTGCAATGAAAACCCTAGAAAATGATCACAAAACTCTGAAAATGGTGCCATGGGTCTGAGTTGGCTCAAAACTAGAAACTTTCACTCTTTTTTTTGTACTTTTTCTTCTCATTTTCCATGGTGTTTGTTTGCAAAAAGAAAACCCTAGCTTGATGTAAAGGAAAGGGAAGGTGAAAATTAGGAAAACAGAGGATGATGATACAGTGGGTTTAGGGACAGAAATGAGGTGGAATGGAGTTAGGGAAAAATCCCTAAAAATTTGGGGAAGTAGGATGGTGAGTTAGAAACACAATGCAAGTAAAAAATTTTGAAATGGGTATGGGAAAGAGAGAAAAAAGGTTAAAACACAGAGTTAACCTAGTTTTCTCTACAAAATCATAGTGAGAACTAGGGTTTGAGTGAAAATGGGGGTTATGAGAAGTATGAATTATATGTAGTGATTAGGTTAGGTGTATGAGTGATTTGGGAAGGTTATTAGGTGATTAAACTATGGGTTTACCAAATGAAGCAAGCCAAACATCAATTAAACCAAAATATAGTTGAAAACCCTAGAAGAGGGAATCCACCCTTTGCTGAAGAAATTCACTTGAATGAGAGTTGAGGAATGTTCACTTACTATATTGGAAGCATATTAAACTTGAGAAATGATGAACTTACCCTTCTGATGGCTTTAGTGACATCATATTGTACATTGAGAAAAAAAAATTGAAAAACTTTTACGATGTAGCATACTTCTTAAGAAAGGACAAATTGCCTTTGATTTATTGTCCTATATTTGCTAACTCACAATGAAGGTGACAATGGTGATGACATGGCTCCCATGTAGATTTTGATGACATGAAAAAATGATGACACCTCAAAGGTAATCCTATACCATGACCTAGATGATGGTATATTAACTGATTCATGACCATATAAGCTTAAATGAAGACTTGACCGAGATGAGTGATGATGACCATGAGTGAATAGAGGGAGAAACGTTGACCTAGACAACAACCAATGATCAAATATGATTTCAAAACTTATTTGAAACTATAAAATTTGACCTAGGACCCCATCAACTAATCTTGAAAGAGTATATTTGATCTTTGGTGACTGATAGACACTAACATTGGCTCCAGCTGGGGATGGAAGCTCGTTTAGGAGGTGTTCTTGAAAGACACTAACATTGGCTCCAGCTAGGGATGGAAGCTCCTTTAGGGTGTGTCAAGAACACCATAGACCATGTAGCCTCATCCATTTGGAAATGGAGACAAAAATAAAACACTAGACACTCAAATGACTAACTGAAACAAAAACTAACTTTGACTCAACAACTTGACTATTGACTGAACTTACTTATGGAAGCAGACCATCGGGATCCTAAGGCCTTCACCTCGAGCTTCAAATCCTGATGATAACCACCCACCTACTGAAGATATATATATCATCATGCGACATGATCCCTCCAATGTAACCAATCCAACTAATGGATACTTACTTGAATCCTGCTCACACTTTCCTTGAACAGGCATAAGAAACAAAAGATAGGAAATTCAAAGTGTCCACTGAACATGTGCTCATGATTCATAAATACAATAATATTCATCTTCCCATATGTTTGCAACAAAATGGAAATAGGGTCTTCAAACTCATGCAAAATTCCTTTAAAATTTTCACCCAAAACTTTATTATCATTATCAAAATGAATGAGTTCATCTTGGTTAACTAAATCTTCCTTCATATCATTTCCAAAACAAGACTATGAATTTTCATAAAAGGTTTCAATAGGATAAATAATATCATATGCACAAACAAATATTTTTGATCATTCAAATCTGCAGTGAGACATTTTGGCACAGCAGCTTGGGTATCAAAAAGTTGTTTTTCATTCTTTGTAGGCACATCCTCTTGAAAACCTTCAAGTATAATAGCCATATCATATATATCAGGATTTTTATTTTGTGGATCAAAAAATTATGCTCTAGTCTCTTTAGATAATTCTTTTTGAAGACTATCATATTGATATTTATGATGGAAAACAATCTCTGGCACCTGATCCTCTTGCAACTATGGAATACTATGTACAAGAATTAGTTCACTACTTGCACCTTGATCACACAAAAACTGAGAAAATAGCTGCAATTTTTCACTTATCTCTGGAGAAAGGACATGGATATATACATCAAGTTCTTGATTGATTTCATGTTTAGCTAAAAGAGAAACTGTTGATGGTTGTAAGTTTTCTACATGTTGTAAATCCTCTTGATCATCATGACAACTAACCTGAGAAGAGAATTCATGAAGTGCCTCTAACATATCCTCATCATCCATAAATTCTAGATCCTCATCAATACTGAATGAAACCCTCAAAATGATCACAACAATCATGTACCAACAACAAATATGGATAGTACTCTTTATAATTTTCAAAGAAAACTGAATGAAAATCCTTTAAAGAACATATAATAGTTGGTCTCAATCATTCATACCATGTTATTGTTTTTTCTTCCAGAGTAGCCATAAATATATTCATTAAGAAATCCTCGGGAAACTTAACTTTAAGTCTATGTACATGCATATGAAACTTGATCAAGTGCAAGGCATCATCATCTTTCTTTTCATCTTTAAACATGGGAAGATAAGATAACCAATCAATACAAGGCATATTATTTTGAAAGCCAAGGATATGAGATCGATCCATAGGAGCATACCTTCTAACAGTTGAATCCATCTTGAAAAGAGTGAAGTCACCAAGAATTTCTTCAAGCTACCAGTTTTTGAATAGTGTAGTCACCATGAAAACTCTGAACTTTTGGATTCTTTGACACTGGAGTCGCTAGGTGAAAGATGCACAACCTTCTTGTTCCTGACCATTGTTCAACATCAACAATCAAAGCTAATCTTTATGGTTATTTCTCAGGAAAGATTTAACCTTTGCTTCCCTGACAATGGTGACAAAAATGTTATCACTCCCTCCATTGCCCAAGGCTAAGAAAGGAGACTGAAGGAGGTAACCACAAATAAATCTTTAGATTTGGTAGCTAGCCCTACCAAACCAGAGAGGGGTATCTCAATGTCACTTTTATTGTCAATGAGATGACTGGATATGTAATGATCTTAGGATAGATAAAAGCTCAAAGAATTAGGGTTTTGTTTTTAATTTTGCTGGATAGAAATGTCAGTCAAGGAACTCGGTTTAGGTTTTAGGTATGATTTCAAATGAACATCTACAGAGATGAAGATGAGGATAGGTAGGTATACTTAGAAAGATACTTAGATTGTCATTGTGGTATAGGGTTTGAAAAGAGAGAGAGAATCAGAATGAGCATATTACATGAGTTCATTCATTAGAGGAAGTAGAACAAATTTATCAAAATATTATAAAACATGCCACAAAAAGAAAGAATTATGTTCATAGACTCATAATATTTAACATATAGAAGTATAAATTTGATTTCATGGAAGCATAAACATTCAAATTTATTGTATTAATGAGAAAAAAAAATTCTAATAAGCATACCATTGGAGTCCCAAAATAATAGCTGCAACATGTCTTTGATTTCACTGAAAAGGATTGTGCATAAGCTCCACAACTGCAATATCAACTATCCAACCCCTAAAAATTACTTGAGTTGGACTACATATAGAAAACAGAGAATATTCCACCTCATTGGGTCGAAACCTAACCCAAAATACATCATAAATGCACCTAATGAGTCATTACCTATAATTTAGGGAAGTTAGAAACAATCCCCCCAAATTTAGCTAATAACTAGGAGTATTTGTCTCCTTGAGTAATTACATGATTCCTCAACAATGAGGGGAAAAAACAAACTCCTTATCCAAAAAATAGCTCATGGGACAACTGTAACCTTGATTTCTTGACCAATTTGCATTGACACATGTCCAGAAATAATCCAAGGTAGAAGCGTCGCGCCAGACATAGAAGCGTCACACTTTTTAGCAAAAGCATATCACCACTTTGAGGGTGTTTTTAGGTGACTTTAAGGAATCCTTCTGTTGCTCTAAATATTGGGATAGGTATACCTAGATGTCTTCTATCCAAGAAAACCTTGAAACTGAGGAAATACCTTCTGCGAGGCCTTCAAAAATTCATTTTTCTGATCTTACTCCAGAAGTGTCGTGTATAGGGAAAAACAGTGGCAGAAGCATGAAAAACATGGTTTTTTAAAGTTTTTCTCCAAAACTGGGAGGTTTCATGAAAAAATAATACTATATATGGAATTTAAATTTCAATAGAAATCCAACCATGTAGAAAAGTTATCATTTGGAGCCTCTAAGGAAAAGTGTCGTGCAGCTATGTCATGCTTCTGTACAACTGAAATTTCCAAAATTTCCCAATAATTTTTTCCAAAATTTTTCTGCAGACATAGTAGGGCCCATAGATGCATCAATATATCTTAAACCATAATGGTTTTTGTAAAAATAAGAGATTTTATTGTGATTTGGTATGTTATCAACATACACCTCCTCTAGTGTTCAAAAATACTTTCCCATTTGTTCATAATCCAAGTTTGAAGTTGGTCTCCAAATTTTGCAAAAATGTAGCATGCTCTTTAAGAGGGGTTTTGAAGCCCTTCCGAGAATGTTTTTGTGCTGCAGGTGGTATGGTTGGAAATATTTGGATGCTTGATACACAATGGAGTCATCAAGTATTGCAAACCCCTACTCCAAACCCTTGAAAATTTTACTTGAAGACAACCTATTCAAAGGTGCAGAAAATGACCTCGAGCAACTGTGTTTTGGGAATTTCACTCAAATCATAACACATGTGCATAAACTAAAGGAGGTTTTTGTTATTTGGTCTATTATTGACAAAACAATCCTTCACGTTTTTCAAATTCATCTTCGTTACTTCATAAATTAAATTTGAAGTAGGATTTTCCCTGTGTGAAATGTAAACCCCTAGAAAATTATAAAAAAAAATTGAAAAAGAAGCCATGGGTCTTAGTTGGCTCAAACCTGGAAAATTTCCCTCATTTTTTGTAATTTTTCTTCTCATTTTCCATGGTGTTTGTTTACAAAAATGAAACCCTAGTTTTATGTGAAGGAAAGGGAAGGTGAAAATTAGGAAAACAGAGGATGATGATACAATGGATTTAGGGATAGAAATGAGTTGGAATGGAGTTAGGTAAAAATCTCTAAAATTTTGGGGAAGTAGGATGGTGAGTTAGAAACACAATGCAAGTGAAAGTTTTGGAAATGGGTATGGGAAAGAGGGAAAAAAAGGTTAAAGCACAGAGTTAACCTAGTTTTCTCTGCAAAAGCGTAGTGAGAACTAGGGTTTAAGTGAAAATGGGGGTCATGAGAGGTATGAATGATATGTAGTTATTACGTAAGGTGTATGAGTGATGTGCAAAGGTTATTAGGTGGTAAAACTAGGAATTTTCCAACTTAAGCAAGCCAACATCAATGAAACCAAAAATGTGTTTGAAAACCCTAGAAGAGGGAATCCACCCTTTGGTGAAGAAATTCACTTGAAAGAGAGTTGAGGAATGTTCACTTACTAGCTTGGACGCATCTGAAACTTGAGCAATGATGAACTCACCCTTTTGATGGCTTTAGTAACATCATATTGTACTCTGAGAAAAAATTATTTTGAAAAACATTGACCATGTAGCATACTTCTTGAGAAAGCACAAGTTGCCTTTACTTGATTTTCCTATCTTTTCTAACTCCCAATGAAGGTGGCAATGGTTATGACATGACTCCCATGTACATTTTTATGACATTAACACATGATGACACATCAAATGTAATCCTAGACCATGACCTAGATGATGGTATATTAATGGATTCATGACCATATATGCTTAAATGAAGACTTGACCGAGATGAGTGATGACGACCATGAGTGAATAGAGGGAGAAATGATGACCTAGACAACAACCAATCATAAAAATTGTATTTGAAAACTTACTTGAAACTATAAATTTTACCTAGGACCCTATCAAGTAATCTTGAAAGATTATATTTGATCACAGGTGATTGACAAACACTAACAACTTGGATGAAGGTTTCTATGTGTTTTGAGTTGTAATTAATATTAGCTCCAATTCCCAAAAAAATTATGATTCTCAATAGATATTCTTCTCGAAGTGTAATAAATTTTTCTTCAACCTTAATTTCATGATTTAAAATGTAAATTTCGAGAGTTGTAACATTTTCTTCCTTCATAATTCAGCATGAGTATATGTCAAAAGGGAATTATATATATATATATATATATATATATATATATATATATATATATATATATATATATATATATATATATACAAAGAGAGAGAGAGAGAGAGAGAGAGCACTTTATAAAGACACTGCAATACTAGAGATTAATAAAGGCTAGAATTGAATATCAAGCCCTTGAAGAAGGAATATGGAGGCTAGAAAAGCTCCTTGAAACCATGAATAAGAGTTCAAAGGATTTAATATCACTATAGAGACTGAAGAACTAGACTTTAGTGTGGAGGAAATTCACAAATATAGTGATCTTAAAGATGGAAATTTACAATTATACAGATGATAATGAGTAGATGATAAGAGTGTATAGGAGGAACAATTAGCTAAATAATAAACTCATACAAAGTTTGAATAAATTGCAAAGGTAGATACATAACGAAAAAGGTTAAAAACAAGTGGAAAAACACACTCAAATAGAGAGTGTCATGGAAGATCGATACATTTTAGAATAATTACTAGAAGTTAGAAATACCATTGCTCTCCACCTCAATCAATGAATGTGTCTTATAATTCTAAAGATACATTGAGTATTCCAAAGGTATATCCATTTATCAATTAAACATGGGGCTTAACTCAATGAACCTCTAACATATCACATGAGATCATATCATATTAAACAATACACTTAATTTAAGTACATATTATTGGAAAATACCTCTAAAAACCAGATTATTACCCCCCTACCAATAAAAAATGAATACACCTTCCCAATTTAAAAAGCCCCTACTTTCAATATATATTATAGGTCTCCATTTTTTCATTAAATTTTTTTATACCCATGTATATTTTTTCATTAACTTTGAGCACCATTTTTTATACTTGCCAATATAAAAACCATTTACCCCCTATATATCCCCCAATATATTATGTCATTTTTTACTCATTATATATCCCCCAATATGAACCCACGTGTTATGGTATTGCTCCCGCAGTGAAGCCCCCATGGGACTAAATAAGAAATAATGGAAAAGGAATATTGTGAGAAGAGCTCCAAAAAATTAATCCATCTATGTTTGATTGTGAGGATAAAACAAGAAAATACGTTCAAGCATAGTTGTTGTGTATGAGGAATTATTTTTAATTACACGAATATTTAACTAACTTAGAATTTATAATTGCTATAAATCCCTGAGGATATGCTTGAATTTTTTGGGACCAACAAAGGAAAGAAAAGGTAATTAGTGAAAAAAAATATTTCTTGGAAGAAATTTAAGAAATAATTATTAGTTTAAGAAATATGCCCAGTAGAAATATATTTTGAACCATTATTATGACAAGATAATGTAGAGGTTATGTAAGTTGAAATTACAAAACATGAATATGGTGTTGGAATTATGGCTAATGTTTTTTCCTTGATGGAAACATGCTCAATAAATATGTACTTGATGTCAACATATGATGATAATGGAACTCATAAAGATTGGTATAGATGCTACTTAAGCTATGAACATATAATTGACAGTTAAGAGACAGATGGATTATAAAGTTGAAGTTTGAGAAACTGTATGTGGGTCCTATAAATAAGATGTAATATTCCCAATTAGTCATAAGCTAATTGGAATATCCATTTTTGTTTATTTCCTTTTTTGAAGAATAAAAGAGCAAAGGAGGTCCATAATACTCCTTAATAATGAATAAATCAATGCCAAATGTAAAAAGGCTAAATCTTGGATGTTTAAATAAGCACTCTTAGGTGTGAAAGGGACTGGATATTTTGACTGGGTCAACCTTGACCAAATCTACAACACTGTCATCGAGGAGTGCCCATCAATGAGACACAACACAGTTTTAGATGGAGATGCTTGGTGTGAAAGATGTGATCTCATTGGAAGTTGTTTAGGGTTTGCAAGCTCTTAACTTATAAAATGAAGAGGAAGGTAGCATTAGAAGGTTGTTGATGATATTGGATTTCTGAATATATTGTCTGTTTAGACATATATATTTCTTTGGTTGTTTAGCCTAGATTGCAAATGTTATTTAGCATTGGGTGTTCCTAATCGAGAATCCCACCCCTCCCCATTAAGTAGCTCTTGGGAGGGTCTTGTTTTTCATAGTCCACTATCTGACTGAATGCTAAGCTTCTTCCTTCAACTACAACGCAGATCTTGTTGAGGGTTTGGTTGTCTTTTCAAGTTGTAGCAAGTGGAAGCTACATCTTTTCAGATCTAGGCCATTTCAGTGATCCTTTTCAGTGGAGGAGGCTTCTATCCCATTGGGAGGAGAGTATTGGACATATTGAACTTAATTTTCTGATCTTGGCATGTGGCCAACCACATTTTGACCCCTACAGCGCAGTTTTACTTCCAGATCTGCGTTATTCCTGTAGGTGCAGTTACAGGGTGTTTTGGCACACCATTTGGAGAGTTGGTTTTCAAGTGTTGGGGATCTGCCCTTCACTTTGGAAATCCATTGGAGGAGATATATCTATTGTTAATATTAGATAAAATCTGAATATTTCTAAGTATGTGAGTATTTCTGCAGATCTAAAAACTTAGATCTTAGATCTACTGCTTGTACATGGTGTTTTGCTAAAATCCCCAAGGGGGATTGGTAGAGGAGCCTATATAGTGTATGGATCTATTATAGATATGACTTTTCATGCACTTATTTGATCTAGATCTAATGTGTAATCTAAAAAATGTTTCAAACCAATAAAATAATGTTGTAAGGCTTTTTCCAGTCTTAATACATGGTTGCAACACCTCTTTTTGAGGATTTTCTCTCATTGGAGACTTGTATTTCCTGTTATGCATCATATGGGCCATCTTCTACATCTATTTTTATGTTGTAAATACATTTGGAAGGTCTCCATATGGGCCTCTTACGTTTTATTTGATGATCTATGTTATTTTCCTGCATATCTGCATTATATTGTTGCATTCCCCATTTGGGAATATTACAGTGGTATCAGAGCATAATATTGGCACAAAATCTACTTTACAAGAAGCCCATATATCTTCTGAAGAGGAATAGCCTCTTACTGACAGAGAGAAGAGGTATCTAAAGAGAAGACACAAGAATTTTGATTACAAAAATGACAATGAAGACAAGGGTAAAGCCCCTATATCTGGAGGTTAAGACAAAGAAGGAAAGGATTTTCCTAAGATCCTTCTTAGAGCCATGCAAGATCTTGATAGAGAATCAAAGAGATGAGAATGGACAGAATCAAGGAATCTCCTAAAGGATTTCATCTTGGGGAAGGCTATGGCATGTCTCACCACTAGAATGATCAACCAGTGCATCAGCCACAAGTTTCCTAATGCTCTACCATGCCTACATTTTTGGCTGTGGGAAATGAAGGGTTTCAAGAGCATGAATCCCTGGAAGACTATTTTGAGGAATATGAGTCTCAAAATCAGAGATTCATAGGTCACTTGAGTTTTCAGGAATTTTGTCACCTCAAGGAAAGTAGAAGACCAAGGCATCATCCTAGAGGTGGTGGATTCATTTAGAATCATGATCGACACCACACTATGGGAAAAAAAAATTTACCCAATTTTTATGGGTCATCCAAGTGTTTTTCCAAATCTTGGGTAGAAAAACTTGACATCTACTTTCAGCTGAAAAAATTCCCAGAGATGGAGGCTATGAAGATTGCAGTGCTGCACCTTGAAGGTGAAGCACATGACTGGTGGTTCCATGGCTTGTCTACATTGGTTTATACCAATGTGACTGCTTATTGAGTGTTCACTAGAAGTATTGTGTAAATATTTGATAGAAGAAATCCATAGGCACCATTCATGAGCCTTGCAAAGTTGAAACAACCAGGTAACATAGAAACTTACATCTCTAAATTTTAAGACTTTCTGTTATGGTTCCTAATTTGTTTACATCAAGAAAGGTGTACATGTTCATTGATGGTTTAGATGAACCTTTTCATGGGTTGTTTAAATATACCAAGCCCAATACCCTACATGATGCTATTGAAAGGGCTAGATACCTTCAATATTCCTTGCCAAAAGCAAAGGAAAATTTTCAGCATAAGCCCTCTTTTCCTTCAAAGGTAAAGGGAGAAAAAGTTGTTCCTTTAAAGGAGAGCTCATACAAGAAGCCTCTTGATGATGAAGTCCAAAGAGATCTAAGAAGAAGGAATCTTTTCTTCACTTGCCAAGAATTATGGGTACCTGGACATAGATGTGCAGCTGGAAAATCACATTAGATAGAGGTCTTCTCAGATGATGAGGAGGAAGAAGAAGATGAACCAAGAAGAGGTCACAGCGCTGACACTGTAGGAGTGGAGCCAACACCATCAAGAGATGGGAATGGTGCATTTTCCCCTATTGGAGGGGCTCTTGCATCTTTGAGAGGAGTACCTAAGTACTTGACCTTAAGATTTCAAGGTTCCATCTTGAATCAGAGGGTTTCTATATTGGTTGATAGTGGGGCTACCCACAATTTCATTAATGCCCATCTAGTGCAAAGGAGGGAAATACCCACTGACGCTTTTGAGGGATTCTATATTTTGGTCCTAGGATATAGAATAATGAAATGCATGCATTATGTCCCATCCTTATCAGTCACCATGGGAACATATACACTTATTGATCACTTCTTTGTGGTTGACATACCTGACACCAATGTGATATTGGGTGTTCAATGGTTGATTACATTGGGAAAAGTCACCACTAATTGAGAGGCTTTGAAATGGAATGGGTATACAAGAAGAGTGGTAAGACTCAAATGATCAAATTCATGCATACTTATCCCTCACATACCACTTCCACACAGAAATCAGAGATGGATTTTCATAGTGGAAGCAAGGACCTTACAGTCCCATCTATCATGCTCATAAGATTGTTGCATGGGACACTATTATCTAGTGGCAAACCATCTGGGAGGCCACCTGATTCAGATTTTGTGGGAGATGTCTCACAACATGATGCTCCAAGCATAGATCCAGGAGGGATTAGAGCATTAGAAGACCATAAGACAGTGTTGGGAGTCCTGGGTAGGCTCAAGGAGGAGGGAGATCTTATCCCAACATCATCATTACCCACTCTCATTTCAGATTCAGTGTTGTGGGAGGAGAATAAAGGAAGGGATGTCCTTCAAACATGTACCTTTGGCATGGGAAATTTCAAGGAAGAGAGCAGCCACATGAAAGACATTTCATTTTATGGATCATTAGCGCTGTCATTCTTGGGTAGTTTAGATCCATATTGGAAATCCCAACTGTTGGTGGATTACTCCAAGGATCTTCATACATGCATGATACTTGATGACCAGCCACATAAAGAGGGATATTCAGTCCAAGAAGGGCTCATATATCATCATGGTAGGATCTTCTTATCTAGAGCCTCTAAGCTCAAGGAGAAGTTGCTACAAGGGGCCTATGAAGAGTTATGTTTCAACCACACATATTCCATGAAGATCTACAACATCATCATGAGAAGATTTGATTGGGAAGGCTTTGGAGGAGAACTACATCGGCATTTTCAAGAATGCATGAACCATGTGGAGTTGGGACATCACCATGACTCCATGAAAGAGTCAATTCAGTCATCTCTTCCTTCTGTTGAGAGAGGGGATAGATCTATGCACCACTCCATTTGTATGAGGAGGATTGTTGGTGAAGAACATACTCATGTAAATCATGTTTTATTTTCTAATTGTAAGTATTCTTTTACCATGTATATGTAGGCCATAAATCCAAGAAGGAGTATTGTACCTTATAAACTTCATGGCTAACTTTGGGCCACAAAAATTTATGAACATGGCCACTCCCTTGGAGATCAAAGGGAGATTTTGTTTCATGATGGGTGCATTCCTAAAGCACCAAATATATCTCACACTTTCAACCATATTGAGATGACATGGGCAGAAATTAAGTGGTGGGAAAACCACTTACCACATCTTCATCTAATGTAGTCAGGAGATGCACTGTGTTGGTTCCACATGTGGGACTATGACCCAGCTCCATATGCACAAATTTTTGTTTCTATGTATGTTGTTTTGATCCCATATATAGTGATATAATTGTACTTTTTATGGGGATGTATGGAGGGAGGATGGAAGGTATGCATGTGCCCTATGGGATGGAAACTCTCCATGTACCTTATGCTACATGTTTTAGGGAGAACATTGGGCAAACCATGTTTGTTTCATTTGAACTTTTGTCTCCTTATGGGATGGACTATTTGCATCTCATGAGAAATTTGGAGGAAAAATTCATGGAGGGATGGATTGGTGAAAACTTAGCTTATGGAGGAAGCCTATCACATGTTCGTGTCACCAATAGAGGAGGAGAAGAGTTTCAACACTCACCTTATCAGTTGCTTGAGGACAAGCAACATTTGGGAGGGTAGGAATGAAATATTCCATATTAGTCCTAAGCTAATTGGAATATCCATTTTTGTTTTTTTTCTTTGTTTGAAGAATAAAAGAGCAAAGGAGGTCCATAATACTCCTTAATAATGAATAAATCAATGCAAAATGTAAAAAGGCTAAATATTGGATGTTAAAACAAGCACCCTTAGGTGTGAAAGGGGTTGGATATTTTGAATGGGTCAACCTTGACGAAATATACAACGCTGTCATGGAGGAGTGGCCATCAATGAGGCACAACGTAGTTTTAGATGGAGATGCTTGGTGTGAAAGAAGTGATCTCATTGGAATTGGTTTAGGGTTTGCAAGCTCTTAAATTATAAAAGGAAGAGGATGGTAGCATTAGAAGGTTGTTGATGATATCGGATTTCTGAATATATTGTCT
This sequence comes from Pinus albicaulis, assembly GCA_034641835.2. NCBI lineage: Eukaryota > Viridiplantae > Streptophyta > Pinopsida > Pinales > Pinaceae > Pinus > Pinus albicaulis. Next base: position 241,709,606 of record CM076570.1, read on the forward strand.
ATTTATACATATAGATTTATTTGGTTGTTTAGCCTAGATTGCAAATGTTGTTTAGAATTGGGTGTTCCTGATCGAAAATCCCACCTCTTCCCATTGAGTATCTCTTGGGAGAGTCTTGTATTGCATAGTCCACTATCTGGCTGAAGGCCAAGATTCTTATTTCAAGTACAACATAGATCCTATCGAGGGTTTGGTTGGCTTTGCAAGCCACAACAAGTGTAAGCTAGATCTTTTCAGATCTAGGCCATTTCAGTGCTCCTTTTCAGTGGAGGAGGCTTCTATTCCAATGGGAGGAGAGTATTGGATATATTGAGCTTCATTTCTAATCTTGGCATGTGGCCAACAACATTTTAACCCCTACAACATAGTTTTACTTCTAGATCTGCGTTATTATTGTAGGTGCAATTGTAGGGTGTTTTGGCACACCATTTGGAGAGTTGGTTTTCAAGTGTTGGGGATCTGCCCTTCACTTTGGAGATCCATTGGAGGAGATCTATCTATTGTTCATATCAGATCAGATCTGAATATTTCTGAATATCCGATTATTTCTACAGATATGCAGACTTAGATCTTAGATCTACTACTTGTACATGGTGTTTTGCTAAAAACCCCAAGTGGGATTGATAGAGGAGCCTATATAGTGTATGGATCTATTATAGATATGAATTTTCATGCACTTATTTTCTCTAGATCTAATGTGTAATCTACAACATTTTGCAGACCAATAAAATAATGTTGTAAGCCTTTTTCCTATCTTAATACATGGTTGCAACACCTCTTTTTGAGGATTTTCTCTCATTGGAGACTTGTATTTCCTGTTATGCATCTTATGGGCCATCTTGTACATCTATTTTTCTGTTATAAATACATTCAAAAGGTATCCATATTGGCCTCCTGCTTTTTCTTTGATGATGTGCATTATTTTCCTGCATATCTGCATTATATTGATGCATTCCCCATTTGGGAATATTATATAAGAGTTGCATACATGGGCATTTCTTGTGAAGAAAAGTAGCATACAGAATCTGAACCATGGAAATCTGGATACCAGGGATCTTTTCTATGGTATTGGCCCATAGTAATGAGAATGAGAATGATTATTTGATCTTGTAGAAAGACACTGCCAAGGTATTTACCTGAGGTATTCGATAAGGAAAGTAATACATAGATAGATGGAGATCAAGGTGTTGTGTGTGAAAGTATTTGGTTATCTATGAATGATGATATGAAACAAGTGTGCTTGAGGGAACAAGGAAAAGACTCAGATCTGAAAGATATGAAGCATGTTAACATATATGCTTGATTGATTTATTCATTACAAATTCCTAAGTAATTAACAATGATAGATATGTACTTATAATGATGTATTCAAAAGTCTGCAGTTTTGATAGTAAAGGTTGTGGAGAGTGAAGTTATGTTTTGCAACAAAAATTTTTAGATCTATATGCATGTTTGTCTTTGGATAGTCGCATACATATGTGGATCTGTTTCTAGGCAGTCATGTATAAATATTGCTAATTTATTCAGTATGTTGAGATATGTATGAAAGTATTATGCATGGTAGTAACGTACACACATCGATATGTTTCATTGATGTCATGTATATTCTTTAGGGTTTTGAAGTGAGTAATTATGACATTTGATCAGTTATGTTCTAATTGTTGTTGTTTGTCGATGATGTCTCTATCTTCATGATATTTGTTTGATAGTATTGATTGTTTTTGTTTTTCATGATTGGAATATTGGTTAGTTATGATGCTACAATTTTGTGATATTTTATTGGTTCAGTGGCCTATGATTGATTTAGTACATGATCTAGTGATTGATTCAAAATTATAGTTACTCATGATTCATCTTGTCGTAGTTTAAGATTTATATGCATGTGTTATATAGAGGAGGAACGTACATTCGTGAGTCTCATTCAGTACGGTCACATACATAATTTTTTTTTTTTGCTTCTGGTTTGGTTCTACATTTAGAGATTTGATGCTTCATAAAATCAATTTATTTGGAGTGTTAGAATGCCTCAAATTCATTCCTTTAGTTTGACATGTTTTTTTGGTATTATTATTTATATTAGTCTAGTTTGAAAAAATAATGAAAGGTGGCCTACATATTGTTTGATGGTTGTTTCATAAGTGGATATAGTCTAAAATATTATAAAAATTATTCCGCAAGGAGCTAAGGGTTGCAACCTTTAGAAAAGTGGTAGGACCTCCCTTCTGGTAGGAGCAGGTAAAAGAGGTCAGGGGGTTGTAGCTTCCTTCCATTGGGTGTTGGATAACGTGAGAAGTTGTAGCCTTCTACAGGTGGGTTCCTATATACTAATAAGAGTCTACATTTGTACAAATGTAATGAATTTTGGTTTTCAAACTCATGTGGTGATCATTTTTTAAGGAGCTTTCCGGATTATCCACATTGCTAGAGAACGAATGTCATGAATATTTTTCTTTATAAGAAAGAAGACAAAGATAGCAATAGTGATGATTTTCTCCCACATTTGGTTTGCACCTAAAATCCTAGTGTTCTATGTGTGTCTCCCATTTGTTGTGATTTATTTACATTATTTCCCACATACTGAAAATTAATTAATCTAGTGATCAACGATTAATGATAAGCATCTGATAGAATACATGAAAAATCAGTAAATTGGATATACATTTGTTTCCTTATTTGAGGTAGCATACATACACGGGTTTGTTTAATAATAGTAACATACACATTTCAGAATATTAAATTTAAAATTTTGAGTTTAAAATACTGATTCGACACCCCCCCCCCCCCCCCCCCCATGTTTATAATTTTTCGCAACAATTGGTACCAGACCAAGTCCCTCAAAATAAGCTCGATCGCTTAGAGGGAGATCCATCAAGATGAACAGTCAAGAGGGAGTATCTTCTATCAAGCCATCTTTGTTTATTGGAACTAACTTTGTATTTTGGAAAGTCAAAATGAGAGAATATTTTCAGTCACTTGGAGTTGATTTATGGGAAATCGTTGAAGGATAATATCAATACCCATCCTCCATTCCCACAGATGGTTTATTGGAACTAACTTTGTATTTTGGAAAGTCAAAATGAGAGAATATTTTCAGTCACTTGGAGTTGAATTATGGGAAATCGTTGAAGGATAATATCAATACCCATCCTCCATTCCCACAGATGATGCGGGGAAGAAAAAATATGACACCAATGAAAAGGTAGTCAATTCTCTCTTAGGAAGCTTAATTAAATCAAAATTTATGAATTTCATGCAACTGAATACCACAAAGGCTATAGTTGACAAGATTATCCAAAGTTATGAAGGTGATACTAAGGTTAAAAAATTTAAAATTCAAACGTTTAGAATTCAATATGAGGCTCTTAGAATGCATGATGATGAAAGTATTGAATTTTTTTTCCTTATAGTAGGTGAGATCGTTAACTCAATGAAAAATATACCTCAAAGTTCTATTCGAAAGTCCCTTCCATTCAAGAAATGTAGGATTTGAAGAATATCACTGTTGAAAATATCCATGGGATTTTAAAATCTTGTGAAATGTGAAAATGGGGTTCATAAGATATCAGAGCAGCAACATTCAAAGCTACATACAAAGGGATAGAAAAGGAAGAGCTTCAGGAAACAAGTTACATTTTAGCGAAAGAAGAAGCGAATTTTGTGATGAAACTTTAGTTAGGAACTAGAAGGCTTAGAGGTAAGCTTCCTTTAAAAAAAAAAATATGTGGAAGTGTAGGCCACTACACTTCTAAATGACCTTATGAACAAAATCATGAGAAAAGGAATAATTTTCCAAAAGGGAATGTTAAAAGAATTTTTGATAGCAGGAAATTTTTTATACTCATGAAGATAGTGAATATTCATCCAATAATGAGGATCTTGAATCTAATCAAGATTATAAGTTTCATATGGCATTTAAATAAAAATGTGTAGATGAATTTGATGATGTATTTATGGATGATCTAGAAGAAAAGAAAATTTGTATGTATAAGGAAAATACTCTTGTTGAATAAATAACTCCGCTAAACATTTTTCTGGAAGAAGCTAAATTAGTTGAATAAGTTTTGAAGAAACAAGTTCTAGAAAAGGGAAGGAACTGTGAAAGTTTAGAACTTGAAATAGTGGGTCTAAGAAATCAACTTGAGAAAACAAGGGCTCTAAAATTGAGATTTTATAAAGGATCTGAGACTTTATAAGGAATCATCAAAGTGCAACGCTCTCCTCTAATAAAGACAGGTCTTGGATACACTTCAAATGGTGAAACATAAAAAACTTTGAAATATTATTAAACAAGTACAGGAAGCTACATTGATGCAATAAAAGAAAGCAATCATTAGAATTGTAGTTTTCAACGAAATAATGAAGGATCAATTTCTTCTCGTGAAAATAAACCTTACCATAATAAAAAGAAAAGTTACTCAAGAAGGTATTATACTCCTAGGTATTCCTACTTCATTGGTCAATTCTCCACTCACAATTTTGGTCACAACGTTATTCATTGTGTTGCTTATAAGACTATTATGACTAGAGAAGCAAGAAAAAAAAGAATGAGATCGAGGGAAATAAATATTATTAAAATGTTTTCTCACCTCTTCAATATTAAATTGAATGTTTTCTTTGCAATATTTTTTTTCATAAAGAAGCTGAATGCAGAAGCATAATGGGACCATCTTACCAACATGAACAAAATACAATACCTCACAACGTATCGAAAATGAAAATTATAGATACTGAAAATTGTGGTCTAGATTTGTATGTTGGAGATCAAGAAAATATATGTTACATTGAAAGAGAATGTTCAAAGCATATGACAGGTGAAAAATATAATTTTATTTATTTTAATGAAATAAATAAAGAAAATAATGTAAAATTTGGTAAGAACTCACCTTTTGCTATCAAAGGAAAATGAATTATGTTATTGAAAAAAGGGTCAAGGCTAGAAATGTATTATTTTTTGATGGACTAAGACATAACTTATTAAGTGTTACTCAAATGTGTGATCAAGGGCATGAACTTATTTTCAGATCAAATAATTGTGTGCTAAGAAATATGGATACAGGAAATATCATAATGAAGGGAACAAGAACTCCAGGCAATGTCAATCCCTTAGAACGCGACCAAGAGCATTGTTATTTAAGTAAATTTGAAGGAAGTTATCTTTGGCACAAAAAGTTGGGGCACCTTATATTTTCTCAATTATACTAACCAAGCAGAATGAAAGCATTTCTTGACTTGCCCAACTTCTCTCCACCTAAAAACAACATCTGCAAATCATGTCAATTTGATAAGCAAATGAGAGTCTAGTTTAAAGATAAAGAAGGTACTTAAAGTAAGCCAATTGAACTTATTCATATTTATTTTTGTAGTCCTATGAGAAATAAGTCTCGTCATGGTGAAAAATAATTTATATTATTCATTGACGATTTTACAATAAGGTGTTGGATTGACTTACTAAAAAACAAGGATGAAGCATTTCATAAATTTAAATTATCCAAGGCTCTCATAGGAACTGAGTTAGATTTGAAAATCAAATGTCTTAGATGTGATATAGGAGGAGAGTTTATATTAGATGAGTTTTTCATTTTTTGTGAAAAAAATGGCATCGAAAGACAATTTTCCATAGCTAAGACTCCTTAACAAAATGGAGTGGTAGAAAGAATGAGCATAACTGTCCAAAAAAGGGCATTTGTCATGCTTGATGAGTCAGGAACACCTCATACATTCTAAGGAGAATAAGCACATACAGACGTGGATATACTTAAAAAATATCATGTTCTAATAAACAATGACAAAAATCCACATGAACTATGGTTTGGTAAGCCTGAAACTGTCAAACACTTTAGAATTTTTGGAATTAAATTTCACATTAAAAAAATGATAATAAGCTTGGAAATTTTGAATATAGAGTTGATGAAGGAATCCTTCCTAGATACTCTTCTAGAAGAAGGGGATATAAACGTTATAATAAATGGCTTCAATTTTTTTTTGAATGCATAGATGTTGTGATTGATGAAGCATCCACATGTACCAAAAGAGAAGCACCGACAGATGAAGAACCTCTCCCTACTACAAACAAAAAGGTTTTAGGAGAAGGAAATATAGAAGCATCAAAATAAGGAAATGAAAATATAGATACATCAGAAAAGAATCCTTCAAGGTATGTTCATAAAAATCATCTTGAATCTTAATTTTAGGTGAAAAGGAAGTAGGAATAAAAACTAGAAGAACTCTTGTTGGAACTTCTAGTTACTTAGCCTTATTATCTGCAATTGAACCTCAAAATGTGAGTCATGCAAGCAAAGATGAATTTTTGGTTAAGGAAATGCATGAAGAAATTGATCAAATAGAAAATAACCATACATGGGAATTATTACTAAGGCCTCATGATAAAAATGTTATTGGCACAAAAAAGGTTTTCGAGAACAAACTTAGTGAAAATGGAGAATTAATTCGAAACAAAGTAAGACTTGTATGAAAAGGATATGCTCAATATGTTACTAAAGTTATGAACATATAATTGATAGTTCAGAGACAATTGGATGATAAAGGTGAAATTTGATAAAGTATACGTGGATCCTATAAAGAAGAGTCGTGTACATATGCAGTTCTCACAAATCAAATTTGCGTACAGAATCCGAACCATGGTAATCTGGATACCACTTATCTTTACCATGGTATTGGCCCATAATAGTCAAAGCGACAATGGTTTTTTGATCCAGTCAAAATACACTACCAAGGTATTTACCTGAGGTATTGGCTAAGGAAAATATTATATAAAGAGATGGAGATCAATTTTTTTTGTGTGCAAGTATTCAATTGTCTATGAATGATTTGATCTGAAACAGGTGTGCACCAGGGAGCAAGGAGAAGACTCAGAGCTAAAAGATCTAAAGTATGTTGACATATATGCTTGATTGATTTATTCATTACAAATTTCTAAGTAACTAAAAATGATATATTTTTTCTTGTAATGATGTTGTATTCATAACTTTTTAGTTTTGACAGTAAAGGTTGTGAAGAGTAAAGTTATTTTTTGTAGTGAAAGTTTTCAGATCTATTAGGTCCCCATAATTTTCTAGATTGGCAAGAACAAATGAACAGGGGTAACATCAGACCAATCTTTGGAGTCCTAGGACCTAGCCTTCCTGGACATAGAGAGGGAACTCTCTATACTTGTGTGAAAGATGTAATCTTTGATAAGTTTTAGGGTTTTGACTTTAGGCTAGTTATTAGGTTCAGGGTTTGTTTTTTTGGTTGGTTGGGTAGGTTGTCAAGAAGATTTAATAGAATAAGAGAGTTTGAACCATTGGGCTATGGAGTCTACAAAGTTCTTGATAATTTTAATAATGGATCAAGGGTGTATCACAGGGCAAGTCTAACATGGTCAAATGGATCTAAAAGCTTATGTGAATGAAATGAACATCAAATTTGTGAACATAGTAGGTGCAAAAGAACAGTTAAGAATCCTTCAAAAAATACCTTAACAAGAATCACCTTTAAGACTACTAAGCATGAAGAAATAATGAAAGACCAGGCATACCAATAAATTTTTTGATTAAACAGTAGAAAGTAAGCATTAAGACAACAATCCAGTGAACAATAGAAGGCAAGAAAATTGTAAATCTTCTAGTGATTTCACCTTCAAACTAAGAAAACATTTAAAATAGAAACATAGCAGAGATCAAAGAATAGGGAACTCCTAACTTCATTAATCAAGATATGAAGACCTCCAAATCAACTATTTAGGATAAACAAAAGGGCATGGAAAATCATAGACCTCTTTAGCTAAACCTAATTAGCAATACTTCAAATTAAAAGACCTTAAAAACAATGTTTAAGTAATAGCCAAGAGCAGGGCTAACCATAAAACTACTTCGACATTTTATTAATTGAATCATTCTTAAGATAAACAAACATAAGTGGGTTTAGAAAGCAACTAAGAATTCTCTAAACTGACCTAGTAGAGGAAAACATAGAAGCAATAGAGAACAAACAGAGCTAAGGTGCCTCTAAACAACATTTCTTAGCCTAAAATTTATGTCCTAATGCAATACAAATATGGGAAAAAATGATAACATAAGATAAAAAGAACTAAATAAGGAACACATCACCATTAACTATGCTCATGAATCCTGCAAGTAAGCTTTCTCCATTGTCAAGCAAGTCATGCCATACACAAAAACCAAAGCCAATTTCTCTTCAATCTAAAATTATATCTATTTCTCTCAATAAATATCCAACATGTACAATGAGGCCTCAATGCTGTATTTAACAAGCAAGGAGGACCAAAAACCCTAACTAGGGTTTCCAAAATGTCATAAATACATCATAAATGCCAAATTTGTCCATTAAGACCATGCAAGGCTCAAGGCACAAAATATCTAATGCAATAAATAAAAAATAACTTATAACACCTAACTTTGGAGTGATTTTCCCAAAAAACCTCAAAATATCTATTTGCCATAAATATTTGTCTTTTGTTGAGTTTTTGGCAAGGGCACAGCGCCTGCACTGGAAAACTAGGTCACCTTGCAACTGAGTTTTGAAGGCGTTTCTGATGTCAAAATGAGCTTCGTGATAGCTCGTTGGAAATATTGTCAAGTCTACTTTCCAAAACTTCCCTTGTTTTCCTTATTGGACCTCATTTACCTGCTCAAAAACCAAATCTCCCGGGACTACTAAGGGCACAGTGCCATCTTTGAAAACAAGGCAGAAAGGTGAAATTTTGGATGTTTTTGGCCCATTTGGAGGGAAAATTGTGCTCCAAATGTGCTAAAACTTAGTGAGTGTGATTTTCTTGGCATAAGGAACCCAAAAATCTAAATGTTTCCTCTAATGGATGCCCTAAGAAAAAAACAATGAAAAACCAAAATTGTCAAAAGCTGCCAAAATTTTGAATTTGTCTTCCTCATGGTGTTTGGGATGTCTGTAGGGAAGCATCAACAAGGATATCAAGTTTTTTCTTGACATTTTACTCCTTGAGAGCTTGAATTTTGGCAAGGGATATTTTGATCTTGGCCCTTGCAATTTAATTTCTCAAGGAATAGTGCTTGGCCATCTTCTTCTGAAGGCCAAGGTCTCTTTGTGTCTTCTCCATCTGATCCTCCAAGTGTATATTGGCCCTCTCTAACCAAGGTTCCCAATTATACTCTATCTCTTTTGCAAACAAATTACTTGGAGTGAGTTGGTCTGCCAAGACTTCCTCTTGCTCTTTCTCATTGGCCAAGGCCTTCCTCAAGCCAATTTTCCTTGGCCTTCTTCTAGACAACTTCCATTCTTCATCCTCACTCTCATAAAAAACACTCAAGACTTCATCAAGCCTAACCTTTGTCTTTTCAGCCTCTTTCCAGGCTCTGATTACCCTGACCTCATAAATGGCCTTTTGTGCCTCTAGCTGCTTATTTTCAACGTCATAATAGTGGATGAAATTCCTAGACCTAGCTAGATTGGCTTGAAAATCTTTGATTGTGGCATATTTACCTTTGAGCAACATGCCTGAGATTATTGCTTCATTTTCATCATCACTGTCAATCTGAATGAGTTCAAATTATTGTTCAATCTCATGTTGGTATTCTTCCTTTTCATCCTTGACCTTTTTTTTTCCTTTGTCAAGCTGCTTAGTTGATGTAGAAGGCATGACCCCTTGGTTTTTAGAGGCAACAAACACATGCCTACTTCCCCTTTGGTATATTAAAAGAAAAGGTTCAATATTGATGACTTGAGTGCCTTCACTATGGTTTCCATCATGACTGTCATCACCATTTTTATTCTCATTGTTGTCATGGCACTTTGATTCAATGTTTTCTTCTTGGCTGCTTTTAGACCCAATTCCATCATCATCACTAATTTCTAGGCTAGTCTCATGGCTACTTTCATGGCTATTGTCATCTGTCTCCATGATATTGGCCTCAGTTACATTAGCCTCATTTTAATTGATATCTTCCTCTTCATTTCCTTCCTCCTCATTGTTGTTTTCCTCATTTTTGTGAGCCTCACTATGCTCTTTACTACTATCATCAGCCTTGCTGCCCTCACTATCATATTTTCTATTTTCGTCATTTGTATCTTCACTATCTTCAGGGCCCTTATCAACACTTTTTTACTCATTGACATCAACCTCATATTCCTCATATGCACTGCTTTCTTCATCATTTGTTTCTGCATTATTGTTTTCTACATTACTTCCCTCATCACCACTATGAGCCTCACTATTTTTACTGTCATCATGGCTCTTTGTTTCACCATCATCATGATAATTTCTGTTGCTTTCTTCATCATTTTTCTCATCTTTACTAAAATCTACCTCCATGTATTCTTTTCCACTTTCTTCATTTGTATCTTCACTGCCTTCTGCACTACCCTCATCCTCTTCACTGGCTAATTTTTCTTTGTTTGACTCCTCACTATTTTCCTCTTTATTGCCAACATCATCACTGCATTTAGTTTCCATGTTTTTTTCCTAATCACTGACCTCTGCCTCTTCATTTCCTTCTACATCACTTCTTGATTCATCATTACCCTCTCCCTCATTTTCATGTGACTGCTCATTGTCACTTCCTTCATTGTTTGATGCATTATGAGAGGGTGATGAAGGAGGGTTTTCCTGAGGTGAAGGAACATGTGTAGATGGTGAAACATTTTCAGCGGGAGATGATGGAGGAGTAGTGATAGGAGGATGAGATGATGAAGGCACATTTTTCTGAGGATGGGCTTGTAGATTGGTGAATAATTCATGGGCAATGAAAACCCCCCATGGAATTCCCTTTTGTTGTAATTAATGCATCACAACCATTTTGATAAGAGAGTGATGAAAGAGGCTCTACATCTACTGTGGATGGTCTCTCTTTTGTACAATATAAGTCATTTTTTCAATACTCCTATAGAGGTAGTAGGGTAGATGCAACATCCTAACCCTAGTAAAGTGGATAAGCAGCCTAATGTGATAGGATTAAAGCCTAGATAACCTTCCCTCACATGTAAAATATTTCATGATAACTTTCATTAATGGTGCATATCTCTCCAGTAGATATGAGAAGGGAAAAATGTATTTATTGTAGTCTTTGTACCTAGGTTTTAAATATGGCTCATAGTAGCTCATGTCAAGGTTTCCCTGTTTGAACTATTTCTCCCCTACACTAGGTATCCCAGTGGCATTTGCAATAGCATCAGAAGATATATCAAAGTTTACCCCTGCAAGGTTAACTTGTTTCTCATGCAAGTTAACGAAGAAAAGCCTTGTCAGCTCAGGGTGGTTTTTCACTTGCTATACCTTCTCACAAAATTGATAGCAGCCTACATTTTGGAAGCATGAGACAATTAGGGGAGATGCATTAAGCTCCATTATGTTTAGTGGTTCAAAACTGTTGATCTTCCCACCTTTATGATGATGTCTCCTTGGCACTTAGCCTTCTCTTCACTACCATTTTCCCCTTCTCTTGACATTTTAACAATTTTTTCCTTTGAAAACCCTATCTCTTATTATGAAATTGATATGAAAAAGGGTAATGGAATGGTGGTGAAAAGGGAAACCTTTTACAAGTGAGTGAGATGGATGAATGAGTTAGGGTGAAGGTATATGACTATGAGTGAGAGGCACACTCCATGACCACCCTTTTTTATTGTTAAAACTCCTAGCACTGATATAAAATTGAAAGGAAGAAGGGTATGAAATGTCAATCTGTTTTTAGAGTAGGGGACAAAGTTGATGAGTGAATGGAGTGAGTGTAGGCACAACCTTATATGAATGAGAAATTTTTCAACAAGGTACCCTTTTGGTTATCACTAGTCTTCTTAGTATGCAGATGGATAAGTGTTTTTAAACAGTGATGTTCAAGCATGAAAATTAGGTTTTCCTCCTTAGGTCATCATTCCTTTAACCAAATGATGACAAAAAATTGGAGAAGGCTTGATGAGTTGTACTTACCCCTTAAAGACACTTGAAAACAATTGGAGGCAATTTGAAGAGACATTGAGTTGATTTGAGTGTCTGCAGGGTGTGGAGGCCCTCCTAGCCAAATGCACAGTGCATAGGTGAATGGGGTGTCGGGTCGGGCAAACACGTAGCACGTTGTGCCAGGCGCGCAGTGATAAAGGCTTTCTGCTGGACCTGTTGGGTGATTCGAGAAAATGCACATAGCATTGCTAGGCACGCAGCGCTGAATAAATTTTCATGAGGGAGACTACTAGGGGTGTAGCGCTCGACTCCAGGCGCGCAACTCCGACATGAACGCGCAGTGCCAAGTAAACTTGCCTAAATTTGACCTGAAAATTCACAAGTCTTTCTCCTTAACTACTCTTGATATTTTCAAGTGAATAATGAGCTATATGACGGCAAAATGATATTTTATATTCTAGGAAATTAAAATTAATCTTTGCAAACCCACTTTCCTAATTTTTTTACTCCCTTTTCCTTTTCACTGATATTTATTTGAATTTTTCTTGCAGGTGACATGAAAACCTTTAAGTGACTCTTCTCGTTGATTATTTATTCCTTTCAACATTTTCACTTTGCAGGTGACATGAAAGTCATTGAAGTGGATTTCTTTTTGGTCCTTGATAGTTGACATCTTCATTTTGTCCCTTGGGAATTCAAACACATAGTAACACCATTACAAATTTCCTTGACCTGCACCATGGAGCTCAAAACATGCTTCTTTCTTTCCTTGGCCACTTCTAATTTGTAGGAGCCTGAAAACATTGATTTTATATTTTTACTAATACTTTTTATACCTTTTCCCTTGAGGTCAATGAGTCATTCACCTTGGAAAAACTTTGGAATTTTTGCACAGACTGGAAGCTTCACAATATTCCTTTACCTACACCACGGAACTCAAACTATATTTTGACCATTTTTGGCACGATAAGCTCCTTTTTGACAATTCTGGGATCTGATCACAATGGCATCTTCAAAATCTTTCTTTGCTGTCATCATGGATTTCGAACCATGGTTTCATCTTTGAAGACTCTCCAAAAACCCTAGGTGTCTAGAATGCTTGAGAACAATTATTAGTGTTGTCTTCTAAGTTCTCTATAGCCCTTTCAAGTTCATTCATTTCTGTCTAGTTCACCTCACTTGTTTTCCTTTTTCATCTATAATTTCTGAAAAAATTCCTTCATGTCTGGTTTCTTGGTGTACCTCCTCCATGGTATTTTTTCCATTTGTTTCACTATTTGGCACTTGTTTTCCCAATCAATCTTAAAAACCCTAAGTCTCCTTAAGACTAAGTGATTTTTGTCTTCGTTGCTGCAAGATGTCTTCCTTTAGGAACATACCATTTACCTTATCAATTTCCTTTTCTAATTGACCTCTTGACACTCCTACAGAAGTTTCAAGTACATTTACCTTTTGTAGAACTTGAATTTGACAAGGTAGTATTCTTTTGAGACTTTCAGATCTTTTCTTGAATAACCATGTCTCAAAATTTAAGATCTCTGGACTAAAACCAAACAAGGAAAAACAGAGTCTAAAACACCAATGATTTACCTTCAGACATATGAAACCCTAATTGACCTAGTGGGAAAGTATTTTGACCTGACCTTGACTAAAAATTGGCTTGGAGTCTTCAAGTGTAAAAACAGAGTATTGAAAAAGTGATGTATTGAAGATCCAAAATCCAATGTACTTGATTGGTCTAAAGAGCCTATAGAGATAGTTTTGAGACCATCAACACTTGAGGAACCTGGTGAACATGGGAAGGAGCAGGGTTATAGGCAAACCTAGATGGAAAGTGGAGTTATGGGAAAGGGAAAAAAAGAGTGATGAGGTTATAAGTAGGAAAAATGATGGAGATGATTGACATGGGCCCATAAGGAGTCCTCTAGGAGTGGCAGGGTGACCATGAAATTGAAAAGTGGTAGAATAGTGAAAATTTTCTATAAGGATAATGAGGCCAGTGAGATTTCTAAAACTCACAATATTCAGGGAATTTGTTTTTAGAAATATAGAATCAATATTTAGTCATCAAAAGATAGCAAAAATTATTGATGACTAACAATATATATATGCAGGTTTGTATCTGGATAGTCTCATACATACGTGGAACTATATCTAGGTAGTTGCATATAATTTATTCAGTATGTTGAGATATGCGTGCGAGTGTTATGCATGGTAGTCGTTTTTGGCTTGAGGTGTCCTGACCCATGTTTGAATGTTAAGTTTTGCCAACAAACACCTATACTATTGGCCCTTTCGACAATGACCCAATTACATAGTCCAAGGTCTCACCCGAAGTAGCATGGGAGGGTGCTGGAACCAAGTTTCTGCACCCTAGGAGAGAGTAGGTAATGAAGACAAATCGGTGCACAACTACCAGATCTACACAGAGTCAGGCTATTCACAGGCTTTTAGAAATATACTCAGCATATAACCATAACATAACTATTAGATCTAATCAATACCCTTGCATCCATGTGCGTATTATCAACTACCAACACAAAGCACTATGTTCATAGTAAATAACAGATCACAGTTAAGCCAGAAATATAGATATTTTCTTAGCCCAAATCAATAACACAGATGCATTCATAGCTTAAGCACATTCAAAGATAGATTCACAACATAAAAAAATACCATAGATTCGCATCAACAATAACACATCAAATCTATATTGCACAAAGATACTTCAAATATATCCACATATATTAGCATCCAAAAACCCACAACCCAAAACATAGCTTACACACACAGCCAACAGGGTCCGCACACAGCAGGACTGAGGATCTCCGCGCACACAGGTAGTAGGATTCCTTAACTAAAACAACCCAAAATAGATCTAAAATTTCACACGTATCATCTGTTCTAATTATTTCCTACTTTTAGACTCAAACTAATCATATATTTATATCGACTTAGCCTACTCTATCCTGTGGTTCGCAAAAAATGGTTTCCAGACTCTACGTCTACCCTTTGACCCATTATAATGCGTTCGGGGATTTGACCCACTCAAGAACCCCTGCGTTAGACTAATTAATACAAAAATATACAAAATTTGTAGCTTAGGGAGCTCCATTCCAATAGGCCCCCAACAAAATCTTGTGACTCGCCCCGAGTCACTGTGGCTGCGGGTTCTCCCCCTGCGCCTACAACAGCCTGATTTCCTCAATCAGTGGGGTTAGCACTCCTTGACTTTGCGGAGAAGTGTTCTGAGCAATATCCACCAACTTCTGGGAAGTTGGGCCTTCTGTAGCAGTGGTGATGCTCTCCAAAGTCCGGTTCAGTTGTTTAATGGCGACATCAACATCCTGAGAGAGTTTGAGGGCTTCCTTAGCCCAGCTTAAGGCAGTCGTTGAGAGCCTTCTTTTTCTGGCGGAGTTCTTCAATGTCATCTCGAAGGGTGTGGCTGGTGCGCAACCATGCCAATCCTTGAGCAGGGATCAGAGTAGGCATAGTGGCTTCTAGCTGCTCAAATGCTTCTTCCTTCTGGTGCAATTCTTGGTTGATTTTTCACAGGAGAGGGTCGCGTTGCAGCTTGGTCCAGAATTGCATAGCTATTTCCAATAGCTTGGCACCCTAAGGAATATGACTTGTAATGACATTAGTAGCCTCTGTAACGAGTGGAGCTCGCTGGGCTCTTACCTCCGGTGGTGTCTCGGGCTACAATTTGGCCTGCAAGGCCACAATCTGTTGTTTCACCTCTATCCTGACCACCTGGATCTCGGTCCTTGAAGCTTTTAATGCTGCAACAAGCCCCTCAATCTTGGACTGGGGGGTGGCAGAATCTGGGATATCCTCAGTGACGTCTTTGCATAGCCTACTGATTAAGCTTTCTAGCTCTATCTACTATGTGGCGACGAGGGTACATGCAGCCTGGGCCTGAGATACCTAAGAATATTTTTCTTCAATTGTCCGCTCAGTTGTACTGAGCTGATGGTGCACTTAATGGTCTCTATGATGAATCTCTTAAAACATAGAGGTGTGGAGCACCTACAATGATTCATGTGGTAGCCTGGCTAGATCCAACTATACCTCTTCATAGGCCTAGAATTCCGCTCCCAAGTCAGGTGGACTCATCACAAGGGCTACACCTCTCTGGGGATAGAGGCTTCTTTCTGCTGTAACAAGTGCTACGCTGCTAGTTTATGGGGCCAGCCGTTCCTGAATCATAATCATTTGCAACGTGTCAGTGTTCAACTGCAGGGCTCAAAGCTCGACCTGGAGCATAGTGATCGTGGCTTTTTGCTGCTCTTCAATAGCCATCCATTTATCTTCCCCAGAAATAGTGACTGTGCCCACAATATTTTCCAAGTCATCGTTTGTCAAAGGGAGTCCTGTATCTCCATCTAGCCGTATATTTCATTGTTTCTTCCTTGTTCCTTTAACAGGTTCACTGGTTCGTTTTGTTCCTCAAGGGGAGTCAGTACCTCCTGCATCCAAACCTTCTGTGTCTAGATCTTGCTGTGAGTCCTTCTGCGAGGCTGGTTTCGTGCCCTTCCCAGTAATTTTTACCTGCTGTGAACCCTTTTGTGGTGGTGGTTCCCTTTCCTTCCCCATACCTTGGCCCTGTCCTCCAGTTTCTTTGGTGGTTTCGGGCAGGGTGACCTTTACAGTAGCTCTTGTCCCTACAGTGCCTTTCGCACCCGACTTGAACCTAATCTTCCATTGTGGAGGCCATGTCGCAATTAAGTGGTCAATGTCCTCATCCGCAACCATGTATGGAAATGAGACCCATGTTGTATATTTGCGGCCTCTGACTTGGACATTATGCATCGTTACCTGAAATTTTGTGATGCTCTTGTATTTGTCATATATTGTTGGCGACAAGCGCGGCTGGCAATTGATTGCTGCTACCAGTCCACTCTGAAAGAGGACCCAAAAGACTTGATTGTCCTCAATACGTTGCGTGTCCCTGGAGTCCCACAAGTTAGTGTATCGCGCCCCTTCGCACATATCAAGCATGAGCTCAGTGAGGACTGATTCTTTTAGTGCTTCCCATGCGACCAACATGATGAGAAGCAGTAGCCAAGAGTAGAAAAATGCATGCCCCTAGTCCTAGGCTTCGCGGACATTTGCCAGGAATTCGTTATATAGGTACTGGGCCCCGTTCAAGAAAACCCCCTTTTCACATCGGCCCACCAACTGAATTACATACGCGAGGACAATGGCAACTTGACATTTTCACATCAACTTGCACGCCAGTAATAAGGTACCCATCTGCATAGCAGGGTCGTTGATGGTGTTGATCATGAACCCCCAAGTGTTCCGTAGCACATGGTAATCCTCTCGTACCTTGTCGGTGATCTTCTGATAATACTTTTTTCCGACGCATAGCATAGGGTCTAGTCCTTCAATGGGGAGGCCAGTCATCTGGTGAATAATTACAGGATCAATATGGATTCAATATTGGATCCACAAGTTGCCATCATGGACCAGGGCAAGCAACTGGTGCACCAGTCGATCTGTGATATTATAGTGGCTAAAGTGCAGCATCCTCTGTAGGTTTAAGAGCCCGGAACTAGCCAACCAATTCACCCATTGCATGGGGACTATATTTATCCCATTTTCTTCCAATACCCTTTCCAGGTATAACTTGGGCACCAGCTCAGGGAAGGCCTCGCCTAGAGTCAACGACATCTGGAGATAGGTGCACAGACCATAAATATTCTTCGGCATGCATGTCGAGGGTTTGCGGGGTTGAAAAAAGGGTGGTATCAAATTGATTAGTTAAGCTATCTAGGCCTTTTCCTGAGTGAACAAAGGTCACTTCACTGGGTTGGGCAAGCTTGTGTGGGCTACTGTCCGCGGGGACTTCACATTTCGAGGAGAGGTGCGGGGCTTCATCCCAGCCCAATTCGTGGGTTTCCCCAACCCTTGCACTTTTAATTTCCCCTTTTTCTCTTCCTTGCTGGGCGTGGACATAACCTCCTCAACTTCATGGTGGACTTCCAATACTTCCTTAGATTCATGCTCTGCCAAGGTTACCGGCTGAGATGATTCGTTAGGATTGGTCATTGTCATTCTAGCGCGAAAGATAAACTCAGGGTTGCTACTATTAGAAGGTGTAGGGCGCCCAAACATGAATGAAGTATAATAGGCACAGAATTTCTCAAGGCACAAACTTTCAAAGCACAAATTGTACAAGAGATACGAAACCATATTTTGCTCTATGCTTCTACTTTTATAGCCACGGGGATCAATCAATGTGTGGATGAGTCTCATCATAAACTTACCATTAAGGAAACGATAAAACATCTTCGGAAATTGCCTCATTAAATTCATCCACCCACTCCTTTCAATGGTAAAATCTAATTTTTACCCAATTTTACTGTTCCAATGGCTAATTTTTGCACCTCCTGTGCGCCCAGTGCACCTCTGTGCTCCCAGTGTATCTCCTGTGCGCCCCAAGCACCCCTGTGCTCCTAACATACCTCCTGCACTGCCAATGCATCCCTGTACTCCCACCACACTTCCTCAAGCTTCCAAACCTACGACCAACCCCTGCACGTGTTCTGTACCATACAACTACTTCGACCATATAGTCATTTGATCTGGTATGGTTTGAGCCGACTACCATTGACATACCCTGGTACCATATCACCTTGCAGGGTGGCTAACTGGACAACTCCACCATCGATGATTTCCTTTACCATATAGGGACCTAGCCAACGCTGACGAAACTTCCCTAGGTGCTTCGCAAACTGGATATCATAGAGGAGGACCAATTCTCCCTCCGAGAACATCTTTTACCGAATATTTCTGTCATGACATGATTTTTCCTAGGCCTTTTGAATTTTCCGATAGGAATTATCAATGAATCAATCTTCCTCCAAAGCCACAAGTTGCACTAAATGCTCTTCCATGATATCTGGCTCTACCATATTAGTAAAGGTTGCGATACGCAAGCTAGGAACAATATATTCCATTTGCATGATGGCCTCCTTTCCATAGACCATCCGGAATGGTGTCTTTCATGTCAGTCTCTTGCATGTGGTGTGATAGGCCCAAAGGACTGATGGAACATGCACGTCCCAGTCACTACGATCAACCTTGCAGACCTTACTTACTGCCTGCTCCAAGATTTTGTTTAAAGCTTCAACCGCTCCATTTTCCGGTGGATGATATGAGGTGATTTTCGCATGGTGGATCCAAAATTCTTTATTCAATGCTTTGATGGTTGCATTAACAAAGTGCGTACCTTTATCACTCGTCAAGATCTTTGGACAGCCAAACCTAGTTAGAATATGTTCAAAAATGAATTATGCAGTGATATCTGCATTGAAATCCTTCACAGCTTATGCTTCAGCCCATAAAGTGACATAGTCAGTCGCAGTGATGATGTAGCGCACACCTGTCTTCTTTCTTTGTGGGTTGATGGATCCAACAAATTATATGGCCCATTTTTCGAATGCTTGCAGAGCCATCTACGGTTTTAAAAGCATCTCATCCCTATGCGATGGTCTTCCCATCCTTTGGCATGTGTCACAAGCTCTGAAATAATCGTGAGAGTCACTATGTAGCTTAGACCACCATGGTCTGGCTCTTAGGATGTTCTATGCTATTTCCTTTCCTATGTAGTGACCTCCTGCTATGCCTCCTTGAGCTTCTGCTAAGATGGCATGTTGTTCATGCTCCAAGGCATATCTTTGCAGCATTTCGTCAGCTCCTAGCTTGTATAGGTGACCTATGATAATGGTAAAATATTTTGTATGGGTTACTAACTCTTTCTTCTGTTGTACTGAATACTTTGTAGGTGTCGTCCCTGTAGTCAATAAGTGAATGATGTCGATGAAGTGCACATCTAGTACCTTAATAGAGAACAACTGTGCATCTAGCAGTCCTTCTTCTAGGTTGGTCGGTTCTTTGCCATTTTCGATACGAGACAGGTGATATGGCCCAACATTCAACTTTCCCAGTGTTATGATGATCTCAAAATCATATTCTTGAAAGAGCAAGAGCCATCGACATATTTTCACCCCCAACATAGGCTTATTCACTAGGTACTTCAAAGTTGAATGATCAACAAAGATCTTGAAATTTCCACCCAATAAGTAATGTCAGTATTTCTATAGGGCATACACCATGGCTAACCCTTCGCGCTTAGTAGTGGAGTAGTTACGGTCCGCACTAGAGAGATTCCTACTAGCGAACGCAACTGGATGGTCAATGTCCCCTTCCCCTGGCTATGTTAGGAAAACTCCCAAGGCTATCCCTGAGGCATCAATATGGACATGGAATATCTTTGCCCAATAAGGAAATATTAGGATAGGCGCAAATACCATCTTCTCCTTGAGTAACTCATAGATTTTTTGACACTCTTCATCCCAACAGAATGATACCTCCTTTTTCAGCAATTTTTCCATAGGTGTAGTGATTAGTGCGTATCCTTGAATAAACTTCATGTAGTAGCCTGTGTGTCCAACGATAGAGCGCAGCTGCTTCTCAGTTGTAGGAACTGCCAAGTTGATTATAACTGCCACCTTGGCAGGGTTGACCATCATCCCTTGTCGACAAACTATGTGACCCAACAAGATCCCAAATGGTACACAGAATATGCACTTCTTGATATTCAGGGAGATTTGGTGCTTTCTATAGGCATCCAACATCATGCGCAGGTTCGAGACATGACTCTTTACTAACCCAAATACAGTCCAATCATTGAAATATACTTCCAAGAACTTGTGTATAAATTCCTTAAATACTACAACCACTACCCACGAAAATATGGTAGGGACATTCTTGAGTCCAAATGGCATAACGGTGTACTGAAATGAGCCCCATTTAGTGGAAAATGTGGTTTTGTTGCAATATTCAGGTGCGATCTTGATCTGATGATAGCCCAAGAACCCATCAGTGAACGAGTATTCCTCCTACCCCCTACGCTAGTAAGGATTTCATCTGAGAATGGCATAGGAAAGGGATCATGTATGCAAGCATCATTCAATTTGTGTAGGTCACCATAGATTCGTATCTATCCCTTAGTATTTTTCTCCTAAACCACCATAGGACTTATCGAGTCTGATTGCTCGACCGGCTCGATGATACCTGTGGCGAGCATTTTTTTGATTTCTTCCTTGAACTTTTGTTTATACTTGGGGTTCAACCGATAAGGGCACTGTTTTACCATGCGCGCCTCTAGTTTTAAAGTGATACGCATGACTCCTAGGTCCCTTGTGATCCCCTTGAGCTCCAAAACTTTCATCAGGAATAATCCCTAGTATTTTGTGAGGAGCTCTACAAATTTTCCCACAGTATCATTGTAATGTTCCAAAATTTTAGCCTCCAAGCTAAATTGAACATTAGAGTTAGCAGCAGCTCTAGCCAGTGAATAAATGGGTAGAAAAGCCCATAAGTCTCCTAAGGAGGTTAAAAACACTCCAAGTGTTAAAGAAGACACTCTTTCTAGCTCAATAAAACACCTCCATGTGTGAATAGGGTTAAGATCAAGCTGCTTTGACTAAGTCAACAACACAGTTTTAATGGAGGAGGAATCCAAGGAGGAATAACACAATTTTGGAGGGAGATGTAACTTGGGTTAGAATTAACCTAATTGAGTGGAGCCAAGGGAAAGAAAAATCATGTCTTATATAAGGAAGAGGATGGCAACATTATTGATCATGTTCTAGATTATTATTCCTGTTTGCCAAGAATTGTTGCTACTTTTCTTCTTAGCAAAGCTGAAATGATGTTTAGCACTGGGTGTTCTCGGGTGGTAATCCCACCTATTTCCTTTGAGGAGCCTCATTGGGAGAGTTTTCATTCATCATTCCACATCAGGTTTTCAGGCCAAGCTTCATCCATCTTCATCAGCACAACTTTTCCGGAGATTGTGGAGTGTTGTTGGGTGCAATAGTGGAAGGGATTGGAATCCCAGCTTCTGAGCTATTGGAGGAAGGTTTCATTCACTTGAGAGACCTATTTGGAGAGCTCCATATCTTATTTCAGATCTGTGGTATCAGAACAGACATTTCCTAGACATTCCCAGTGTTGTTCCAGCTAGGGAATGTGCTATTCTGGAGGCAGTGTTCATTGCATGGTTTGGTGGCTTCGTTGCTGAGTTTCCTTGTGATTGAAAGGTTCATCCTTTCATGGGATGAATCCATTGAGGGATCTACATCAGATCAGTCATCATTCATACTTCTATGCTCTTATGCTTCAGTGTTGCAATGATTATTCAGTAATTTTCTGAAGATCACATTTGTATGCAAAGTATTTGACAAGAAACCCTCGCCAGGTTCTTTTGTATTTTGTATGAGGAGAAGATCTCTATAATTTAGTATTATTCGTTAATATATGAGTAGATCTATTTTTCTCCCATGTATTTATGGTAAAAACCTCTTTAGACTGCGCAGTCCATTGATGCAGCAACTCTGGTAAAATGTAGTTTGGGGTTTTTAGTCATTTTCAGCTACACTAGAGTGGGAGGTCTGTTTAACCCACCTAGTTCAATTTCCTTATGATCTCCTCTTGTATTTATATGATACATAGATTTATCCATGGGATCCAAGTGATGATTTCACTATTTTTTTGCATATGTTGCTGGAAATGCATTTTTAATCCATGACTCATGAGTAGTCCTGAAAAAGGGATATTACAGTGCTATCAAAGCATGATCTCTGTCTTAGCCTGTAAGATCCAACTATCAGAGGAAGGAGAGATGGAAAGAAGTTAGAAAGCTTCAGTATGTATAGGAACAAAGGAAGAAAAGCTTACAAAGCTTCTTCCAAAATCTATGAAGAGCTTTCAAGGAGAGCTGAAGAAGATGATATTGGAGATGGGATCTCCAAAGGAGGTTGAATCTAGAGCTGAATCTAGATTTTCACATGGTGAGTGTGAGAATTCCACTACACTCCATGATGCACAGTGCATTCAAGTGCCCAGATCTATATTGAGATGGATGGGAGGAGGAAAAATGCCTAAGCAGATAACTCAGTGATTTGTTGCAGGAGTATGAATCTCAAACTGAGAGGTTTAGAGATCATACTGATTTCCAAGAGTTTTTCAAGATCCAGGTGGAGAAGAACCAGTAGCAGGATGAAAGTAGATTTCTTCTATCTACTTTTTCTGGATCACCTACATGTTCAGCTGGAGCTTGGGTGAAGGAGCTAAACTCCTATTTCCAGAGATGAAGCCATCAGAGTTGCAGCACTGCATTTTATAGGTAAGGCTCATGCATGGTGGATTTTGGAATCTTATTCCTTAAATAATGCCAACACTTTCTCTTATGCAAGATTAATAAAAACATTGATGGAGAGGTTTGGTGAAAAACTTCCTAAGACACATGAGCAAGAAAAACTTGAGAAAACAAAGCCATTACATGTGATGAAGGAAACTCCACTTCAAAAAGCCATGGGAGAAGAAAAAATATTGCATTACACATTGCCGGAAGTAGAGCCTCCAGTTCATATTCTTGGACAAGAGGGCATGGGGATCTCTTTTCCACAAGAGGATCCAACTATTGAGATGTTTCCCACACACATTGAGGAATATGAGGGCAACAACGCTGTCACATCTAGAGCACAACTAGTGCCTCATGCAGAGGAGGGAGGAGTACATGCTCCCATTGGAGGGATTCTTGTATCTTTTCAAGAAGTTCCCCAGGATCTCATACATAGAGGTCCAAGCACAATCAGTGAGAAACATCATTGTGCAACATTGCAGACGGAAGGAGAAGAAAGAGATGAAGAGCAACATCAGTTAATGAGAATCACACACACTTCTCTATTTTAGAAGGCTAATGCAAGGAAGAGGAAGACTGATTTGCGCATTGAGGGCAAGGGAAAGGTTGTCCAATCATATGTATAGTCGACTCTTGGCATTGATGTCTCACTACATGGAGGCATTCCACCGGGGAGGCCACCAAATCTGCAGTTGATGAGAGATATCTTGTCTCTGGGTTCACCACCCTTGGATTATGGAGAGGCGAAGAGCTTAGAGGAGAACTTTGGCATGGGGGATTCCAAAGTAGCAGACAAAAGCATGAGGAGAGCTTCACATGCCAGATCACCAACACTGTCTCTTAGGAGGATTGATCCTTATTGGAGATCTCAGCTTTTGGTAGAGTAATCCAAGGATCTTGGTGCATACATGATTCTTGATGACCCAGATGGAGATGACAGATACATTGTGGATGATGTGGTCATCTATTCCTATGGTAGGATCTTCTTGACTAGATCTTATAGTCTCAAAGAGAAGCTGCTACATGCAACACATGAGGACTTCTCTTCTATGCACTTTGATGCATATTTCCATTTTATGGAGGAGTTCACTGGGGAGGGTATCCAGAAGGACATATATCAGCATACGGAGAGATGCATAGCCCAGATGGTGATAGAGAGGATGTCACAGCCACCTTCCTACTCATTGGGAGTGAGGGAGAATTTTTAGTTGAGCCATTTCAGCTCAAGGCCTCAAGTACATAATGGAGGAGGTATCATTTCATGTTTGTATTGTACTTATTTCCCTTATTTGAGCAACATGATGTAACAAGAAGAAATATTTCTTCTTGCATATTATATGATGATGTACTTGCAGCTACTTGTAGCATTGATCTTGGCTCTCTTTTTGATGAGCTGTGGAGGAAGCCATATGTCTCTTGGTGTGCACCAATGACATCATATTGTAACTTCATGTTTTCATCTTATGAGATGACTGTGGCAGAAAACAAGTGGCTGGAAAAGAACTTGTTATTTATTATTTTGATGCAGGCCAAGGATGCACTGTGCTGGTTCCATGAGAGGGACCATGATTCACTCTTCGGTTGTCATTTGGAAACTTGTTTTTACTGTATCTTGCTTCCATGTATTGCTGATGTGTTTTTACTCAAGGGAAGCTTTGTATGGAGAGAGAGACCAATTGGATGGCATGGCACCCATATGATAAAGAAGCAGAAGACTTATTAGTATGGGACATCATACAAGTTAACCATCATGATCTCACTTCATGGCTTGTATGAGGAAGAGATGAGGAAGCAACAAAATTTTTTTTTGCTATGGTTGCACTTGGGAAAGTTTGGGCAGAAATTTTCCCATACTTTCCATGATATTTATAGAGAGAAGGAAGGGAAATTCATGGTTCAAGGAGGCTACCCTTTAGCATTGGAGAATTATGAGAGACTTCCATGTAGGAAGAAGATCTTCTCACATAGCAGCATGATGGTGGATGACCTTGGCATATGGAATGTCAAAGAGAGAAGTCATGGAGCCTTATTTCTAAGGCCTACAACGTTGATACATGGGAGAGTGTTCTTATTGATGGAGTGTTCCAAGGAGTATATGTATCCCTTCTTCTTGTATATTTTTATGAGCGAACCCTCATGGGGGAAATTATACATGGACCTCACTTTCAGCTCACACATGATGCATGCTAAGAAAAAAATTTATATGCTTAATGATTACTCTATTGAGTATTTGTATTTTCTCACCATATGTAAATAGTGCATTACTCCACAAGAGAGCAATATTATTTATGGGTTACATGGTCACTTTAGGGCCAAATCTTGTATTATTGACAACCCATATCTACATGACTTGGGGCAAGTGTTGTATTGTGTTGATTATATACATCAGATCTATATTTATGCTTACTACTTTATAGTATATGAGCTAACATGCATAGCTGGAAATTCCATTGAGGAAAACTTGCCACTTGATATTCTGAATCAGCAGTTGGGAGGACTGCATTGCATCTACCAGAGAGACCATGTGTATCATCCAAAATTGCACATAAACTTCAAAAATTTACTGATTTATATGTCATGTGGTGATGATGTGCCATTCATCTTGAATGGAATGGTTTGCGTTGGCATGTCTCATGATTTTGGAGGAAGAGTCATTGGAGGCTCAATCTTCTTCTTGCCATTGGAGGGAAATCATGTTTCATCCCAAGATCAGCATGCCATCTACACTTATCATGAGTGGATAGGAGGACAGCATGGGATAGGCCCTCTTTCCTATCATGTACATTTATTCAACCCACCTACATTTTAGGAGCACAAGGTGGAGGAGACTTTTCATGAGTTACCATGTTGGAGGGTGACTCACTTCATTTGGATGATAGCATGGGTGAAGGAGGCACTCATTCACCATTATTATCA
The DNA here is from genome assembly GCA_034641835.2 of Pinus albicaulis. Classification (NCBI taxonomy): domain Eukaryota; kingdom Viridiplantae; phylum Streptophyta; class Pinopsida; order Pinales; family Pinaceae; genus Pinus; species Pinus albicaulis. The sequence goes on from CM076570.1 coordinate 241,735,630, forward strand.
ACACTCCTAATTTGTGGAGGCCATGAAACACCAAGCTAGTTTCCATTCACACTTTCCACCTTTGATTGATGCAAACACTTTGGTATTGCACACTTGGGAGGAAGCATTGGATGACAGTTTATTTATAGATTCTCTTGATGCAGTGATGGAGGCCATTGATGGGAGGCCACATGAGGAGGAGGGGATAAATTTTTCTCTCCTTATACATTTTCTTGAGGACAAGAAAATATTTTGGAGGGGAGGACTGTAATGTTCCAAAATTTTAGCCTCCAAGCTAAATGGAACATTAGAGTTAGCAACAGCTCTAGCCGATGAATAAATGGGTAGAAAAGCCCATAAGTCTCTTAAGGAGGATAAAAACACTCCAAATTTGAAAGGAGACACTCTTTCTAGCTCAATAAGACACCTCCATGTGTGAACAAGTTTAAGATCAAGCTGCTTTGACTAAGCCAACAATGTCGTTTTAGTGGAGGAATCCAAGGAGGAATAACGCAATTTTGGAGGGAGATGTAACTTGGGTTATAAGTAACCTAATTGAGTGGGGCCAAGGGCAAGAAAACTCATGTATTATATATGGAAGATTATGGCAGCATTATTGATCATGTTCTAGATTATTATTCTTGTCTGCCAAGAATTGTTGCTGCTTTGCTGCTTAGCAAAGCTGCAGTGCTATTTAGCACTAGGTGTTCCTGGGCGAGAATCCAACATTTTTCCTTTGAGGAGCCTCATTGGGAGATTTGGAATTCATAATTACAAATCAGGTTTTCAGGCCAAGCTTCATCCATCTTCATTAGCATAGCTTTGCCGGAGATTGTGTAGTGTTGTTGGGTGCAGCAGTGGAAGGCATTGGAATCCCAGCTTCTGAGCTAGTTTCTCATTGGAGGAAGGTTTCCTTCACTTGAGAGACCTGTTTAGAGAGCTCCTGAGCTTATTTCAGATCTTTTGTATCATACCACACATTTCCCATACATTCCCAACGTTGTTCCAACTAGGGAATGTGTTATTCTGGAGGCAATGTTCATTGCATGGTTTGGTGGCTCCATTGCTGAGTTTCCTTGTGATTGAAAGGTTCATCCTTTCATGGGAGGAATCCATTGAGTGATATGCATCATATCAGTCATAATTAAGCCTTATATGCTCTTATTATTCAATTTTGCAGTGATTATTCAGTAATTTTCTGAAGATCACATTTGTATGCAGAGTATTTGACAAGAAACCCTTGCCTGGTTATCTTGTATTTTGTATGAGGAGACTAGATCTCTGTACTTTAGTATTATTCATTAATATATAAGTATATATATTGTTCTCACATGTTTTTATGTTAAAAAACTCTTTATACTATGCAGTCCATTGATGCAGCAACTCCGGTAAAATGCAGTTTCAGGTTTTTAGTCATTTTCAGCTACACTAGTGTGGGAGGTCTATTTAACCCACCTAGTTCCATTTCCTTCTAATCTCCTCTTGTATTTATATGCTACATATATGTATCCTGGGATCCAAGTGATGATTTCACTGTTTTATTTATTATGTTGCTGGAAATGCGTTTTTAATGCATGATTCATGAGCAGTCCTGAAAAAGGGATATTACAATCATCATCCCAATAGCCCCCATTTTTAGCTAACTTAGGCTATGCCTCCATTCCAATGTTGACTTCTCCCAACTTCAGAGGCTTAGTGACATTGACAGTCTGTAGTGGGAGTCCCACAACTACACATTCTCCCTCTGACTTCAGGATATAGACATTTCTTGGCTCGTCATTTCACTCTTCGATTTATAAATTGCAGTAGTTGACAATATCCTGCATCTGCATTTCCCATGTTGGGACCCCATGTGTTGTGAATGGGCATGATTCATCGAATACTAAGGCATAAATGTCCTGTGGAGCTTTGTCAGGTGCCTCCTATAACCCCGAATGTCCCTACAAACTCATCCTTTAGGGTCTCCCAGTGGTGGGTGAGTTGGTGTAATTCTGCATCTAGGTACCATATGATCGAGATCGGCCCCAAGGCACGAATGAACAGGTGGACCCATTCCTCTATAGTTATTTCACCCCATTCTTCCATGCATGTGGAAAAGTTCTCATGCAGGTTTCCTAGCCCCAAGAAATTCTTTACACATAGGTGAGCTGGGGGTTCAAACCGTAATATCATCATGTTGCGACATTCTTCCCAATCCTGTAATGCTCTCTTATGTGTGTCCCACCACCTAGCAAAAGCTGCACGCATGGCAAGATTAAGGGTCCATAGCTTTTGTTCTCTTGGGATTTCAGCTTCAAAGGCTCACAAAAAAACCTTAATGCTACAAGAGCCATCAAAGTAGGGTAAGTCTCTTACTTCTGAGGAAATGCACTGGAAAATTTTTGTGATCCTAAGACATCGCACTGCAGAGAAATCATGTAACCGATTCTGCGAATTTTCTATATCCCCATTAGAGTCATAGAGACATTCGTTGTCCTTTTGCCAGCGAAGCACACCATTAGCTATAGGTTTGATCCAATATTCATCCCAAGAAATTAATTTATAGAGGCGATCCAAATCCTCCTCTTCACGCATTGGTTCTATATACCGCTCTCCTTCTGCAGGATCTAGCAGGACTATTACTTGTGTACCTTCATTCTCAAACACCATGCTTCTTTTCTTTAGGTTGATAATACCTCCCATATCTATATCCCAATCCATCCCTAGAAGTGCATGGTAAGGATCTGCATCGTCCACAATCTGGATTACGTCAAAGTTGGCACGTACTTAACTCCTACAATATCTACCATAATCTTCCACAACCACCCCAATGGTACGATCTTCTACTAGTTAGCCATGTGCAGCTATATGGTAGACCATTCTAGCTTAGGTTCTCCCATCCGCTGCCACATCTTCTTAGGCAGGAAATTCGCATCCGACCCTAGGTCCAAGATGACTTGATCCATCTCGTAGTCGCCAATGTGCACAGTAAGCCACATTTCTCTACATGTGTGTTTCTTGTGCTTGGAAAGTTTGTTTATGTCCTTAACTTCCGAGAACGGGTTATATTTTTCTGCGTAACTATCTATGAGTGCTTGAAGATTTTCAATTTCTTTCTAGTTGCGTAGCAGCTTCATAAATTCATGTAGAAATTGTTTAACTTTGTCATCCATTTTAATATGCGTTGGAGTCTTGGAAGTAGATGCCTTATCCTTCGTAAAGTCATTGCGAACTGCAACAAAGGCTTCCTTCTCCTTCTGTAGGTCCAAGCATTCCTGCTTGACCACTGCTTTTCAGATAAGCGATTCAACCATAGCTCTCTCCTCAGCTCCTCAAATAGTCATGTCGATGCATGTTATGACATTAATGCTCAGCCCTTCATCACGCGGTTCAACCTTAACTCTGCACATTTTGCATGGGTGTCTGTTATTTTTCCTGCATTTTTGCTATCAAAATTGGACAGTCTTCAATCACATGATCCAGTTGTCTACAATACCGACAAGATTTTCATGTGGGATTCATACAGTCCCTTGCAAAGTACCATACTTCTCCACAGTTATAGCAAATCAATTGTCCTCTTCCCCGACCTGCGCTTCCACCTCTACCCCCTCCCCTACCCCTAGTTGGGGAGTCGCTTATGCCCAAGGGGAATCTCAGTGACAAAGGGTTAGCTTGCACTATGTATAGGTTTCCCTGGTCTATCATTAAATCATAAGTCTGACAGTTTTGTTCATCATGTCCTACTGATCGACAAAACCTGCACCATTGTTGCTTTAATTATGGAACATATGCACCAAGATAGGGGTAGTGGTTGGTATCATGCAACCTGACTATGCGACAATTGTCACACCAAAATGTCGGTCCACTAGGTCCCACAACCTCCCTAGGGTACAATGAACTGGGTCCCCCATCCTGCAGGTAGTCTGCCAGAAGTGAGCACTAATCCTTGGTATGAACAGATACCCTACATCGTATGCACCATATGTCTAGGCTAGCTTCTTTCCTCAGTATTTTCGTAGATTCTAGATTTCCATGTGCATTACCTCCAGCTGTCCTTGGATTTTTTGTACCCCCAACTGAGTATCGTCTCTCGACATGGGTTCTAACTTCATAGAAATCTCCAAAGATTTCTTCTACGACTCAATCGATTGCTGACCCATATTTCCACTTTGGTGAGGTAGTAACATAGCGATGAACCATTCCTTGTGCTGTCTGTAATCATACAAAAATTCCCCCTCTCTGATCACCTTCTTTAGTCGCTAGTCAACCTCCCATACAGACTCATAGGGCCCTTGCTTGAAATATTTTAGGTCATTGACTATAAGAGAGTAGGACTTAGGCTTCCAAAACAATTGTTTTAGGTCATATTTAACCTCTTGAATAGTCTCATTTGCATGTTAAGCTGCGTATCCCATATACTAGTCCAGGGCTCTTCCTTCAAAGGCGAGGGATAGTTGCACCCTCTTTACAACATCATTGGCCACATTCTACGCAGTCCATACGGACTCTATGAAAAACCAGAATCGCCCCATATCTTCATCCCCTACACCTTTGAAGTTGGGTAGCTTCATTTTCATGGCCATATCTACTTCTGGGGGTGGCGGTGGTGGAGGAGGTGTGGGTGAGTTCTTGCCCTTATGTAGATCAAAGGTGGTGTCATAGGAGGGATATTTCCTGTGTGCGCAACCGGTTCTCTTAATGGGTTGTAGATGGATCTATCCCATTCTTGATTGACTCTATATTACTTACCACTTCGGGTTGTACCCTCACTCTTATCAGATCTCATTCACTCGGTACGGCTGCATAGAATGCCCTTCTCGCACAATAATATTTTAATTAGTAATGACAATGTTTTCAATAACTTACCTCTGAAACCTTTGAATAATATCTACTCTTATTCAGAATAAGATACGAACTAATCGACTGTGAATACTTTCACAAATCCTCCCAGCACATTGTCCACCCAGTGATCTACCATATGAGTGATGGTATTGTCAGTCTTCTCCAGTTTCTGCATCAACTTTGGGGTCCACTGAGTGAGCCACTCATCCTTCCAACATGTCTGGAAATCTACAAGTCGGGCTAGCCACTATTGTAGCTCATGTGCGAAGGTTACAAATAAAATTTCATATACTTCCGTAAAAATATACCTATGTTTCCACTTCTCAGATGTCAACTTTGTGCTGCAATTTTATTTTATAGAAAATTGTTGAATTTGTCTTTCGAACCAGTTTTCAATCTCTATCTTTTGAGGTCTCCAATGTTCCCATGACATTACCTAATATCCCTCTCAAAATGCTCCCGGTCCCAGCAACGGAACCATTTTTTGGCTTGAGGGGTCCTGACCCAGGTTCAGAGGTTAAGGCTTTCCAACAAACCCCTATACTACTATCCCTTTCAGCAATGACCCACTTTTTTAGACCAAGGTCTCACCCAATGTAGTATGGGAGGGTGTTGGAACAGGGTTTCGCACCCTGAGAGAGTAGGTAATGAAGACAAATCGGTGACGCAACTATCGGATCTACACGAGAATCGGGCTATTCGCAGGATTTGCTTGATGCTCCTCGACATATAACCATATCTAATCACTATCCTTGCATCCATGTGTGTATTATCAACTACCATATCATATCTAATCAGTACCTTGCATCCATGTACGTATTTTAAACTACCA